>OY720460.1:11981978-12376978 GCA_963082715.1 Harpalus rubripes
CTTGTGGGTCAAGGTATGTTCAGAGTTCAGAGTATTTGACCCCTGTATTACTTAGCGAATCGAATACCTACAGATCGATTGTGCAATACAAAACTTATTTCTGTATTTCCACTCCACTCACTCAGTAACATTTTCATATGAAAGTGAAATTTTTGTAATCGTTTCTGTATCTGTGAGTCGGTTTAGGGAAGGCCTGTATTGCAGGTGTATCAGTGTATAGAGCTATTTAAAATTCTAAGTTGGTATAACGACCGGAAGTCGCGTTGCCTTGGGCCAACAAAAGTAAAAGTTGTCGCACTCGGACATACGAGACGAGAAGTAGAAGTGTACGATATCTATAATGTACATACATGGCTATATATGAACATTCGTATGTATTACTACTATTTTAAGATGTATACGGGAACAGAGTATTTATTTATAAATCAATCAGCAAATATTTCGCTTCCGTTATTACCGAGGTTATTCAATAGAATCTCGAAACGGTGAACCCAAATATTTTGAAGCTGTTCTCGTTAACCATAATATGTTCATGTTACAGAGTAAATACTAAAGATTTTAACAATTTATCTGAAATAATAATCATCCTTGTGTAATTTGTGTCCTTCAACAGGTCTGAAAGGAAATATCTCCAAGCTAATCTATCCTACGCCTCCTTTTTCAGCCTCTCGTAATTTGGTACGTCCTTAATTTTCGTTAACATTCCAATTTTCATCGCCCTCTACCCCTTCTTCCATGTATTTTCCATTCAATAATATTTTTCTGTATTCCATCCCGCCTTAATCCTTAGTTACGTGATAGAAAATCATGTAACCAGTCGCGTGGGGTCATTCTGACCCCATTGATTTTTTTGAGGTATAAACATAAAGTAGTAGGTTTTAATCGTCTTTTTTACATTGAAACACCACGTCTACTTAAAAACGAATAAAACACACCCATAAGAAACAAAATTATTAGAACAAAAAATCTGAATACCTCCCGCCATTTACAGCCCGAGTCACAAAAAAGATTAAGTTAATCCTTATTTTTGGATTAGCGAATTTTATTCTAATTTTGACAGTTTATGTCTTAAAATATAGTCTAATCTAATCCAAGTAACTACCTTTTTTAAACCCCTCAACAGGATTAAATCCCAATTACAGAGTGGGTTCACATTCACACACATCCATGGCTTAGTGGGATTCGAACGTCAAAAGTTTGTAATTGACACATAAATGTCACTGTCAAAAATATTTGTATGCCACTGTCAAAAATTATGAAGTTTATGAAAATAAAAAAAAGTCAACAACGCAAAAGAATATACGTAAAAAAGAATATAAAAGGAATTTGCGAAAAAATGACAAATATAAAGAAAAAGAAAAGGAAAGTAAAAAAAGAAAATTTCAGGATATTGAATATAAAGTATGTATTGTACCCAATTTACATTAAAATATCCCATAGATTTTGCAAATATATGTGAGAATTATTTTGTAGTGAAACATGAATATATGTATTTGTAATTAAAAATATTTTTCGTTTTACGCGTACAACCAGGTATAATATCTGGCGAGAGGTTATGTGTTGGCCACATCAGATTTTTTAATGTTGCTTAATTATGAAGAATCCAATGGTAACAAACTTTCCTACCTTTTAGATGATCGAGCAAAATTTTATTTATAGCGGTCATTCCAATGCCCAAACTAGCCCGTATAATTCTGTATGTGACACGGTTGTCTTCTTTAATCATTGTACGAATAACAGCTATGTTTTCATCCGTAACTACAGAAATTGGCCGATCTTGGCGTAAATCGTCATTGAAGAAACTCGATGATATTTAAATTCATTGTACCAGCTGTGAACAGACCTGATACTAGGTGCTTTATTTCCAAAAGCATTCCGAAGCTTTTCGATGCATTGTTTTGGAGAGAGCGAACTTTTAAAATCGTAAAATATCATGGCTAAGAAATTTTCTGTTAACTGCATTTTCAGTATGACGTGCGTACTTTAAAACTGCATAGAAAAGTACTGATGACAGATAACAAGAACTGCCATGCTACCTAAGGATGTACTTTTGTTTCGCCATGCATTTAGTTTTCGTAGCTACCTTGGTTATATTTGTTTGCAGAAACTTTCGATGCTACCCTCGTAGTACTTAAATTGAAAAATTTTTAGTTAAAAAATTATCCAATGGACCTTTTCAATTTAAAGAGATAGAAGATATGCGCAATGGAGATCTGCGCATAGTAAGAACAACTGAGATCTATGGCGTATGTTTCTAAAAAAATTAGACGTATGATGTGAGAATATCTGAAATAACTTTAAAAAATCTTATCGAAATAAGTTACAAAAGCTTTTATTGAAGTTAAAATGTCTAACGATGCAAATTTTCACTAAGAATACACGTATTTTAATGACTGCAATATTATTGACGTTTCGTTTGACAGCCCAACTGGCAGTTGTTCGCGCCATTTTCTTACTATTTGCAGCGATAGAAAGAGATAGCCGTTAAATTGAAAAGGTCCATTGAATCCCTGTATTTCTGATCACGTGTGCGAAAGTAACCAATCAAAACAAACTTACACTGATAATTACCCTAAGACAATTATCACTTATGTCACTAAGTTGCTAAGTAACAAACACTTTTTGACAGATAATTAAAGATTAATTGTTTAAATTTGAAAACGTCATTTTCACGGTATGGTAGTGAAAATAACGATTCAATTAATAAAATTATTACTATTAAACGTTTGTATAATAAAACTGGGCGTGTCTTGTCTTTTCGTATGTCAATCTTATTATCGTTACACACTTGACGCTGAACATATTCATATCATAGGGTACCTTTACAACCAGGGTATGGCCATGACGTGGCTCACTTTTCGTCCGCCATTACCGGCCAATCTGTTATGTGTTGTTCTTGCGCAAATTATTATGTATTTTTTCGTGGCTATTTGTTTTATTTTGATGAAAAACGCATTTATATATCATTTTAATATGTATTTAAAGTGTAAGTAATATTTTTATTTTATTTGCTTGTGTAGTTTGTTCAGATCTCATCACGATTACTGACATATTGAAAACAACTAAAAATTACCAATATTAAGCACAATCATTTAAATTTTTAAAAGGTAAGTTTAGAATATATAATTGTTATGTAATTAAGAACTAGTGATATTAAATTAGATGTGATAATAACATCACATATCATATATTCTACATAACCTATAAATGTATGTCTTAATAATAATTGTATATATCTTAAATAAATTCATTTTTATTACCTTTATAAATTCACAGTGTGATTATTTAATATTATTTTATAATATAATATCACATTTATTACAAATAAATAGGAAAATCAATTACCGATAATGGCGGCGATCGTGGCCCATGGCCATACCCTGGTTATAAAGGTACCCTATCATATCATAGCTACTACTGACATCTATTGGGTGATTTTATAATTGTAAAAATTCTGCTAAATATAAATTCTTCGTTAATTTAATTAAAATTGCAAAAAATTTCTCACCGAATACCCCTCGATCATTGATAAATACTTATAATTTTATCACACCTTCCTCAAGCACGTTGCTTTTAGGTAACATCCCTCCGCCTTCGGCGTCGGGCGGTTACCACTACCAAGCAACGCGCTTTCGGTAACTGTCATAAAATTATTTCGTAAGTATCAATATCCTCGGGATATTATAGCTGATAATTGTAACAATTAAAGTAAAGCTTCTTGGTCCATTGTTGATTATGAAATTAGGGCAAATCAACCTTTTAATTTGAATTGCATTATATCAGCTAATGAATTCAATGAATAATTTGTAGATGTTTAGAAATTAGTAATAATTGGCGTAATAAATTTAATAATACAAATATATTATTCAAAAAGGAAATAATTTAATTAAATTTAATTGCAAAACACAACCTGATTTTTTTTATAGATTCATAATAAATAATTTAATTATGAACATTATTTCTTAACAATAAATTTACTATGCCTATAAAATGATAAAAAAATAACAAATTTTTATTCAATTAAATATAATTTACCAATAAATTTTATTACTATAGGTAATTAATTTTTAACAAAATAAAATTTTATGATAAATGTGTTTTCTTAATTCAACTAACATTTTTATTAGAATTATATTTCAAAAAAACATCTGGAATATATAATATCTATTACAAAATTAGCATTTTACATATACTAGCAAAAAACGTCTTGGATTTAAAATATTCCGTGTTACTTATAGAACCATGTTTATTTCACGTTTTTCGAGAAATAAAATTATAAATCTTGTCCGACATACCTTGCTAGCCGTAAATTATAATTAATTAGTTACCTAGTTAGTTAGATTCGTAGGCGAATACATAATCAAGGAAGAATTTTGTAATTTATAATATTATAATATGATTTCAAAATTCTGATAGGCCGCCGCATATAAGGTTAAATTTCTCTTACGATCTAGTTGACATTGGAATGGGAAGAATTGTTATTTCTTCATTATTAAAATTTAAGTATATTAGAATATTATCTTAATCTAGAGATCGTCCTTGGAGATTCTATCAGACCACAGATGTTATAATGGTAATGATTACTCTACTCTAATGTAATGGAATTTAAGGAAAAAAACAATTTAATATAGTTGTTTACATTGAAAATAACAAACTGTTACAAAAACTTACATATGAAATAATTTTTTTGTGCAACCGGACGCGAAATAAGCATTTCGCAGCCGCAATACAGGCCGCGAAATTAAATTTCGCGACCGTTGTTATGGTAACGGCCGCGAAATGAATTTCGTCCGCGAAATTAGGTAAAAAATCACTTTGACACTTGAGAATTGCATGGTTTTGTTTATCAAATGTTAATCCCATAGCCACCTTGAAAGCTAACTTTCTAATTACAATTAAACTGTTTAAAATTAATAAAATTTATAATTACATATTTTTTACGGTTGCACAAACAATACTGTGTGCACATTGTCCGCGAAATTCTTTAGCGGCCTCGGCGACAATTTTTCTCTCGGTACGCTAAAGAGTGATTTCGCGGCCTTGATATACAAATATCTAACTATTATTTGAAATCATCACTATTGCTCAAAAATCGTCATTTAATTAAAAAATCTGATGTGGACACCACACGACTTCCTTGTACGCAAGACTAATATAAAGTATAGACTCAATTATAAAATTGCACGTATTTGACGTAATTTGACATTAACATCTATTTTTTATTTTTTTGTTATTTTTTGTCCTAATCCATAGCAAGCTTCATTACAAAAGCCAAAAAGTATATAAGTTTTAAATTTACATATCTCGCTTATACAAAGGGCTAATTTAATAATACTTGATGTGCTAGACGCAGAATTTAATTCTCTAAAACTCTTATTTCAAGCATTTATTTCTAAAATCAAAATGAAACCATTTTATTCAAGAAAAACTGTTAACAACTTCAGGTAATATATCACTTCCGGTTAGCCTGTTTTAACCAAAATCTTCTATGTTATTTCAATGGACCTTTTCAATTTAACGGCTATCTCTTTTTATCGCTGCAAATAGTAAGAAAATGGCGTGAACAACTGCTAGTTGGGCTGTCAAACGAAACGTCAAAAATATTGCAGTCATTAAAATACCTGTATTCTCAGTGAAAATTTGTATTGTTAAACATTTTAGCTACAAAAAAAGCTTTTGTAACTTCTTTCGAGAATTTTTTTAAAGTTTCAAGGATTTTTCTTACATTTTACGTCTAATTTTTTTAAAAAACGAACTCCATAGATCTCAGTTGTTCTTACTATGCGCAGATCCCAATTGCGCATATCTTCTATCTCTTTAAATTGAAAAGGTCCATTGACATAAAAGTCTTATATACCAATTTTGAAAAGTTTTGGATTATATTTTTAAATAGTTTTTCATTAAAATCTATTATAGGCTTCAAATGAAGTACCATTTCTGGAAATTATGTAATGACCAAAAAGGGAGATGCACAACTAGATGTTATAGAACTCCTAAATACAAAATTTCAACTTTCTACTGCTTACCGTTTTTGAGTTATGCGAGATACGTACGTACGTAGGTACGTATGTACGTACATACGTACAGACGTCACGACGAAATTAGTCAGAATGGATTCAGGGATGGTCAAAATGGATATATCCGTTGAAATCTGAAAACCGAAATTTTTCGCGAATACTTTGTACAAGGAAGTAAAAATCTGGTGTGGCCAACACAGTACCTCCCGCCATTTACAGCCCGAGTCACAAAAAAGATTAAGTTAATCCTTATTTGTGGATTAGCGAATTTTACTCTAATTTTGACAGTTTATTTCTTAAAATATAGTCTAATCTAATCCAAGTAACTACCTTTTCTTTAAACCCCTCAACAGGATTATATCCCAATTACAGAGTGGGTTCACATTCACACACATCCATGCCTTAGTGGGATTCGAACCCAGAGCCCCGAGGGTACTCATGACATGATGCGTTGCTCTAACCATTGAGCCACCGGAACTATAAGAAAATGAAGATTAAATTTTAAATCTCAATGGCTCTCAAAGCTGTCATCATATAAGTCTACCGATAACAATTTAAAAACACAAATAAATTCTAAACTAATTTATCTCCAATTTTCAAAATCTTACCATCTTTCCAAAGTGTCTTCACACCCATTAATCATGATTTGGAAATTTTCAATTATAGTTAAAAACTTGACCCTCTGTCCATTCTTTTTGATAAATGAAGTCTTGCAGTGATGAAATCCGATGCTTCATGCCCTCGTATGTGTGTGATGTTGCGTGCTAGTAATTACACATTACATGTGAACATGCAAGAGCGTGTGTCTATGTGTATGTGTAGCTAAGACAGCGTTTCTCAAACATTTTGTTCTCAGGACTTCTTCCAAAATTAAAAGGTTACGAGTGGACCCCCCCCCCCATGAGATATTTTGCTAACAATATTTTTTTCTACTTTTTTATAATTTTTGTACAAATAAAATACATATATTGGCGACTAAAACTACCGATGGCGGCGCTAGTGTTGTAGCATACACGTGCTCTGAAAATGGTATTGTGCTATAAGATCGCATACAGAAACATTCTATAACCAACATTCATTTGAAGTATACTAACAAATTCATTAAACTTTTTATAAATAGTGATAGTAATAATTTTGTGTAAATTATAATGACATTCGAAGAAAGTTATCTTAGACTTATTTCTAAGAAAATGTTTACTTATTTGGAGGCAACAAATTCTTCTGGAAGTTTTATAGAAGGGGAAGAATTATTGAATCATGGGTTGCTATTTTTATGTGGCGTTAATGAACATAGTGCTACAGACTAAAAAAAAAATTGGGCTGTGTTTAAACAAGTGCTCTAACGTCACATCCTCCTGAGATTAGAAGAACTTTAAATTTACAATTGATTATTTACAAAATGCTCTTGTATAGTATAGCTGGCCATAGTAGCCAGTTCAAACACATTACAGCTGTCTTAATATTTTGTACAAGATAGTAAAATAGTACCATATATTATTCATGGATGTTAAATAAATATGTATTTACTTTACTTAGTTAAGAAAATTAAAATGGAACTAATGTCAAATATCTTTCAAATTGTTTTAATTACAAGTGTAAGAAATATATTGAATGTTACACATAAAGTGAAAAGTGTATTATTTTACTCATGAATTGGTCAGGAAATAATACAATACTTTTCATTTTTGTTATCATCGTATCACTTGTTTTCCAATTCGTATTGTCCTAATCCAGCCCTCTCTTTTGTCGATAGACTCCATTTTACCAATTTTATTTTGGATGTCACTTTTCCTCGCACCAATTGAATGACAGCCATAAACGCAGCAATTGACGTTGTAAATATTTTTTCGTTCTTTGCTCATATTGCAAAGTAATTTATATGTACTTTAAAACAAAAAACACAAATAAGAAACCGGCAAAGAATCCAATGCACTATATATATTTACTGTAAAGTTGAATAACAGAATACCATTTTCAAGAGTTGCAAATATCGTCCGTTTGAGGAATTTACGTTAATTTTAGTCGCCAATACATAGGTAAAAATATTTTTAATTAATAATTAATAGTACTTATTATTGCAAGACCGTTACTCACGGGCGTGCACGGTACCTAACGAGCGAGAGAAGCGAGCTTGTTATCCGTGCGAGCACAGTGCGAACATCAAATTTAGTTACGATGATTTTTTTAGGGATATTCAGCAACATTTTACTAAATAATTATAGAAAAAACAGTAAAGAACAAATTTGTTATAAAAAGCAGTTGAACAAGAAAATAAATAAAATAGCGAGCACCTAAATCTATATGGTTATTCTAAATATATAATATGTGTACCTTATGTATGTTATTCATTTTTAGTTTCATTATTATCATTTTCATATTATGTTCTATGTTATATTATTTTCATTTGTTAGCTCAGATCTAAAGGTTTATTAATGTTATTATTATTTCTTGTATTATTCAAAAATAAAACATGAGTTTGTTCGTATATTTAGGCCATTTATAATTAGTTTTTTATTTAATTTTTTAGTTACGTATATAAAATAGTTATTATATAATATTTGAATCGTTCTTTACGAGTTGTATATCTTTATAAATCATATTTTACAATATATTTCCTTTGCTTACATTGCCGTCGTTCGAGGCGTGGCGTAACAGCAAGAGGCTACCTGTGACGTCACGAATTGAGCATTCAGGCCTGTATTCTCGTGTGGCCTCGAGTAGGAAGAATGGTGAATTCCGATCTGGAATATTTCGTCCCAAATTTAAAGAAAACGGGATTATTGTAGCTTATTAGTTTTTAACTTAGTCTTGTAAATAAATTTAAATTATGTTCGATCATTGTGAAAAGGCTTAGCGGACCCCTTAAGAAGGACTCAGGGATCCCCAGGGGTCCGCGGACTATACTTTGAGAAACACTGAGCTAAGCTATAGCTATGCTAGAATATAGCAGCTGAAATAAGAAACGCACGAGATGTGAAGGTTCGTTCAACTTATTTGCACTTACCAGCTAAACCTGAATTTTACTATTTCAACTCATACAGGAATCATGAGATAACTACACACATACATACATATGAGTATAGCCAGGAATACATGAGGAATATGTATAAGTACCTACATAAAATATACGTACTAGGTTATTGAAAGACTATGTTTAATATAATATTATAAAGATATACTATAAATAGATATTTCAAATTGTTGCATTGCATAGATCCCGTAATATAAAGTTACAATATTGTGACTATAGGCGATTTTAACAATTTGAGCGTTGGCGCCTCTAGCGACAACTTTTGCATTCTTGGGGAAGTATCAATTTTGACTTTTCGCAAAATAGTTTAATAGTATGTTCCGTAACGCAACCGGTTCGATCAGTTTTACGGTTTTGTGTTCCGTAAGTCCTGAAATTATTTACCGGTTTCTATTTGAAACGCGGTTCCTGAAAAAAGTTGGTAAAAAGTCAGACTACGGCAACCCTGAAATAATCCTGGTTTCTCTGGTATATTTATCTCTACCACCGCTACTTTCAAACATCATCATAACAAAATCAAACGATATACGTCAATGTCAAATTTCTAAAGCGCATTATTGGTATTACTAATAATTATTATAGATGTAAGTAGGAAAACATCATTTATATTTGATATATTGTTGGTTGTGTTATTATTGTTGGCATTAAATGTAATAGAATGTTCAATTTCGTTGTCATATTCAACGTTATTATTCATTTGGTTAATTTTTATTTTTGTTAAGTTGTGTCAATTTTAAATGTCATATGATTAAATGTCCATCTGTCCCGAAATAGAAGAAAATATTCAGGAACTATGGTGTACCCCGGAATCAAGATTCTGATTTTTTTGGTTGATTTACGGAACATAGTATAAGTTTACAAATTCATTTTGGATTTGCCTAAACGAAGTTTAAATATGTCATGTTATAATCATTACTGATATGTCTAAAAAGTAGATTGGCTCACACAGCAATGGGTAATATACCGTGATGATATATTTTTTGATTTATATTTTGACTATTTCACTCATAAATATATAAACCAGTCCAAACTCAGGATTCTACCTAGTTACCAAGTTTCATTTCGACAAAACACGGTCACAAAAAAAAATCGCACCCTTTAAGCCAATAAGATGTCGTATTTTTACAAGTAAATGAGTTTTGATAAGCGAAAAAATTTTGAGTTTTACTTTGTATGCTTCTGATATGAAAGAATTAGTCGGCTAAGCTCTTGCCGGGGGACGCTCGAATGCTTTAACTTGCACTGAAGTTATGAAAATTGATATAAACAACTAATCAAATATCATTCAAGTTAAATAAAGAATATATTTAATAAATGTCTAATAGATTTTTTTCTTTTTGTTATAGGTAAGTCAATACATCAACCGTTAACATTTTTGGTATTGGTGAGTAAGGATTGTGGCTATGGATTGTATTAATAAGGTCTATATCAAGTATGTGGTAGATAATATTGTAAATTGTAATATTTGTCAATCGTCAAGCGGAATTCCTCCACTAAGTATATTTTTTTTGTAAACTATTATTTACGAAAGATGACTGTTCAAGGTCATTTGTGAACCGTCTGATAATAATATTACTTGCAGATAACTTCATTACATTTCGTATGCATAGGCGTGTAACATGAAATATTTATGGACACATTTTAACTGAAAAAATAAGATTATTTCATTTGAAAATTATGTTTTTTTTCAAACGTCATAAAAATGGCATCTTTTGTGACTTGATTCACAAAGTAGAAGTTTCATTTCTACGCCGCCGGCGTAGAAATAAGCTATTTCTACTCCGGCGGCGTAAAAATAAAATAAATAAATATCCATAGAAACTATATAGAATCAGCCAATAAGAATTAACTTGTACAATAGAAATCTGTATTATCGCCCTAAATGTCACTATAACTCACTAGATAACCTAAGAATAAAGTTACTGACATAAGATTTAAATTGATAACCTATAAAATGAAATATAGACAGTTTACATACTTTTAACGAAATAACAAATAATATAATTAAAGTACAGTAGACGTACAGATTACAATAACAGGGACGGTAATAAAGGTAAGAATACTTCGAATTAAAGTGATACAAAAAGATTATATTGTAGGAAGATGAATTGAAATATAGATAGAAATGTAAAATTTAGGCACAAGATTAACAAAATGAATGAATTACATTCCTTAAATAAAGAAGAAAAGTATGGGAATATCGCCAAATATGTCTCATCTGAAACATCAAATAAGAACAAGCATGGAGTTTTAAATAATTGCCAATATTTATCCCTTGTTTAATGTTTATCATTGATTTTATCATTGAATATTGTGACCACATAGTTGAGCTTTTCATTTTACATTGATTCGCCATTTCCGAAAAGTATGCCGAGAATAATTTTTAATGTTTTTCTCATCACACCAATGAAGAAATCTCTTATACACCGCTTCATAGAACTTGCTAGACTTAGTTGGGAACAATTTATCAATAGCAGCCTTCTCTAATTCCACAACTTCAGGAGGTGTACATTTTAATTTTTCAAATTGCAATATTTTCAATTTCACACAAAGAGGATATAAAATTATACAATTCTTTTCAAACGTCAAAACGTAAAAGTGTGAAAATTTTCACTTGAATGTTTATAACAAAAACTGAACACACGAAAGTATCCATAGCAACAGAGCAATTGAAATCCGCAAACGTACCTACTTCACGAAAAATGTTTTTAATAACGTCAAGTTTTAAATTATTTTATTTAAATATGTGCGTTTGAAAAAAAAATATAATGTGTCATTCGGAGTAAAAGTGTCTGTGTGCCTCGCATGCAATTGTCCGACTCGCTTCGCTCGTCGTGCAAACTTCCATGCTCGCCACACAAAGTATCACTTTTACTCCTAATAACACAATATACTATTCTTTCTAAATAATGTTTTTCGGAATGATTTATGTTCTTAACTTATGTTTTGGCAATATACAAAAATATAGATTTTAGTTATAAACCAAGGAATAATAATTTGATTTAAACGTCAACGCCAGTGGGTAAATATTAGCACAGAGGGCAGTGTAGTAGATAATTAGGTATCTGTAATTCTACGACATATGTCATTATTATTTATATTGTGTTAGAAAGTAATGGCACTATTTACGTATATCTGTCACATTACATAAATTAAATAGACATGGGTCAAATAATTTTTCTCTTTCTAATACAAAATGTTGCTAAGCTACTGCTATAAAGTGATGTGTATTGTTTCTTCAAACAAATGACCTTGAATAGTCATCTTTCGTGAAAAATAGTATAAGCGATTTGTAGTTATTGAACGCATTTTGAACAAACGTCAAAGTGACACTTAACTTTTCACTCCTCTAATTTCTGTAGCAGTGAAACAATCATTTGCAGAAATAAATTGGGTGGTAAATTATCAGATTTATCTTGAACGTAATTTTCAATAAGCAGTACCATTATTAATAGAACACCACAATAGTTAGTAGAGCTAATATGTACGTTAATTTTGTCAAGAAAATATGCCTTGCTTAATATTTTAAGTTTGAAAATGGTGTATGCAAAATTTTTAACAGACCGCGGGCCCTATTCTGTAACTCGGTAGTTAATTTTTAACCACTGGTTAAAATTTTTATCCAATAGATAATGATTAGACAACTAAAAATCCCTTTTTTTTAGAGATCGACGATAGTCATAGAATACTTTTAAATTGATATCTCAAACATTTATTGAAATTTTTTAATCGCGATTGTACGGTTTTTATTTATTTATTTATTTAATACAGCTACCCAACAGGCTTAGCCCAAATTAAGGGTAGGAAAAAAGTAAAAATTCGACAACATTAAATATATATTACAGTTTGGAGATAATTTTCAAAAAATTTGCGAAGTTCATATCGATAGTAGAAAATTTTGTATTGTAAAGGTGACACATTCTGTGTATGGGTGATAACATTAAACTGTTAGTTCGAGCTAAGGGCAGATAAAATGTGAAACTACTTCTGGTACGGACAGTGGGTGTATGAAAATGAAGGGAAGACAAAGAACGAGGATCATCAACACATCCATTAATTATTTTTGACAAATGTAGTACTAGTGCATTTTTGCGACGCTCAAACAGACTCCTAAAATTAAACATAACCAACAGCTGATCATATGTTATTGAATATGAAGGGTACGTGTTGTGAACTTTATAATAGAGATATTTTAGAAATTTCTTTTGAACGGATTCGAGTAAATCTTGATGAATGTGGCAGTATTCAAGTTTAGCCCGCACAAATGAGAAGTAGAGGCTTGTAATAGCTGAAAGATTTTGGAAATATTTACTATTTCTAATTACAAATCCAAGCTTTCTTAGATATTCATGCACTATTACAGACAATTAACATTATAAACAAATTGTTGATAGACGCAAAGTCGCGTCTTGTCGAGACTCGAGACAAAACGAGACTGACTTCAAGTCTTGTCTCGACAAGACCAATGTAGTTGAGACTAATTCAAGACCAAGACAAGACCGACCTCAAGTGTTGTGTCGTCTCGTCTTGTGGCAACACTACATGTGTGATGATTTGTGTGACTGTGTGTGACTACTATACAAAATATTGCAAAATGTTTTGAATTCAAAGGTGACTTAATCCATTTTCTTAAAATTTAAGCACTGTCGCGCCTCTACAGTTTGCTTCCTGGACCTATGATAGTGTTTTGGCACATTCATTTAGCTGTCCGATGTCCGATGCCTGATTAGAACCATGACCTATGACGTCATAATAGTGGGGGGTAGATTTCTGCAAGCAGTTTTGGCGCGAATATTTTTTATGTAATATTTTAGTAACTATGAAGAAAAAAAATATACTAAACTCTTTATATTAAAATGATTTTTTTAAAAATGTTCATCCACCCATTTTATATTTGTGTAATCTTCAATTAACCGTATGAACTTTGGATGAACTATACTTCCTTGAAGGTTAAATTTATAAATTAATAATTACGTTCAAATAAAAGAAACTCACTCCGTTTTACGACACGAGCTGAGAAGTTTTTCTCTTCTGCTAACAGTTTATTACTCTTACAAAAAATTCTAACTAGATATTAATGATGCTGCATTGGACCACCAAAGGAAGAAGAATCTTCTTCATTTGTGAAGATGTGTGTAACTGAAGAGCGGTTGCCTGAAGATATGGGATGCGTTGTAATTGTATCGCTTTCGCTGCGGAATGTCAAGAGAATGCTATACACGTAGCACTGTCACTGGAATTTTCACTGTGGACTTTTATTTGCAAATTGAACAAACAGGCATTTAAATTTTATCGATTTCTGTATAGATTGTCTAAGTGTTATGGTGGTCCAACTTATTCTTTCATCATCCATCCCAGTCAAGTAATTGCCATTTGATATTTTTACCTTCCGTCACCTTTAGGTAAGGAAGGTATTGTCATTGGTCAAAAAATTCGATGATGAGTTTTTAATCAATAAGCACGTTTTAGGGTCCCTAGAATACGAATTTACTATTTTTACGATGATGTCTGTATGTGTGTGTGTGTGTGTGTGTGTGTGTGTGTGTGTGTGTGTGTGTGTGTGTGTGTGTGTGTGTGTGTGTGTGTGGATGTGTGTGTGGATGTGTGTGTGTGTGTAACAAAATTTTCGTCTGCGATAACTCTAATACTACAGTTACAAAAATTATAATTTTTTCGTGTACTTCTTCGTTACATCCATATGAAGAGCTGATTAGATTTTGGTTACAATTGGTCAACCGGAAGTACCATCATTTGAAGATTTTAACAGTTTTTCTTGAAAAAACTATGTTAAATATAATTTTTTCACATTTGATATTATTATAAATATTAAAGTATATTTTATTCTCTGTACGATTTGACTGCATTTTATACTTAATATTAAATGGATATAGAGTTAAAAAATCTGATGTGGCCAGCACATTACCTTCCGTCAGTTCTATGTATTTTGTACAAATTTCATACAGAAAGTTCCTTGCTAAATTAAATATTCTATTTCTTGTACATTACCTTCCGGCAGTTGCATGTATTTTATGCAAATTTCATACAGAAAATTATTATTTTGTGACATTTTCTATATACAGTGTAATGTATCTGCAGAAATAAAGGATTTAATATTATTATTATTTCTTGTACATTACCTTAAAGCAGTTGTATGTATTTCATACAAATTCCATACAGAAAGCAAAAGATCCTATATTTCTCGTAAAATTATAAGACAAACACACTATCTCAATTTCACTTGACACTGACATCTTTCAAACAGAATTTTCTTAATATAGTAGCTGTTTCCCAAGGTATGGCTACTTTATGAAATTTAATTTCTTTATAATTTTTTAACTCTATATCCATTTAATATTAAGTATAAAATGCAGTCAAATCGTATAGAGAATAAAATATTCTTTAATATTTATAATAACATCAAATGTGAAAAAATTATATTTAACATAGTTTTTTCAAGAAAAACTGTTAAAATCTTCAAATAATGGTACTTCCGGTTGACCAATTGTAACCAAAATCTAATCAGCTCTTCATATGGATGTAACGAAGAAGTATACGAAAAAATTATAATTTTTGTAACTGTAGTATTAGAGTTATCGCAGACGAAAATTTTGTTACACACACACACACATCCACACACACACACATCCACACACACACACACACACACATACAGACATCATCGTAAAAATAGTAAATTCGTATTCTAGGGACCCTAAAACGTGCTTATTGATTAAAAACTCATCATCGAATTTTTTGACCAAAGACAATACCTTCCTTACCTAAAGGTGACGGAAGGTAAAAATTATAAAGAAATTAAATTTCATAAAGTAGCCATAGCTATGAAAACAGCTTCTATATTAAGAAAATTCTGATTGAAAGATGTCAGTGTCAAGTGAAATTGACATAGTGTGTTTGTCTTACAATTTTTACTGGAAATATAGGATCTTTTGCTTTCTGGATGGAATTTGTATAAAATACATACAACTGCTTTAAGGTAATGTACAAGAAATAATAATAATAATAAATCTTTTATTTCTGCAGATACATTACACTGTATATAGAAAACGTCACAAAATAATAATTTTCTGTATGAAATTTGCATAAAATACATGCAACTGCGGGAAGGTAATGTACAAGAAATAGAATATTTAATTTAGCAAGGAACTTTCCGTATGAAATTTGTACAAAATACATAGAACTGACGGAAGGTAATGTGCTGGCCACATCAGATTTTTTACTGATCTGTTTAAAGAATGACAATACTTAAACCACATATTTTTGAAACAATTTTATGTAAAAAATCTGATGTGACCAACAAACTACCTCCCGCCATTTAATTTTTTAAAATTATAATATACATACTTACATATTTAGTTATGCTGGAAACTGTATTAAGTTCCATTCCATGTAACTATGGTTCTGTTTACTATTTTATTTTTTTTTTAAGTTACTATTAGATATTAATTTGAAATGATTCGTTCTTTGACAGTGACATATATCTGTTACTTACATACATTTGAGATATGAACTGTGTAACCAAGGAGTTGTGTATCTTTAAAGCGTAGGCTCCGGGATATAAATTATAGATAATTTTATAAATTTATCCACAAAATATTGAAAAAGTATTCATGCAAACCTGTAGAAAATTTAATAATCTTTAACTTTTAGGTAAGTCTCGAAAAAATAACGTAGGTATTTTTCAAAGAAAAACTATTTTGAGCTTCGAGTAAAGTACTACTTTCGGTTGTCTTATTTACACCAAAATCGAATGGCTTCTTTCCATATTAGAATAAGGTAGAAATACAAGGTTTCAAAATTTTCTGAATGATAGTATTTGAGTTATACACACACACGCACGCACGCACGCGCGCGCGCACACACACACACACACACACACACACACACACACACACACACACACACACACACACACACACACACACACACACACACACACACACACACACACACACACACACACACACACACACACATCATCATCATCATCATCATCATCATCATCATCGTGAAAATGTTAAAATTGGATTCTAGGGACCTTAAAAGTGGTCATTTACCAAAATGGGGTATCGTGACCGTGTGCCTGAGTGTCAGGACGCGAATATAGGGAACCGGGTTCGATCCCGACCGACGCCAAATATTTCCAATTTGAAATGGCACAAAAATGACCCCTGTGGTGCACTCTCCACGCCAGCAATGAGTGCCCCTGAGGTGACGCCTGATAAACGCCCCCCACGGTCGAAATATGTCATCATCATTACCGATATTTGCATATAAAGCAGATTGGCACACCCAGCAATAGGTAATATGCCGTGATGATATATTTATTTATTTACCAAAATCTCGATATGCGATTTTTAGCACGATCCCTATACCTCCCTTACCAAGGGCAACGGGAGATAAAATGTTCTAATAAACAAATACAGAGTGTTTCTAAAATACTTAGACATATTCCTGTCTCTAAAATAAGATAAGTTAAATAAACTTACCTATTCGAGTATAGCTGAGATGGGGTCGTCCGGTACTAAATAAATAAATAAATACCATACCTATTGCTGGGTCTGCCAATCTGCTTTGCACGCAGATATCGGTAATGATGATGACATAGCTGAAATGGGGTCCGGTACTCGTTTGTCAATTTATTTTTTTCTGAAAGATTTAATAAAATGATGAATTTTAGCGTTTGTTACACTTTCCAAATGTGAATAGTTTTTGAAATATATTCTTTTAAAATTTAATTGACGTCATATCTGCATTTTACTTCGCCTACTGACTAATACTAAGTTCCGTAAGTCTGTCAAAAAACCAGTATCTTGATTCCGGGTACACCATGGTTCCTGTATATTTTCATCAATTTCGGGATAGATTGACATTGAATTATATGACATTTAAAATTAAAAAATAAATAAATATAAATATATCATCACGGCTTATTACCCATTGCTGGGTGTGCCAATCTGCTTTGTACACAGATATCGGTAATAAAGAAATATTTGCACCGTGCGGGCGCTTACCAGGCGTCACCTCACTGGCACTAATTGCTGGCGTGGAGAGTGCACCACAGGGGTCAATTATGTGCCATTTAAAATTGGAAATATTTGGCGTCGGTCGGGATCGTACCCGGTTCCCCAGATTCACGACCTGACACTCAGGCACGCGGCCACGAGACCCCATTCAAAATTGACACAACTTAACAAAAATAAACATTAACAAAGATCATCTTACGGTTTGTTAGATTATAATTGTCGATTACTGGTTGAAGGGGTGGTAATTTTAATTAAAATGATCTATTTTATGCCCAGGAATCGTTAGTTAATCTATGTCCATGTATTAGAGAAACTGTAAAGCCGATATCCCACTGTAAAAATTTTGATAAAAATGGACGTAAATATTTTTATAAAAACCGTTCTGACAGAATTTTTATGAAAACTGTATTTACATGACGTCACGTAAAAATTTTGATGTGACGTCACATAAATACAGCAGTCTGTATTCATTTTGATGAAAGCTGCGTTATGATTGGATGTTGATGCGGGCGTGCGCAATACGGTTGCTTGAACCATGGGTAAAGTCATTTTCTAAAGACAGCTGTTTGCTGTTATTCTCTGACATTATTTGAACAGCGGTGAGCGTTTGTTTATATTGAATTTGGAAATAATATGAAGCAAAATAATCAAAATGCGTAGTCTGGTTGCCGAACAGACAGCGTTTTAATTGATTTGTATAGAAATGAAGAAGTTTGATAACACACAAAATCGCCTGAATATGATAATAAATACGCCAGGCAAAGTGCGATTTTCAACTGTTAAATGTTATTATCTTATAATAATTAGGCAATACAACATCAAAAAAAATAAGTATTAAAGTTATTTAATATTTACATGCGTTATTCTTTGCATTTCTTTTTTCTCCTTTTCTCCGTCCGAATCCTATTAGAATAATCATTAATCGTAACCAACAAAGTTTTTCAACCAATAATTTTACGTAGTATTAGTATAAATATCTTGATCTATAATTTATAGAAAGTGTATTTTGAATTACCTATACAAATTTGCAAAAATAAAATATGAAGTAAATGAGAAGCCCATACAAAACCGCCTCGTTCAAGCATTTTAAGATGAACTTTATTCACCTATATACTCGCGTCGTACCCATTAAGTAGTGACAATAAAAGGATTAATTTTTCAAAATTTATGTGTACACTAGATAGAACAATGCCTATCTTTCATGTGCCGAAATACACTGCCTTAATAGAGTGTCACGTTTCTTACTTTACTTTCGAATCATGTCCATGATTGTTAAGAAATGGTCTTTCATTCGAAGAAAATTTCTGTAATTTATTTCATCTTCAATTCGTAATTTGGTGTGTCTGATAATTAAACACTGCGATTTGTATTTCTTTTCTCCAGTCATAGACTAGTCCACCAGCGATGTTCTGATTTTTTTTATTTTTTGTATAACTGTGTAACCCATTACTCCAACAATTATTGCAGCTAACATTTTTTTATTTGAATGAACGTTATTCATAATGAAATTACAAAACGCAACTACCTCTGCAGAACAACGGCTACAAAATGAGGTTTAGTAGTATCTTTGGCGCCAATTCTCTTTCATGAGTTATGCAACACTCCGTAAAAATTTTTACAGTGGGATGCAGTACTTTTCATGGAACGTTTTTATAAAAAAATTTAGGGAAATTTTTATCAAAATTTTTACAGTGGGATACCGGCTTAAGTAAAATATGTTTGTAATGAGAGAAAAACATGTTTTACGTTCCAACTGAAAAAGGAAGAAAATAGAAAATATCGGTAGTTATTAAAGTTTAATGTAGCATATATACTGTTCTGTTCTGTCGTTAATATTACCCAATAGACCTTTAAAAATGAAAAACATCGTAAAGTTAACATGCACCTGTACTGTAAATCATTGATATGTCGGAAGGAAACAATTACGATTGTTAAAGAGGCAATTAAACGCGACGTGTAAATAAGTATTGAGGTGCAGTGAAATACCTCGTAAAGTGTGTTGTAAGGGCTCGTGGTGTTGTGTTGTAAACACGGCGATTACACGGTTGTTGTGTAGCTGTAGCTTTCAAAGGAAGTAGTAGCGTGCACAGGAAGTTGTGAAAGTAGAGGCAGGCGACTCGTGCCAAACCGTAAATCACCAGAATTAACTAAACAACACATTCGTTCGCTCTACTTACACCGCTAACTAACACTAATATAAGGTAATACGGTACGGTACACCACACTACAACCAAAGTTATTAATAAGATTTATTTATATTTTATACGTACCTCTCAACACTGCACTGAAATATATCAACTTGTGATTATAATATTTTTCTATCCAGCTTCAGTAGTCCAGTGAAGTTTTTACAAAGTACTTTGCAAAAAAATATAAAAATCAGTTGATTTAAATCAAATGATTTAAATCAGGCTAACCATGCCAAGCTCACACGCTAGCACTATGCCATTTAAGCTGTTACTTGGTAACCATTTTTTTGTGTCGGTCGGCCTAAGACAGGGCCTCAATTCTCCAAATCATTCGTTCACATTCGTATGCGTTCATTAACATATAGTGTCTAAACGTATACGTTTCAGAAATTCTGTTCTCCAATGGTATACGTTTGCCTCGCATGATTTGCATTCGCATACGTTTGGCTTACTAAAGGATGGTTCCACTTGACTTTACATTTGTGAATGGACATCTTGATATTGATATACACTAAACCTACAATTATTTGCCTTAAAAAATACTGAAATAAAGTATTTCTTTTCTCTAAAGAGCAAAAAAGAATTATTAAAACGTAGAAAATTTGATTCTACTTTTACACACAAAAAAGCAATCGAATTTTAAGAAGATTTAATAATAATGTTAGAAAGACTGGAAAAACTGGAGGAAGATCTATATATAAACATATATGAAATGTATTTACTGATTGATTTTAGACTTGGCACGATAAGCTCTGTGGGTAAAAGGCGCCTTCGTGCAAAGAAATATAACATATAGGAAAATTATTTAAGATACTATGTACTTTTTACAATATATATTTTCTTTGTGGCCACAGCCTCCGGAGGAGCCTCAGAAAGGATCATTTAATGAACTTTAATTTTTTCTATAAACTACAAAAAATTAATCTTAAACATATAATTTGTTGTAATAAACAAGTTCACAGTTATTATTTCAATTAGGAATGCAAGAAAAATATCCGTTTGACAGAATATTTTTTTACTTTTACTTATAAAGAGCTCTAATGCAAACAAAAGATAAATATTCATTTTTACTCCCGCTGAGAGAGGTATTGAATTCATGCTAAAAATCGCTTATCCAGATTTTAGTGAATAAGCACGTTTTAAGGTCCCTAGAATCCGATTATAACATTTTTACGATGATGTTCGTATGTGCGTGTGGATGT
This sequence comes from Harpalus rubripes, assembly GCA_963082715.1. Classification (NCBI taxonomy): domain Eukaryota; kingdom Metazoa; phylum Arthropoda; class Insecta; order Coleoptera; family Carabidae; genus Harpalus; species Harpalus rubripes. The sequence goes on from OY720460.1 coordinate 12,003,462, forward strand.
GTGTGTGGATGTTGGATCCACGATTTCTCAAATACTATAAGACTTAAGACATTTTTAACTACGGACTCCTCAATCTAACAATAATGGGAAGAGTTTATAAGAATTAAATTATTTAACGAAAATGCAAGTAAATGAACTATTTATATTCGTATTTTAAATAAAGAAGTTAATTTTCGTATTTTGAGAACTGTTCAAATTTATTTTACTGTTCATTGCATTAAAATTGTTTGCTAATTTTACATTTTTTTTATACTGGCGATAAATATTTGTACATCATAATGAAGATTATGAAAATAAAAAAAAGTCAACAACGCAAAAGAATATACGTAAAAAAGAATATAAAGGGAATTTGCGAAAAAGAAAAGGAAAGTAGTAAAAGAAAATTTCAGGATATTGAATATAAAGAAAATGTATTTATTTGTACATAATTTATATTAAAATATCCCATAGATTTTGCAAATATATGTGAGAATTATTTTGTAGTGAGACATGAATATATGTATTTGTAATTAAAAATATATTTCGTTTTATGCGTATAACCACGTAAAATATCTGGAGAGATTATGTGTTGGCCACATCAGATATTTTCCTTAGAAATAATAAATTACAGTCGGGTTGAATACTTTTATCATATTTCTATTATACATATATTATATTATATATACTATGTTAAGAATTTATAATTTATAAAATACACTTGCCTTATAAAATAATAACCGAATTCATCACTAAATAATTTTATAATAAAATTACTCCCTATTGTATAGTGTTTTTATGTATAACACTATTGCACTTAGATGTAAACGTAAGGAAAACTCAATGACCGAATGGTCAGTTCCCGCCCGTTGTCAAACGTATGAAAGTTGAACGTTTAGAAACACATAAAAATCTTATTTCATACGTTTCGAACGCCGCAAACGTATACATTTAGATTCGAGAATTAAGGCCCTGGTATATGAACATACTCTGTAATTTTAAATTAAAGAAGTAAGCCGTACGACGTTTCGGAAAATATTTGTCCAACCTCAGCTGTTAAAAGTTATACAAATAAATTGTTACAAAAATGAATACAAGTAACTTTTATTAGCTGAGGATGGACGTCCACATTTAATAAACAATAAAGAGAGCAAATTAATTTCTCTTTTCATATAGAAAAAAGACATGCAAAAGACAATTACCTGTTTACAAGATACAATTATATTTATAGAAATTGCAACGCATAGTTTTTAAATAGTGCATGTTCATCATATATTATTACGAAGTGTAGACTATACTTAGCATTATATAAACGTGTGAGAGCTCAAATATCACATACCACATATATGACTGATTGAAAGTTTATACATATTTAAATAAATATCTTTACAACTTGTTCTCCATTGCAGAGTGCGCTAATCTGTTCAACGCAGATTTTGATTATAATAATACACAAGGTGATTCACTTGTAACGAGTGTAATAAACTTTAATATTTTGCTAAGAGGTCATTTGGATTGAAAAATGTCATATAAATAAACATAGGTTCTATTCCTTTTATTTACCAAAATACAAGTTCAAGTTTTGTAAATAACGGTTAAATATAACCCATGGCATATTACCCATTGCTGGGTGTGCCAATCTGCTTTGTACACAGAATTCGGTAATGATTATGACATATTTGTACCGTGTGGGCATTTACCAGGCGTCACCTCACGGGCACTCCTTGCTGGCGTGGAGAGTGCACTACAGGAGTCAATTTTGTGGCATTTTAAAATTTGAAATATTTGGCGTCGGTCAGGAGCGAACCCGGTTCCTCAGATTCGCGACAAGATTATCAGGCACGCGGCCACGAGACCCCACATAAATAACGATTAATGAGGTCATACCACATTTTCCGTTTTTTTTTTCTGAAAGTACACTTTGAACTACTGACGAAAATATATATTTTATGTCACATAAGTTTTTAGGTTTACAGAAATGATTTTTTAAAGATTATATAAAATTTCAAATGACGTCATAATTTTGCGACCGTAGGGTCGCCTACCGAGTAAAAATGGAACTACATTTGACGTTTGTGTTGTCCCAAGCAAGAGTAGTCTTCAAAACTTTTGGAGTATTTATTGCCTTAAACCATATTTCCCTTACATCTTGAGCAATAAGATTACGTACAAAATTTTTATTTTACTAATCATAAAAATGCATTATAAAAAAATAATAGGGGTATACAATATCCCACTGTACCAGTGGTGCTAAAATTTTAAGGTGTATGGTATGACTAGCGAATGAAATATGACGTTTAAATTATTTTATAGATGTGGTTTCTTTTGAAACCTTAGAGAAGAATAGAATTGTACGAAATATTCAGGTATGAAATTTTTACATGAACCCATTTAAATACTGAACTAGGAAAGCACAGAAATACATTACTATGTCTGGCTGAAAATAGATGGCCGACTAGGGTAACTGAATATCAAAACAGGGGTGCGTTTAAAATATTTTAAACATTTTTCGTTTATTTTGATTATAACAAAATATTTTGATCGTTAAACTATTTAGTTTGGCAATTCTATGAAATAGGATTATTTTTAATTTCCTCTAACAGTAATTCCGACTCGAGGGTTGCTTACACCTGAGACGAACGAACTAGAATTTGCGGTATTAAATTTTTTAAATACATCCCTGAATCCTGTTGCTAGGGTTATTTTAAATGCCTCGTAGTATTGAGTACAATTCTAATCTTCTATACCGGAATACATAAGGGTCAGCTTCCTTTCAAATCAAATATAGGGAAATTTTTCAAAAGAAACCACATCTATTAAATAATCTAAACGTTAACTTTCATTCGTTAGTCATTCGACACCTAATGTTCGGCCAAGAACCACCTCGGTCACGTCTAAAATCTAGACACAGTTTCCTCTCTTTAGTGCATCCAATGACAGAGACCAAGACTGCAGCAAGACGCTTAATGTGGGATGAGACATTAAAGCCAGAATATAAAGCAATGAGTATCCTTCCAGATGAGAAATTACCATGAGGTAATGATCAGAAATGGCGAATTTGGAAATCGTTAAGTAGGAAAATGTGCAGTAAACGTGTTCAACTGGGGGTACCAAGCAGAACCCACTTTATGTCATTGTGGTCAAGAACAAACAATGGCCCACCTGCTCATGTGCGCCAACTTAGAAGAGGAATGCACGTGAGAAGATCTGGCTAAGGCAACACCAGCTGCTATAAACTGTGCAATTTTTTGGATGAATACTATTTAGATAGGCCACTTCTCTGCCAGTTTTTGCGGACGGTTTTTCCTCTGGCATTAAGAGAATCTTCGGAGAAGATGCATCCTTTCCGTCCTAGTTAATGCCGGGTGATGCATAAGGCCTATTTCCATAATTTCCAAATTTGACTATTTATCTAGTTATTTATTGAAAATCAATCCTACAGGATGAAAATCCCAGTTACAGGACGATTATAAAGAGGTATATAATATGATGCGTTGGCATAAATATAAATACATATTAGAATACAATAAAAAAATACGATGATGAACATGGCAAACAGTATACTAAACAATAAATTTAAATATGGAAAAATTGCAGAAGTGATATTTTAAATTTACGTAATGAACCGGCATAAATATCGGACTGAAGGTTGACAATATTAAATAAATTGCAAATTTGTCTAATAGGACATTTTAATTCATAATTTGCCCGCACTGTTCTTAAATTGAAAGTCAACTTGATTCGTGAATTTAATCTAGGTACATTGAAAGAGATACGAGATAAAATAACACTATCTTTAACTTGACCATTTAACAATTTATATAAAAATGTAATGGAATGTATTTTCCTCCTTATCGATAAAGAATTCATATTATAATAATGAAGTTAACATAGCACATATAATCTCAATCGAAACTATAGGATACTGGCCGGTAACTTTATAATGACAAAATTTTAGAAACTTTTTGTTCAATGACTCTATAGCATTGGAATATTTGTCATAGGTAGGGTTCTATGCAGGGGAACAATATTCTAGTTTGGATCTAACGAACGCAAAATACAACAATTTTAACGACAATACATTTCTCAAAGATTGAGCATTTCTAATAATAAAACCAAGATTTCTATATGATGCTTTGATAATAGTTTCAATGTGAGTGTTAAATGTGAATTTTTCATCAAATAGTAGTCCAAGATCCTTATATAAGTTGATTCTGGGGAGAATAGTATTACCCATAATGTAGGTATGAAAGTAAACGTTTTTTTTTTTTACAAAATAGCTCATAATTTTACATTTACTAAAATTAAAGAATAAATTGGAGGAATGAGACCAAGCTAGAATACGCTTAACATCAGATTGAAAAAATATAGCGTCCTGAGTAGTATTAATTGTTTTAAATAACTTGACATCATCGGCGTACAATAATATTTCACAGAATTTAATCGAAACGATAATGTCATTTATAAACAGGATGAACAGTAATGGACCAAGATTAGATCCTTGAGGAATACCCGAAGTAGCGAAATAGGGATTTGACTCATAATTATTCACGGTCACAGTCAATTTAGGATTATGAAGATAGGAACCAAGAAAAGTAATGAGACAGGGAGAAAAATTGAAGTTATGGTCAAGTTTCTGGAGGAGAATACTGTGATCTACTTTGTCAAATGCCTTGGAGAAGTCGGTATAAAGTACATCTACTTGATTATTGTCATGTAAGGCGTTAATTGTATGCTCACAAAAATTTATCAGATTTGTAGTTGTGGATCTACCCTTAACGAAACCATGTTGTTTATCTGTTATTTTATTTTATATTGCATTGTAAATGTTATTATAGATTATTGACTCAAATTTTTTAGAAATATTAGAGAGTATAGCAATAGGTCTATAGTTGGGTATAAGCGATTTGTCTCCATGTTATAACAAGCTCAGCTAACTCACTCCATGTGGTCCGGATGCGGTATTTCGCTACCGAAAATCGGTCACTTCAGTATCTAAGGAGTGAGAAATATTTGTTGTAATATTTTATATATTTATTTTAATTTTTAATAATACTTGGTTTTATGTTTCACAATTATTTTATTAGATTACTAGTTTCGCTATAACATTAGCATCATCAGATCTTTTTATCGTTTAATTATAAATATATATATATATATATATATATATATATATATATATATATATATATATATATATATATATATATATATTTATTTGATATAATTTAGACATATATATATATATATATATATATATATTTATAATTAAACGATAAAAAGATCTGATGATGCTAATGTTATAGCGAAACTAGTAATCTAATAAAATAATTGTGAAAGATAAAACCAAGTATTATTAAAAATTAAAATGAATTGTAAGTTTCACCAAGTAAGAGCAGACACAATTAAAGAAATTTTATATATTTATTGTGTATTAATTATTTGTATTATGTATATGGTTTGGACGCAAATAATAATAATAATAATAATAATAATAATAATAATAATAATAATAATAATAATAATAATAATAATAATAATAATAATAATAATAATAATAATAATAATAATAATATTCGCTAGTCATACTATACCTACGTCCGATTAAGGGTCGCTTAAAATTTAAGCCTTGTTGGTGCAACTTGTCATCACAGCTATAACAAAGAATGCACCTCCACTTCGTCAGGTGTTTGTGTTTGTGTTGTGGCTACACAGGGTGGTTGTGTTTTTGTGTTTTGTTGTGTTGGTGTGTTGTTGAGAGGTCAAGGCAGTAACGGTGTCGCTGAGGAATCCGAGTGCTGTTATGTTATGTGTGGCTACGGGCTATACGCAAGGTACTCGTACACGCTTAAATACCACATTCCCTTCATACCTAACACACAACACAACAGAGTGAACTATAGGGCATATTACCAACCTGCTACTACTAGATGAAAGTTGATGCTATCGCCGGTGTATATGGAAGATACAAATCGATCTATCATTGATATACATTAAAGTAATATGTCAAGAATTTTATCGACAGCTGTTCCATTTTCGAAGATTTTTTTTGAGAGTCTTGATGTAATATTGACAATAATAATTGATTACATATTATTGATTCACTTTTCCAAGATAAATTATGTCACAATTCTGAACACTTCATCAAATGTAAAATTGTAAATAATTAATAAAATCTGTCAACGTATATATAAAAGTGAAAGAATAACCGCTAGGCAAATCTACACAGTTTTACATATTGACGCCAAATTTTGTAGAAATGTTCTTTCATTTTCAAGACGTGTCGTAGAAGTTGTTAAAACTTCAAAGTATTGCATAATTTTTGACCGAGACTTACCAAGTAAACATGCATTTTTGGGGCTCATGACTCCTGAATTGTTTGAAATATTCCCAAATTTACACTAAAATCGTGTTTTACGGGGTTAAAAAAAAAGCCTGCGGGTATCAGCTATTTTACCTTCCCTCATTGTAACACGAGGGGGGTCTCCTTCGAAAAAGATGACTGCTAATACTAATACTGCTGATTGTTTCTTGTTGCTTACTGATGATTACTGCTTACTAATTCTTCTTACTCCACCGATGATACACTTTTCACTTACTGACTGGTGATAAGGAAGAGCACACACACTTTTACTTTACACTGGATGAACACTTACATTACTTACTTACGGTATTACGGACATTACGGACATGGACACAACTTGGTGATTTACATAACTAACTTTTTTATTTACAATGAAACTAATACAACTATAACTATTACTAATAAGTTACATTCTGTAACCCAGCGGGCGGGCGTCGCCCCAAAACTAAAACACTACATGTTCAAAAACAAAACACGTCTGCCCGACGCGACGAACCCCATGGCTCTCTAAACTCGTCTCTTACATGTTAATTCCACGAGTCTCTAATGTCGACTATCTTAAAACAAAACGCTATCCTCAGGACAGGATTATCTTAGGGGTACGGGGTGCATAGGCCAGGGCATTCAAAGTCACGCGCGTATACATAATACTAATGAAACTAATACAACTATAACTATTACTAATAAGTTACATTCTGTAACCCAGCGGGCGGGCGTCGCCCCAAAACTAAAACACTACATGTTCAAAAACAAAACACGTCTGCCCGACGCGACGAACCCCATTGCTCTCTAAACTCGTCTCTTACATGTTAATTCCGCGAGTCTCTAATGTCGACTATCTTAAAACAAAACGCTATCCTCAGGACAGGATTATCTTAGGGGTACGGGGTGCATAGGCCAGGGCATTCAAAGTCACGCGCGTATACATAATACTAATGATAAACAAATAAATGTCGTGACTATCATAATACAATATGAATTTCTAACTGAATTTTGGCTTAAATAGATAAACACAGTTAAAATATGGATATTGAAACTATAATTTAGAAAAGTTTATAAAAAGTTATTTATCTATTAAATAAAAAATAAAAATTAAAAAATTATTAATACAAATAAGGTATGACTTTTCAATATAACTGTTGTTTTCCGAAAGTACCTTGATTACAAAAATTAAAAAATTTCGTTTTATTTATAGAACTTCAACCTCTTGTATTTTGGTAACTAGAAGGAATAGGACCTATGTTCATATGACATTTTTGGCTCAAAATGACCTCAGGAATAAGCTGTTAAAGTTTATTACACTAGTCCTGATACACCCTGTATAACTAACAAATTTTCTATTGTGTTACTATGAAGAACCCATTGGGTAAAAACGAAGAAAATATCATTAGAAATACAAGCTCAAACACAACATAGACATTTCTTTAAGAAACATATTTCTAGCGTGACCCTAGCATTCAAACCCTACACAATTTCCATTTTTTGGTAACGAAGCTCACAAAAACTACCTTATAAAATCATCCTTTTGTCGGAACACCAGCCTCTGAGGTAGCCGTAGGTTTTTTAATTTTTTACCCGAATTTCGTAATTTGTTCGGGATGTATGTGATTATTCACGGGGTTTGTGTCGCGTATAGTTGGATACCTCTATAGATGAAGCGTAGATTGACACGGCACAGACCACTGGGCAGTGACGGTGACCTCTACGTGACCCCGGCCTTGCGAAGACCTTGGGCACTAACACATATGTCACATATGCACGAATCGTTGATTTACTGACACGCATTGTATAACAAAGTACAATGGAAGTTAAATATATTTTATGTTGTGTAAGCTACAATGGATTCATATATTAATTAAATTGTATTGATGGAATTTTTAATTTTTATAAAACTAATATAAGTACGTTTATATTAAATTGGGTTCAGTAGTGATAAAAGTCTAATAAAAGCTGAATATAATAGGTTAGTTAATTATTTTATAAAAAATAATTTATTTTTAATAACCATTAGCGTATATTTTTATTATGTATTGTGTTCAAACTAATCATTTATTATTATTTCGATAATATACGCATAAAAACAATATACTGACATCATAATTTGTTCATTGTTTTTTGTAACTTTTAAAATATAAAAAAATGTAGCTACTATAGTAAACACAATCATGTAATATTTTATCTACGTTCACCTCAAAAGTTTACATTTTACACATTGTAATAGCTATTAACAAACCTAGGAATGTTATGCACATCATATCTGCCGCAGATGTAAGTTTGAAATCCGAGTTCGTAGAGCGAGGATTTTAAAACATCTAAGGCTTGTTATAATTAATAACATCCGTGGTTTGTTCAATAGTTTATCGGTTTCAGAAAATTAAGACATTATTAAAATTCTCTCATTAATGCTATTTTCAGATTGCTATATGGTTAACAGAACAATTATTTTGACATATGTCAATAATAATAATAATAATAATAATAATAATAATAATAATAATAATAAACTTTATTGCCCAACAGAATCCAGTTACAGGGCTAAAATATAATATATAAATACATTTAATGTAACATACAAACAAATAATATGAATAAAGAAATCTAAATGTAGGGTACAAAACAAAAAAAAAAATAGAAAATATATACTGTGTAGAAGTTCACAGACAAAATAAATCAAAGAACATTACAGGAATATATCCTCATACTTGGTCTCCGCAATGTTACACATGATGTGGATTGGCGACCGCGACAGTACATCAGTGCGCGCTGATGGTAAGTGGAAAGTCCGGGAATACCTGGATTCTAACCTAGGAACATGAATAGGCACACGTGATAATAAAAAAGAGTCATCAATTTTATTGTGCAACAGCATCCATAAAAATTTAGCACAAATCATATCTCTTCTTGTAGATAGTGGTGTTATTTTATGACGTTGAATCAGAGAATCCTGGTCAACGCCTCTGACCGGATAGATTCCATCCTGCTTATAGGATAGAAATTTCAAGAATCTGCGTTGAATTCTATCTAGAGCTATATTATGAAAGGCGTAATAAGGATACCAAACTAAAATGGCATATTCAAGTTTGCTGACGATATATGCGAAATATAATGATTTTAAAACAGCAGGATCAGTGAACATTCTCGATATACGCATTAAAAAACCTAATGTTTTGCTAGCAGAGATACATACACTTTTTATATGCTCTGAGAAAGTGAAATTAGGACTAAATGTAACTCCCAAATCCTTGAAGGTGGATTTGCGCTCGAGTAAAGTTCCTGAAATTGTGTATATATAATCAAACCGATTGATCCGGCGTGTGTATGACACAGAACAACATTTGTCAACATTTAGGAATAGCTTATTAGTTTCGCACCATAGTGCTAAAATATCAATATTGAACTGAAGAAGTTGAGCGTCTTGGACAGTGGATATTGTAGAGTACAACTTAATATCATCAGCATATGCCAGTGAAGGACAGGTGAAAGATTCAAGAAGATCATTGATGAATAATAAAAATAGAAGAGGGCCTAGATTGGATCCTTGTGGGACACCTGACGTTGCCAAAAATTCCGAGGACGTAAAGCCATTATAATAGACGTAACACACACGACCATCAAGGTACGAACCTAAAATTTTCAGAAGAGATGGAGAAGCACCAAAGGCTCTAATTTTATCCAGCAAGAGCCAATGATCTATGGAATCAAAGGCACGGGAAAAATCTGTATAAATAACATCCACCTGTCCACGAGCATCTTTGACTTCGGATACAAACTGTGAAAAGGAAGCAAGATTTGTAGTAGTCGATCGCCCTTTCATGAAGCCATGCTGGACTGGAGAAATTAGAGATCTCGTATTACTATATATGGATTTGTAAATTATCATTTCCAGAAGCTTCCCAAAATTACTTAGTAACGATATGGGGCGGTAATTTTTAATAATAAATTTGTCATTCTTTTTGAAAACAGGTATAATTCTCGTCCTTTTCCAAAGTGTAGGATAAGTACAGGTTTGGATTGCTAAGTTAATAATAATTGAGAGGGGTTTAGCCAGGATAAACCTCATATCTTTGACCAGAAAGCTTGGTATCTGGTCATCACCAGCAGTGAATTTATTGGAAAATGATGCCATGAGTGAAATAAGTTCCTCTTCACTAATTCTGTCAATATTAAAAGAAGGATGAAAGCTAATTTTATTGGGAGAGGCTTGTGCAGAATTGGCTGAAAAAAAACTGGAAAAATACATGGCGAATGCATCAACAATTTTTTGAGGAGAATCAAATTCGTTATGACAAATATACAAATTATGTGCTTTATTCCTCATGTTCCTCATGTTATTACTGTAGAATAAAGTAAACCGTATTTAGAACGATATGCTTACGTTATCTGTATGTATTAATGAAGAGCATTATATTTTCATTTTATTTTATTTTCATTTTGTATATCGTTGTTGACAAGTAAGTATGGTAATAATATTACCATACAGATACAGTTATTACTTAGTTACCAGCCTACTTTTGTACATGTAAACAATGGAATAATATCCAGAAACCGGTAAACAATGTTAAAAGTTGACTTTTATCAAATTTTTCCTTTATAACATCGATACCATCATATCGATGGCATAGAATTTCATGATACACGCCAACATTTATTACTATGTTCACTCACTTCATTCTAGCCTCTAATTACAGTTTGACATACAAGAATGTAAAAAGAAAAGTGTGATTTTTATCCGTATATTTAATCATAAGTTAGTAAAAGTAACAATTCATTGAAAAAGGATTTTAGCGATGATAAACAGAAAACCAGAACACTACATTTTCAATTTAACGGATATCTCTTTCTGTCGCTACAAATAGTAAGTAAAATGGCGCCAACAACAGCCAGTTGGGCTGTTAAACGAAACGTCAAAAATATTGCAGTCACTAAAATACATGTATTCTCCGTGAAAATTTGCATCGTTAGACATTTTAGCTTTTGTAACTTGTTTCGATACGTTTTTTAAAGTTGTTCGAGACTTTTCTTTAGAGTCGTAACTAGGGTTTTGACTGCCTGTGGCGCCCCTACACATCAAAAAATAAAAAATAAACTTCTGATGGCCGGTTCGCGAGTTACTAACAACTTACATGAACATTTTCTAAAATTTAAAACATCTGCTTCAAATTTTCATCTAAAATTTTGACACGATTAAAAATAAACAATATTACGTATTTAATACGTGTTGAAATTTCAGATGAAATGAGATCTAAACCGATTTGCAGATGTTTAAAATTTTAGGAGTTTCAAATAAGTTTAAGTTTCAGCAGATAGCGCTCGCATCAGCTCCAGTTTTAAGTAGCTGAAATTACATTGGGTAAACTTGTTTCTTTTCTCTAATTTCAGCCAATCGGAGAGGTCAAAACTATTCCCTATTCTCTACAATACTGAATGGCTAAAATGAAACAAGGTATAATAAATGACATGAAGGAGAATTTCATGCTGAATTCAAATTTTCAAACCGCGTAATCGTATCTTTAACCGGGTCAGAGTTGTGGATGAATTTGTAGAAAAGAGCTGAAAAAATTATTCAAAAATCATCAATAATAAACTGTTAGAAGTAGTAAAAAATATTATACTCTGTTCCATTTAAGCCATTCAGTAGACGGCGCTGACATCAGCGCCAGTTTTAAGTGACCGAAATTACATTGGGTAAACGTGTCTCTTGTCTCCAATTTCAGCCAATCAGAGAGTTAAAAACTATGCTCAATTCTCTACAATATTGAATGTCTTAAATGGAATAAGATATATACTAAGTATTGGGTAGCTAATATTGTTTATTTTTTGAGTAATTTAAATTTCTATCTTAAATTGTTATTCTGGTTAACTATTTTTTAACATAACTCTTTGAGAGTTCATCCTAGGCAAAAAATGGATCTCAATTATTCACACTGTACGATGCGCATATCCCTACTGCGCACATCTTCTATCTATTTAAATTGAAATGGTCTATTATTTTCGTAGATAAAATTTTGTAACTTGTGAGTAAATACTTTAATTTCCAAAATACAAATTTGAGTGACAAACAGAAGAGGAAGAGTAATACATTATTTTTCTTCTTTATGTAGTCAGTTAAATACTTTGTTTCATATTTGAAATTTGAACTGAATGTTTAGGAGGCCATATACTTTAATTTCCAGAATACAAATTTGAGTGAAGTGAAGACTTACAATCTCACCACTCTGCAAATCATCCAATATGTAAGATGTAAGCAGCCAGAAATTTTGCTAGTTATATTTTTAATGCATTATCATATTATACCTTGTCTTGTTGTCTTTCATGTCGATAGTCGATGTGGTCTTTTATTCTCTTACGCTGGATAGATGCAAAGTATATGAACTTCTGCTATGCACAAAGCACACTCAATATTTGAATACAACGTTTTGGGAAATTTTCCGGGCCTAGGTTATGGTTATCAATAAAAGATACATATATGGAACATTTTTCGGGAGAGAATAATAATGTTAATAAAGAAATAATTGAAAAACGCATAAATAAGCATAGAAAAGGCTAAACATCCACCAAACTCAATGTAAACAAATTCACTTAAAAGGTTTGTTGGTCCACCAGGTTGGCGGGTTGCCTATTTTCAACCACGTGATGCACGCGCCCTATGCTTGTTTTTTGAGAAGTTAGGTTATAATTTTTAAAATAGCGTTCTTTTTAGCGAATTACAACTTACAACCAAATAAAACTTAAGATATGGTTAAATCACAATATGTGTAGAATCACGGTGGGCAAAAGTATTTTCTAATATTTTTTATGCTCGATTAATATACGCATAGACAATTTAAAGAATTGAACTAGAACATTCACCATAACGATTCACTTTAGATACACAACTGTTTCATTTTTGGTATGGTTACGGTTCCGCTCAGTATGCATACTTTTATTCAAAAATATTCGCAGTTTAGTTATACTCGTTTTCTACGCAAAATACAGCATTTTGATTGAGGGAAACAATATACCTACAATATTGAAGTTAGGATACATATATATATATATATATATATATATATATATATATATATATATATCATTACGGCTTATTACCCATTGCTGACTGTGCCAATCTGCTTTTTACACGCAGATGTCGGTAATGATGATGACATATTTGTACCATGAGGGCGTTTACCAGGCGTCACCCCACGGGCACTCTTTGCTGGCATGGAAGGTATTGTAATGAAAGTAGAAAAATCATTTTTGTAAATGTGGTAAATATAACATCTAGTAAATATTTAAAAATATATATAGACAGATAAAAGAGAATTTGAAAATGAATTAGCAAAATTATTGTAACTAAACTAATCATTACATATTACACTAAGTACAACATATTTCAAACCAAATCAAAAATAACTGTGTAATATGTAAAGTGAATAAATAATAAATTTTTAAATTACACTGTAAAACTACAGAAGTGAATACTACTGCCTTTAATAATAATAATATACAATATTCATTTTTTTTTTAAATTGCACATCAGTAGAATGCCTCATTAAAGAAATAGCAATTGCAGGTATATTTCAAAATGAAGTATATGATTGTAGTGTAACAATAACAATAGATGAAAGCGGATACAATAATAATTTGAAGTTCTGGACTGATTGTGCGAAATTCTGGTGTGTTTTTGTGCATAGGTACGACCGAGGTAGAATTAACCCAGATCTACATTATTATTAATGGAATTATGTTTTTTTGCCAAATAATTTAATAAATAGAGCAAATTAGTTTCTCTTTTCACATAAAAACAGCGACAAACAAGAGACAATTACTGTTTACAAGATACTATTATTTTATTTTCTTCACACTAATAATAACATTATTATAAGGTATGCTTTAATTTTCCAGAATAAATGAACCATTAATTAATCAAATTATAGTTAATATTGTGTTGCAATTTGTTTTTGTTATGTGATTATAATATATTTTAAATTTATAATAAAAATGAAAGTGTTATACCTATTCGTATAAAAAATTTCCATGTAAAATTAATTGAATTTTATTGTGTAGCAATTTACTTTGTTATAGGTACCATTAAAATATCATATTTTAATTAATTAATTTTCATATATAATGTCAATAAGATTACCAATTATAAGAACACCATGAAATTCGAATCGATTACCTATTTAAAAAAATCTGATGTGGCCAGCACATTACCTTCCGTCAGTTCTATGTATTTTGTACATATTTTATAAAAGAAAAATATTCTATTTCTTGTACATTACCTTCCGGCAGGTGTATATATTTTATACAAGTACCATACAGAAAGTTTCTAGCAAAAGATCCTATATTTCCAGTCAAATTATAAAACAAACATACTAATTCACTTGACACTGACATCTTTCATGCAGAATTTTCTTGTAGTATGTTCCGTAATGCAACCGGTTCGACCAGATTTACGGTTTTGTGTTCCGTAAGTCCTGAAATTATTTACCGGTTTCTATTTGGAACGCGGTTCCTGAAAAAGGTTGGTAAAAAGTCGGACCACGGCAACCACGAAATAATCCTGGTTCATAACAAAATCAAACGATATCCGTCAGTGTCAAATTTCTAAACCGCATTTTTAGTGGTATTACTAATAATTATTATAGATGTAAGTATGAAAACATTATTTATATTTGATATATTGGTGCTTGCGTTATTTTTATTGTCATTATTCAACGTTATCATTCATTTAGTTAATTTGTATTTTTGTTAGGTTGTGTCAATTTTAAATGTCATATGAATTAATGTCAATCTGTTCCGAAATAGATGAAAATATTCAGGAACCATGATGTACCAGCAATCAAGATACAGGGTTTTTGGTTGACTTACGGAACATAGTATTAATATAGTAGCTGTTTCCATAGCTGGCTACTTTATGAAATTTAATTTTATAATTTTTCACTCTTTATTCATTTAATATGAAGTATAAAATACAGTCAAATCGTATAGGGAATAAAATATTCTTTAATATTTATAATTTAAGTGTGAACAAATGATATTTAACATTTTTCAGACGACATCTATCCCTTGATACATAAAATACTATAACATTATTCCAAAATGCACAATAGTATTTTATGTCCCAAGGGCGTTATGATGTTGATAATGCCAGGAGGGCGACGAGGATATAACCCGAGGGCCTTTGGCCCAAGGGATAGATGTCGTCCGATGGGCATTATCATCTAATAACGCTCGTGGTGCATACAAGATTTTATGCCTCACTAGAATATATGAAATAAGTTTTCATTTATAATAATTTTGATTAGAATAATGCTTAAGCTATCAACATTTATTTATTTTTAAAATATCAACGTTCTATATAGTTTCGGAAGCTATTTTATCGAAACGCTTTAAAGAAATTATTTTGAATGCTTCTGCATATTTTGAGGAAGAGAAATGCAAAAATGTTCCCCTAATTATTCTATTCGCGTCTATAGAAGATGTAAGCATTATATTTTGAGGTTCGTTTGCACATGCCAGATCTCAGTTCTTTATTTCTTATGCACTTATTTCTGAATATTATAACATTTTAGAGAGTTTGTACTGCTTTGGATGTGTCACATGTGACGGTAAATAATATCAAAAATTAATTCAAACGTGGATAAATATCGTCCCTAAAAAATGTGATCCGTCTTCCGTCAAAAATAAATGCGAAACATTGCAGTCTGCAGTTTGACGTACTTACTATTTACATGTGTTGTGAAAGTAAATTGTTTTTTAAGCCCTTTTCAAAATCAATTTTAAATATTATAATTAAATTAATAATGATTTCTGTGTATAAAGTTGTGTATTAAACCAGGATTTTAATCACCTGTGATTAGAGGAAGACAAGGAGGAACAAGGTAACGAGGAAGAGCAAAAGCATAGTTACATGGTACATGAGTACCAATAATTAGTCGTCCATTTATTGTTCCCGCCCAAACATTTTCTGATGAAAATATTTACAGCATTTTCTTCTGTCGAGATGTGTATTGTGCATAATAAATAAATCTTCCCAAGTAAATTCATTCTCATTAATGAACATTATGAGCCATTCCCAAAATTGAAGTCTGTTATGTGCTGAAAACATTGAACTTTTTGCACGTGGTATGGATACAACTGTTCCTTTTTTTTAAATTGTCATGCATATGTGGCACTCCGTATTATGATAAAGATGTACAAGATTAACAAATGTGCGAATATTAGGAACATATGATTTGGAAAGGCTCCGTCTAAATGCGTTGGCAACTCTATAACACTATCTTTATATCAACCACAAATTAAAATGTAGTAAAGATGCGAATAAATAAATAAACCATAGGTAAGTAATTACAATATCTGTGTACTCGCTATTTGTAAACGTAAACATTTTGACAGAATTTTACCTTATAAACAAGTTTAATACTAATGTCAAAATTGAATTGCAACAACTGACAGGACTGTCAATTGCTAAAACAAAATTTTTCAGAGCTATTGCTACTGCATTCAATTATTAGAAAAATACTTGGAACGACTCGTCAATTTACGGGGTTGTAAAAATGCTAAAAAATATGCGATTTCGAGAAAAAGTTATTAAGAAATATTGTTGCTCTCGACGAGATATATTACTGGTTAAATTTAATGTACTTATTTCATTTAGATCCTGTATATTCTCACAATACCATTATACACTTACGTGCAAAGAAATCGACCCACTTTGCATTTTTGATTTTTATGGTTTTTTACTTTGGAATTGGACATCAGATTTTAAAAACAATTATGTAGTTTGAAACACCATTTATTAACCTTTAATATGAGCCCAAATTTATTCAGATTCCTTTTGTCTTCTAAAGCAGAAAGTTGTGAAATTAACAATTTCATATTTTATGAAGAATAAAACAGATTTTTCAATAAATTACACAAGAACATATGATAACAAATTTTTATTTTTAATAATGGGTATGTCCTCCCCTTGCCATAATAACATCTCGCATACGTTTAGGCATAGACCTAATTAAATTTGAAATTGTTTCTTGTGGAATGTTATACCACTCTTCTTCTACTGCAACAATAAGCTCTGGGATAGTTGTTGGGGCAGGAACTCTAGCTCGAACTCTTCGTTTTAATTCGTCCCACAAATGCTCAATTGGGTTTAGGTCGGGGCTGCATGCTGGCCATTCCATAACCCGTAAACCGACTTCTCGAATATAATCTTGGACGATTCTCGCAGTGTGCGGTTTCGCATTGTCTTGCATAAATATAAAATTCTCTCCAAGAAATTCGACGTAAGGTACCACATGGTCTGCCAGAATCTCTTCAATGTACCGAGCGCCAGTTAACCCCCCCCCCCTCTGGCGACCGCGTCCTTCCCTAGCGATGAAAACAGGACCGTTCGTGCTTGCATAGAAATTGCACCCCAGATCATGCATGAACCACCACCATAGCTGACCCGTTCTTCAATGCAGCACTCAGAAAATCGCTCCATAGGTCGCCGATATACTCTCTTTCTCCGGTCACTGCCATGGAGACAAATCCTAGTCTCATCGGAGAAAAGAACACACTCCCATTGCGCCAGTGTCCAATTCACATGGTCCCGTGCAAAACGAAGGCGAGTTTGACGATGAGTTGGCGTTAGTTTTGGACCAGTTGCAGGTGTATGAGGGGTCAGATTTCTTTCTTGTAGTCTTCGCCTTACTGTCCAGTGACTAATACTCACGTTTCGGACCTCGCGGAGCTGTTGTTGCACTTGAACTGCATTCAGTTTACGATTTCTTAAAATTTTTGACGCAATAAAGCGGTCATCTCGCTCAGATGAACATCGCCTTCTCCCTGTTCCTGGTCGCCGATGAAAGGAACCAGTCTCCCGGTAACGTTGCCACACTCTCCTAACCGCTGAGCGGGTCATATGAAGTCTTCGGGCCACGTTTCTCTGACTATACCCGTTTTCGATTAAAAGAACCGCTTGGGCGACAACTTCCGGCGTAGTATCCATTTTACTTACACAATTAAATCTTCGTTCAATTCTAAGAAACGTTTGATGTACAGATTAATTCAGAAACATTTACAATCTGTTAAAAATTTAAAAAACGCGCGTGACAGCAACCAAGCAAATACGCGTTGTTTTTGTTAACAGTTTCTGCACTTCAGAAACGCTAAGCACCCTTGATAAATTTGGGCTCATGTTAAAGGTTAATAAATGATCTATCAAACTACTTAATTTTTTTTAAATGTAATGTATAGTTTTTAAGTAAATAACGATCAAAATCCAGATTGTAAGGTGGGCCGATTTCTTTGCACGTAAGTTTATTCACAAGTTCTACTTTTCCCTATCACCCACATTTTTCTATATTTTCCATTATCTATTTTCTCGCTGAAATGTAGGATATATTGTTACCGTTACATTGCCATTGATTAGAGAGAAAGTGTTAAGTGTGACAAGTGTCCAGCACATGACAATATAGATAATGACACTCATATTATACAGGTGTATCTCTCACACTATACCACATCGCTTGTATAGGTTATGTTTCTTCTCATCGGCCGAGTTGTTCTGCTCTAGATCTCCTACGCTGAATCGTGCCGGCAAATCAAATACAAATCAATTCTAGAGCAGCGTTTCTTAACCAGTGGTCCGCGGACCCCGGAGGGTCTGTAAGACATCTTTAAGGAGTGGTATAGTGCTCGCCACTCTCTAAGCTTATGGACGGTAGTAGATAATAGATTAAGCTTACTACAAACTGCATGAGATTTTTATACACTGCAGCAACACAGCCATACAGGGTCCGTTTGGCAACGGTGTTGCAGCTGTACTATCTATGCACGTAACAAGCCGTGCAACCGTGTTGCATCAGCAGTGGAGCCGAATATCATTTTTACTCAGCTTGTTGATTATCCTGCTCTAGCGAAGAAGATATTGAAAGTACTGATACTGATCCCATTTGTAACTAGGTATTTGTGTGAAAAGGCGTTTTCTCTACTAGCTCATACGAATGAAACATAAAAATAAATTGAAAAATGTCTATTGTGATCTCAGAATTCAACGATCTACTAATATTTAGCTAGTTCATCAAATGCAGGATCAAAGTTAATTTTCATTAATCATGATTTATTTTAAAAAATCATTGATTAAAAAAAATCAAATAAATCATGATGTTTTAGGTTTTTTTTTATTTTTCAAGATCTGTTGGTGTTATAATTCTTTTTTAAATGTTTTAAAAGCAATATTAATATTTTATTTCATAAACAAAAACGAAATCTTTAATAAAACCCCAAAGAATGTATTTGATTTTTTTCTTAAACGTAGTACAGTGTGTTCAAAAAAATTCCTAACTCGGAGTAGGCTCAGGCCCGGATTATCCATAAGGCCATCCCATCAAGTAGTTGGATAAATGGGAAAATGAAAAGAGAGAAGTGCCTGCAGTTACTAGACGACGTAAACAGTCACATTTCCTTTAATTATACAAAATCAGTAGAGTGATTGGTAAATCCTGTGGAGCTATGACAGTTGTCGAAGATTTTAAATAATTCTAATATTTATATACCGGGTGTCTACTTATGAATCTTAGCAAATATAATGGTAAAATTTTCATGACTGTAATTTCTGCCCTATGAATTTTAGAATAAAAGTATAAATACGAAAACTGTTCAGAATTAAAAACTGCATCAAGTCCAAAATTATTGTTTACATTCCATACGAGAGATAGAGAAGCAAAATAAAAGTTGTAATCTTTAACTACTTATAAAAAGATGGTAAATGTATCCTTTGATGACTGATAATAGTAGGTATTGAAAAACAAATTTCATAAGGCAATCTGTTAACCCACGAGTCCAACTTTGAAAAAAGACCCGCTTCGCGGTGTGTTTTTACAAAGGACGAGTGCGATCACAGTTCGTATGAAACATGTTTTTATATTATTTTTTCTATTGGGATAATTTTATAATTCTGTTACATTTTTAATAAATGCGACTTGTAAAATCAGTTACGTTGGTACCACTTCTCGATAACAAATTGAACTTCAGGGATGAAAATTCTTTGTTAAAAGCAGTGAGTCATACCCTCTAGAAAACGAAAAGCTCCAAAAACAGTACGTTTATAGATCTTAACATGTTTTCAGTGCGTTTATAGACTCATAAAGGCACCGATATAGCACAAGAATTTAATGAAATCAAGCATTATTAAAACTCGGTACATATTGAGAGGGTGAGGGGGGGGTGCAGTCATGAATTTTGGCCTAGGGCGTAAAGAAATGCTAATCCGGACCTGAGTAGGCTATGCATAAAGAAACGTATGTGAATTTAAAAATATTTAATTAAATGTCAATTTGACATGAGATATTGTCAAAATTGTTATCCAAAGGAATGAAAGCTTTTGGAAACAAATTAGACAACGGCGAATGTCAATATACTGTATCCTTCTTTATTGTCTTTTCTCCTTAAAAATATATTTCAAGATCAATTTTGACATCTTGACTTTTGAATTGAATAATGATCAGATATACGTTTCTCTGTTCATAGCCTACTCCGAATTACACACTATACAACGCGTCCACGTATGCTCGCGTCTATTATATCAAAATTAAAATAACATATTACATATTTTTTAGATGTTATATACGCAACATATTTTTGTTGTTATTTTAATAATTTTTTGGCAAATAAATACATTTTTATTATAATTTGAATTTTTTTCTCATTTTTGACAAACATCAAAGATTTTTATTTTAAAAAATCAGTTAATTTAAATCCGGCCAACCCTGGTAATAAGGCAAGGGTACGTGCAATATCAAATAAATAACATTTTATAAACTTTTTTAATTATAGTTCAGGAATAATATTTCGACTTGTTTTTTTAGTCAAAATTCTGTTTAGAAACAATTATCATTTTACCCACCGCGTGGTTTGTTTAGTTTGTATGTCACCGATCTTTGACTGTTATGTGTTGATAATTAAGTCTTGAAATTATTAATCATATGCGCATGACTTTGGAAGCCCTAGCCTATGACGCCGTGCACCCCTAAGATAATCATATCTCTGAAGATAACAGCTTTTTTTTAACAGCTTTATTTTAGGCAGTCTGCCTTTACTCATGTTGATACGATCTGAAACTCTACATTAGTTACTCATGGAGTAAACATATAAGAATCTGCCTTAGTTACTTAAGTAGTAAACATATGAGTGTGAGTTTGGACTCGTGTTCCGCGAACGCGAGTATTTTGTCTGAATGATGCATAGGCATCTTTAATAATTTGTTTAGTTTGTGTGTTTAATAATGTTAGTTAAATTAATAATAATAAGTTGTAGTGTAAGTTGTAATCATGTAAATAAAACTTTAGTTTAAATCAAAGAATGTCCATGTCTATAAAAGTGTGGAAGTGCATGGGTTCGTTCTTTTTCATAAAGCCGTGAAAGAACAAGCAAACATCTACCAGTTAGATAAAGTGTGCCATCGTTGGAAAAGCAGTAAGCTACAGCTTCTTAGGCCCCCCTCGTGTTACAAAAAAGTAAAACATTACAGATACAGACAAAACTTTCGTATTTTTAATAATTTCGCTCTTCATATCTCTCAAACGTTTATACAACGGGATCCGCGGTTTACAAAAGGTTAAGAAACGCTGCTCTAGAGAGATACGCTCTTCGCTAATAATTTATAGGCGTGGTAGGTACTTATCACTGTTCTACATTTAAGGAAAATAAAGTCGTATACCTAATTATGTTAAACATATACAAGGATACGGAATTAGTAAATAAACTAATATGAAGTATATATAGTTAAATTAATGATTTAATATTAAATTGTTGTTTGTGTTTGGTAAAGAGAACGTAAACAGGATTCATTTCCAATATTTTTAAATGTAACACAAATCAATTTGTAATTATATCTAATCGATATGAAGAAAGTAAAAATAAATAAATACATCGCCACATCTTTTATCATTTTGTAACGTTTTTATTTATTTTTTCGTGCAGTTATATTTTTAAACCTAAATGTTTATTTATTTAATTTATTTTAACACTAATATACTAGGGTTTTCCGGAAACTAAGCTTACAAGGCGCGTAGTTAAATAATTAATAAAACACACCCATAAGAAACAAAATTATTAGTACAAAAGTCTGATGTGGCCAGCACATTACCTTCCGCCGTCAGTTCTATATATTTTGTACAAATTCCACACAGAAAGTTTCTTGCAAGAGATTCCATATTTCCAGTACATTACCTTCAGTCAGTTCTATGTACTTTGTACAAATTCCACACAGAAAGTTTCTTGTAAGAGATATTTGTCAATCAGAATTTTCTTAATATAGTAGATGTTTTGGTTATAGCACAACTAGCTGCTTTATGAAATTTAATTCCTTTATAATTTTTTAACTCTGTATCCATGAAATATGAAGTATAAAATGCAATCAAATCGTAAAGAGAATACATTATTCTGTAATATTTATAATAACATTAAATGTGAAAAAATTATATTTAACAGCGTTTTTCCATGGCAAACTGTTAAAATCTTCAAATAAGGGTACTTCCGGTCGACCAATTATAACTAAAATCTTATCAGGTCTTCATATGGATGTAAAGAAAAGGAATATGCAAAAAATATAATTTTTGGAAAGGTGGTATTGCAGTTATGCGATCCGAAAGAATCGTCACACACACACACACACACACACACATACATACATACATACATACATACATACATACATACATACATACATACATATATACATACATCTATCCATACATACATACATCCATCCATACATACATACAGACAACATCGTAAATTAGTAAAATCGTATTCTAGGGACTCTAGGTGACCAAAGACAATACCTTCCTTACCTAAAATTATTATGCATACGCGCGTGACTTTGAATGTCCTAGCCTATGCACCATCACCCTGTACCCCTAAGATAATCCCGTCCTGAAGATAGCGATTTGTTATAGGGAGTCGGTATTAGTTTGTCACATGCAGACGTCTGTACTCAGATAGTAAACATGTAAGAGATTAAGTTTTGGCTCGCGTGCTGCGTAACGCGAGTATTTTGGCCCAAGGATGCAACGGCATCTTTAGAATTTGGTTATGTTGGTGTTAATTAGTAAAGAATAAGTTAATTAAGTTAGTGCAATTATAATTATAATAATCATATAAATAAAACTTTAGTTTAGTCAGTACATATCAGGTAATGTCTAGGGCATTCAAAGTCACGCACGCATACACAATAATTTCTAAACCTAATGATGAACAAATAAATGTTGTGACTATCATAATACGATAACAATATCTAAACAGAATTTTGACTTAAATAGATAAACAGAGTTAAAATATGAATATTGAAACTATAATTTAGAAAAGTTTATAAAAAGTTATTTATCTATTATTGCTCTTATCCTCGCCTTGTCACATTAAGGGTTAAATACGTAATTATGAACCCATAACTGTCAAACTCGCTGGCGTTCAAACTAAACAAAACCGCTTTTGGAAAAATGATAATTATTTTAAACAGAATTTTGACTATCAAAGATTACAAGTTGAAATATTATTTCTAAACCTATAATTTAGAACAGTTCCTAAAAGTTTATTTACTTCTTGTTACACTTACTTTTGCCCTTGACACAAAGGAGAAATAAGGGTTATTTTCTTTAATTTAATACTTGCACTTAGCGACGCATATTGGCTGATATCTCTCCTTCACTGTAACTTCTTAATCGCGTAAAGGAAGGAGTAAATAAGATGCCTTTCTTTTTAAGCTTATTATCGTTAACAGTTGTACGGATTCTTTGACGGTGTAAAAAGAACAGAACATGTGTGCATTTTTCACGTGTGTATTTCCTTGTGCGAATATACACATATACATAGTATGTAAGTCGGACAGGTGTACATATGGACATGACAAGTGCACTACACGGGTCAGGGGTCAGCACGTGGACTACATACAAGTACAAGAGAAATTCCTACGCCATATACTCCGTACAACAATAATTATTAAGGTTTTCTCTTATGCAGAATACATGGGAAAATTATTTTATTTATTGTTTGTTGCTATGCAGTGTGATTGATTTTAGTTGCATATTATTATTATTAAATGTGGAAGTATACATTTTTAAATTGTTTCTGGGCATTAGTTTGCCGCCTAGATCCAACAACGATTATAATAAATTTATTTTTGTGTAATTACCAATATTTATTATTGGATTCAAATTTTCTTTATTGTAATTAAAATTTTCTGTTATAATTAGAATAATACATTCAAGAGCAATTATTATAACAAATTTTTTGTGTGACTGGTCATTTTCATTGTAGGAATCACATTCTCATTATTATAATCAAGCATTTTTTTGTTACAACTAAAATCCTATAAAGGGATATAATGAAAGCAACATTTATATTCATTAAATTATTAAATTTTTCGTTTAATAGCACCTTGTTCAAATTCATCTTTTCGTATTTGTGAATGTACTCGCGGCAATTTTAACGCGTTTAGGATTATTTTTATTAAACTCTCTTTGAAATATCGAAAGAATTTTGACAGATAGATTTTGCAAGTTAAATTGATGTATGTTGAGATCTCTGTTACACAAATATAACAAAATTATGTTAAATTAGTCAGGGCCGGCGCTAGGCGGTAAGCGAGGTATAAGCGTGGCAGAAGGGCGCGAACACGTGAGGGGCAGTGAGGGGCGCCGAAATAGACCATATTATTAACTATAGCGCCTCTGCCGGCAGATTTATGAAATGAAAAAAGCGTGCCAGGGTGACAAACTATTTTTTTAATTTTGCCAATTAAGTTGGCAATACTAACTTATTTTCTCTATACTTTTCTTAGGAAAAGATATTCCTTTTTAATTAATGGATTCAAATCACAATCCGGAAAGCAACAGTAGTAAACAGACATAATTAAAAAAAATATATTTCGCACTTTACAAAAGAATCACAACAAAACATTAGTTTGGGGTTATCTGTCAGTGACAGAAGAGTAAACAGGCGCTTCAAATTTTTAAATTTTAATGTTTATTTCATTGATTATTTATATATTATAAGGGCAGAATCCAGTAGTTAAACATGAAATGAAACTTGCAAGAAAAAAATTATCGTTAATTTACGTCTACATAAAATAATATTTTGCTTTAAAAATACAATTTTTCCCATAAGATAACATTGATTTCATTTTCGCAGTACTTCCAAGCATATGATTGGTGCATTCTGAGCATGCGCATTGAGATAGTAATATGGTCTATTTTTAAAAAATAAAATATAGTTATAGTTTTCCAGGCGTCACCTCACGGGCACTCATTGCTGGCGTGGAGAGTTCACCACAGGGATCAATTGTGTGCCATTTAAAATTGGAAATTTTTTGCGTCGGCCGGGATCGAACCCGGTTCTCCAGATTCGCGACCTGACACTCAGGCACGCGGCCACGAGACCCCATGAAAAATGACGTTACGTATGTTTTTCCAATTCGAAAATAAACGCCCAAACACAGTTTTACACTTCGAAATACCCCTACACAGCGTTACATTAATTTTTTTATTATTGTCTTGTTTTCTTATATTTTTTTCTTTCATGCAACAATGTGGAATATTTGCATTAAAAAGTAAAACTAAGTTAGAATTAGAAAAAATTCTAAATGTTAACTTTAAAGTGGGAATAAATAATAGATGCATATATTATAAACAAATCGTAAAGATAGATTTTGTTTCTATATGCAATAAATCATAAGAATGATCATCATCGTTCGAAAATGTATGAAAAAGTTTTCTAATGAAGTGCAACCAAAATTCAATATTATATAATATTTAGAAGTCACATGCAAAGGAAAATAAGTAATTCCGGGAGAGATAGCTTACCGGGTGAGATGACTCTTTTGCCAATATCCAAAGAATAATAGAACACATTGTTTCGTTCTACTATTATTTGGATTTTGGTAAAAGAGTAATTTCACCCGGCAAGCCATCTATCTCCGAATTACCCTATACCTACACACATATTTGAATTTTTGTATTTATCTGGTGACATGCATTTTTCGGGTTAAATACAACTGGTACACTAACGGGGCAACTTTGACTTAATTTTACCTATTTCATCTCTTATAATAACCAAGATCCCAATATCGAGAGTCGAAAATGGGCATCTTTTATTTATAAGAATCATTTCTGTAAAATAGATGTTTAATATTTGAAGCATTCATTTATATTAATATTTATACAGGGTGTTGACGCCAAGGTGGGAACATATACGGATTTAACATGGAAGTTTAGTTTTTTGCAATTTCCTGCTCTCCTGTTCGTGTTACGGCAAAGTTGTACAGAATTAAAAGTTGTATAGAAAACTGTTTTTACATTTTTTAGTTTCTAGTTTCTTCACAATTTTTAAAAGAAATTTTAAAATTGCGGTTTATTAGTAGCTCTAGCCATGACACTTGTTTTCATTTTTTCTGATTTTCAGTTTTTGAAGTAAAATGAACAGGAGAGCAGGAAATTGCAAAAAACTAAAATCCCATGTTAAATCTCTGTTCGCACGTTACGTCAACACCCTGTATATAAATACGAATCGTGAGATTTTTAAAATATTTTTATGTCTCACTAAAGTATTATGAACTGTTTATTGCTAGGATACGGTGTATATAAACATATCTATAACAACCGGGGCATAATGGGAGGGCATAATATTTCATTATGTCCTTATTATAATCCGATCATCGTTTATGGACTTTAAATTAAAAATAATATGAACGGTATATAATGAATTTATTTTCTTTTTAATTATAATTCATTACAATAATAATGATTGATTACAACAATTAATACATTAATTGATTACAACAATTAATACATTAATTGATTACAACAATTAATATAAGAAAACAGCTTTGAAAGCACAACACAGAAATCAATTTTAATTTAATTATAATACTTAAAATTGATTATCAAAAAACCTTAAAAAGCTATTTATTTTCACCACACATGAAAATAGTAAGTCCGTCGAATTGCAGACTGTAATGTCAGATGACGGATCACTAATTTTTTTGGGGACGATATTTATCCACGTTTGAATTAATTTTTGATATTATTTACCGTCACATGTGACACATCCAAAGCCGTACAAGCTCTCTAAAATGTAATAATATTAACAAATAAGTGCATAAGAAATAAAGAACTGAGATCTGTCAGGTGATAACGAACCTCAAAATATAATACTTACATCTTCTACAGACGAGAATGGAATAATTAGGAGCTCATTTATACGTTTGTCTTCCTCAAAGTATACAGAAACATTCAAAATAAATTCTTTACACCGTTTCGACAAAATATCTTCCGAAACATCAAATTCACCCATTCCACCATCTCCAACGATTTAAAACGTTGGTGTTTTAAAAATAAATAAATGTTGACAATAAACAAAACAATTAAACAACATCCGTAGCAACGTCAAAGCTTAAGCATTATTGTAATCAAAACTATTATATATAAATGAAAACTTATTTCACATAATCTAGTGAGACATAAAATCTTGTATGCACCACGAGCGTTACTAGATGATAATGCCCATCGGGCGACATATATCCCTCGGGCCAGAGGCCCTCGGTCTAGATCCTCGTTGCCCTCCTGGCATTATCATCATAGTAACGCCCTTGGTACATAAAATACTATTATATCTATAAGGGGGGAAGGTGGGCGCCATTTTATAGGCTGCGGTAGGGCGCCAGATACCATATCGCCGACCCTGCGTACGATAATATGATACCGAATAAAAGTCTTATAGGTATATGCCATGTATGGACGAGAAAGATGCTAAATAAAAGTTTGGTAATTCTTTTTATTGTGAGAATGTGGAAATTTTTAGATAATTAAGAAAATGGATATGTTCTGTAATTTGGTCGATAATCCGAATCAACCTGTGCAATTATTAGTTCGGATTAAAGAGGTCCAACTGTATTTCTCTTCTTATTTATTGTAAAGTGTAAACCCCTTGGGAAAATTCTTCCGTACGCCAATGCATTTGTGCACTGTGCACTGCACTTTCGTTTTGCTCTTAGTTGATGTTGAAGTGACAGTTACAACTAAGAGTTAATTAATAATAATTTGCTGGACAGAGTGTATACAATGCACAGTGAAGAGTGAAGGTACACATAGCTCTTATTAGCCACGAAGTATATAGGTGCAACAACTAATTATATTCTCTACTTACAACAAACCTATTATTGTCATACTTCTCTTATATCCACGAGTACAGAGACACAGGATATTAGTCATTGTATTTTAATCGGTCACAAACATAAAAGGTGTGTAAATAAAGTGATGAGACTGATTTTTTTATTACTTTTTTGTTCAATTAAAATTACAATTCCACATTGTCTCCTTCAAGCCACACAGCAATAGAGATTATTTTTCCACTCTTCATACTAGTGCTGGAACTCGGATACTCAAATTGCCTTTAGCTGGTCGGTTTCGAGAGTTTTAATATATTCTATGCCCGGTTTTATAAAAGCGAATTAAATTTTTATCCAGGATTATGATTATTGTAACGTGGAACGCCCGCTGTCGCCGCAGCAATGAGCGAGTGTCTATTTACAGCGATGACGCAATCGCGCTAGCAGCAGGGCTACGTAAACAAACAAGTCGCGACGTGTTTAATTACTTGCGGTCGCCTGAACTTTTTGTGTTCATTGTTATTATGCGGTCTAACATTCTAGAGCTTTCTAGAGGGCAGCTGTATAAAAGGGACGCAGCTATGCTCGAGAGTTAGTTAATTCAGAGACATAGAGATATTCACATAGAGTGTTAGTAAGTTTGAGAAGCACAGCAGTATCGTAGTAAGCGTATGCAGTAAAGTGTCGAGTGGAGTAGGTACTCTGGAAGTTACTGGTATACTGGGATATCTGTGGATGTGAATACTCGGTAGTGTGGACGAGTATTGGGAAGCTATAGTGTACCAGGACAGTAACGGCGAGTCGGGAAGTTACTGGTATATTTGAATAGCTGTGGAAGTGAATACTCGATAGTGTTGACGAGTATTGTGAAGCTAGGTATACAGGGACAGTAACAGCGAGTTGGAGTGGATACTCGGCATTGGTGTTGAAGAATTGTGGTATACGGATAGTTGGTGATACTGAGGCTGTGGAAGGAGAAAGTTAGTTACATAAATAGACAGACAGTGAGGTGAAAGGTGTGACTTCTGTCCGAGCAGTTGAATATACAGACGCTGTTGAGTCAGTTGAGTATATAGACGCTGTGAAGGTCGGTAGGCGGACAGTTGAACGTCATATAAGTATATAGTGACATAAATATAGTGATATAAATATCATGTAAACAGTCTACAAGAGTCTGTAACAGACCGGCAGACTAAAATTGGAACGCGTAGTGATATAAATAATTAGTAATATCGGGGAAATAAATAGTGCTTTTTAAGGCCCTTTTCATGATCAATTTTAAGTATTATAATTAAATTAAAAATGATTTCTGTGTTGTGCTTTTAAAGCTGTTTACTTATTATATTAATTGTTATAATCAATGTGTTAATTGTTGTAGTCAATCCTTATTATTATTGTAATGAATTATAATTAAAAAGAAAATAATTTTCATTATATACCGTTCATATTATTTCTAATTTAAAGTTCATAAAGGATGATCGGATTATAATGAGGGCATAATGAATTATTATGCCCTCATATAATGCCCCGGTTGTTCTAGATATGTTTATATACACCGTATCCTAGCAATAAACAGTTCATAATACTTTAGTGAGACAAATTTAATAACACCCAATCTAATACACTTTTTCAATTTAACGGCTATCTCTTTCTATCTCTGCAAATAGTAAGAAAATGGCGCCAATAACTGCCAGTTGGACTGTCAAACGAAATGTCAGAAATATTGCAGCCATTAAAATACCTGTATTCTCGGTGAAAATTTGCATCATTGGACCTGTTAGCTTCAATAAAAACTTTTGTAACTTATTTCGATAAGTTTTTTTTAAGTTGTCTGAGATTTTCTCACACTATTTTTTTAAAAAACAAACGCCATGGATCTCATTTGTTCTTACTATGCGCAGATCCCCATTGCGCATATCTTATATCTCTTTAAATTGAAAATTATATGTGCGTCATCCATTTTATAACAATATTGATTATTTCTTGCCTTCAAGAAGGCAGCAGTATATGCTGCCGAAACGCTGGTTTTTAAATAAATATATCACAGAACTAAAACTAGAAGGTTGTTTATTTACTTCATCGTGATTTCAGAAAGATATTTTACTAATTTGATTATTTTTGTTTTTTTCAGAGATGGCAAAGACGTTGGTTTGTCCTCTACGACGATGGAGAGCTGAATTATTCTGTAGATGAACATGTAAGTGATATTTTATTCAGTTTGTAATAGTTACTATTTATTGGATTAGAATTTTAAGTAAAATAAATAATTAATATTTATTGATCAGTAATTTGTAATAACGAGTAATTTAACCTACTCTATCTAATATAAACCTAAACTAACCATAAGGTAACCTAACATAACATAATTTAATGTGGACCATATTATTTTCCAAAATACTGATCATTAATGTAAAAATATACTAAAAAACAAATTGCAGTGGTTTCTAATGTAATAATTTATATTTAAAATTATAGCTTCTGCTACCAGTATTACTTTCTATAATATTGAAAACTTTGTGAAAATCAGTTCATTTTATGAAATATCTGTGAGTAAAAGTACTTTCTAATGCGCATACATTAGCTAAATCACTAATCATATTAACAATTTTTCACATTTTAAAAATAGTTTTGCTTTCAAACGGTCGCCGCTTTCTTAAGGTATTTAATTAGAAAATGCAGATTCACTTTCATCAATACATCATTAGCACTCAATATCATTTCAATATTTTTATGGCGGTGACCGTATTGCATCATAATTTTTATAAATTAAAAAAAATGTTTTTTTTAAGTTTAAAATATAACTGCAAGGGTGGATTGAAAATTTCTCGGCCTTACACAAAGAGGGTAGCACTACACGCACAATATTTTTTTGTGATTTATATGAACTGTCATTTAATATCTGCGAAATTTTAGGATACCTAACCACTAAATTATTACGTACTTACTTGAGATTTATTGACTACTGACTAACTAAAGTTTTATAACTTACACTAACTTAATTAACTTATTCTTTACTAATTAAAACCAACATAACTAAATCCTAAAGATGCCGTTGCATCCTTAGGCCAAAATACTCGCGTTACGCAGAACGCGAGCCAAAACTTAAACATGTTTACTATCTGAGTACTGACGTCTACTCCTCTATGTGATAAACTAACACCGACCATCTAAAACAAAGCGCTATCTTCAGGACAGGATTATCTTAGGGGTACAGGGTGCATACGCTAGGGCATTCAAAGTCACGCACGTATGAATAATAATTTCTAGGCCTAATGATCAACAAATAAATGTCGTGACCATAGATACAGGGGCAACGTTGGATACCAATTACCACAGATATAGTATGACATGGGAGAACCCAGACGCGACTATCGTAATACGATAAGAATTTCTAAACCATTTGGTGATCTTTTTACAATTTATTTCAAATTAAATGTAGGGTTTAGGTAAGCCGTACTTACCCGGCAAACCATTAAAAAAATAAACCTTGGTTTAGCTCAAACAAAGCTTAGTTAAACCTAAGTTCTATTAGGTTTACTGATGTCAAAAATGCATAAGCAGACGTTCGTAGATATTGAAATTATTTGGTGGTCACAATTTGGTGATATACTTTAGAGACAAATTAGTTTATTTAGTAAGTAATCACATTTTCTGGCGACCGTACAGATGTTCGTATTGAAATAATTTGGTGATCAGAATTTCGTCATAAATTAGTTATGCTGGATTTATACAAAGTATAAAACAATGAACACATATGTGATTATTTATACAGACGTAAGCCATAACGTGACGATCCGTGCCGTAACGTATCTTTCTACGTTACGGCACGTTACGATACGTTGCGATGTTACATAAATTATTACTGCCCTGCGCTGTAATCTGTTTTGTGTGGTTAATATATGTCAATGTTTAGTTTAATTTATAAAATGGAAATAAATATAAAAAATAATGCATTACGAATAGTCTGTCTTGTATGCAGGGGCGTCACTAGGTACTTTTAACAGGGAGGGCGCACCTTTAGAACGAAATAATTTTTGACAGTCTAATTCTGCATTTAAATTTTTTCATGTTTAAAACATAAAAATATTTCTTTTGGAAGATTTTCAGATGTAATGAAGCGACCACAAATACTTATCTGTTCTTCTGCAGTGATGTCCCGAGGATCACCTACTATTATTGCAAAATAATCACAATTATTAATTTCCGGAGTTATTTTGCGTATTATACATTTTGCACTACTCTCTATAATATGATTTTGTGACGTAGTGAACAATAATGTGTATTTTGAGGTACATTGTAATTTTGGAGAAAAGGATCAAATTTCTAATAACTAGAGTCTATAAAATTGGCCTTATTTGTTGAATTTTTTGTTTCATTTTGTCCTTGCAATGGGATAGCCTTAAATAATTTCGTCTCTTTTATAGACTGAATGGTGCATCATTTTGATTTCTTATAGTACCTTTCTTAAGAGGAAAGGTTACCCCTGTACTAAAATATGAAGCGAAAATTCAATTAATTGTTTCGAACTATTAACATTTTAAAAAACTCAACACATGACACGCATAGTTCCGATATTAACCTGAATTAAAAAAAATATTATTAAAATCTATTAGTATTTGACTTTGATTTTAATGGCAAAACGAGAAAAGTCCAGTATTAATAGATTTCAATAATTTTTATTTAAAAATGCAGGTTAGTATCGGAAGGATGCTTGTCGTATGTTGAATTTTTTAATGCGGTAATAGCCCTAATACAGGAATAATTTATTTGAATTTTCGCTTTATATTTTAGAGCAGCGGGAACCTTTCCTCTTTGGCTAAAGTCGTAGGTACACAATCGTCTCGCTGCTTATTGCAGATGAATAACTGCATAATAAAATAGTAAAAAATCAGATTGATTTTTAATAATTTATTTAAATAAAAACACGGAAAGGGGGCGTAAAATTAAACAGGGAGGGCGCAAGCCCCCTCAGAAACATGAGTGACATGTGTCATATGTCAAAGTTTAGATTAATATATTAAGTGGAAATATATATGAAATATAGTGTATTGCGAATAAACTACCCTGTTAAATACATCTCTGACGTTCACTTATATCGACAGAGCATGAGCATACTTTTTACGAAAATGTACTGTAAATGTTCTGTATAAAATAGCTTAGAAAAATCACGCGTTACGATACGTCACACTACGCCACGGTACGGTACGTTACGTTACGGCTTACGCTGTATAAATCCAGTCTTCTTAAGGGAAATTAGATTATTCATTTTTAACTAAAAATGAAATAATAAGGAGCTTGATTAAATCATAGTATAATATACATTTACGTTGGTACATCGTGAATTTTCAACTCGGTTGTAAATCGCGGAATCTCTTGCATGTTGAGGAAATCCACATTGTATTCATTGTTACATCATCCACATGCAAAGTCCATTTACGTAACATTAGGTCCATGTGCAGGCAGTGTATCCACATCCACATTCGCGTATGCAAGCTGCGCTCCATATATAGCTCTTTACTACCAGTACAACGTACGAACACTCGCGATCAAGACTCCAGACCAGCGTTTTTAATACAGATATCAGAACCTTCACATTTAAACCACAGAGTAACCACAGGAATGAGGAATGCACAAACACTAACACACAAGTAAACATCTCACCACAGATACATATCATATTTAAAGTAGAAGATTCCAAAACATCTAAAGAGCAGGAAATGCGTATATAAGATGGTGTTTGTCACTTGGTTTAGCTTAGGATCAGATTATAACAACCTGCAAACAGAATTTGTGTTCTTTTTCATTACAAAACTTGGGAATGTGAGTAAATTTCTCGAGTGTTGTACGAGGGTATGGTATGACTAGCGAATGAAAGTTGACGTTTAAAATTATTTTTTCTACTCCCACATGAAAAAGTTATCAATTCTTCACAATCTGCAGAATGGATATGTAGGCAATACTAGTTAACTGAACGGATATAATTTCATATCCATTCTAGGCAACTGTCTATTCATTTATTACAAGATTAATGCCCAGTTTCTCCACGGCAACTTAAGTTGTTGATTATTGAAGTGCTACTTAATTGTAAGTCGGTCTTATATCCCAATTGCGTTGCACCAGCAAATTCAAATGCGAACTTAACTTATGTCACAAATTGCATTGGCAACAGCGAAAAATATGTCAAAGCTGTCATTGTATATCTCAGTGTTTATATGCTTACATTTGTATAAACAGTATTCGATATGGATTTACCGGATTTCCCTAATTTTGACGACGTTAACATCGTGGATAATGTGGACGAAGTTGATTATGTCGATATTGTTGAAAATGTCAGAATTCCGCGACAAATATATAATAGGATTGATTTGTTTCAATTATATCTGTATCATCAACATTTTTCGTAGGTGGACCACCGCCAGTCATATACATAAACCTTTCCTTCGCCGACGTCTTCCTGACCTCGGTCTTCAGATTTGCCCACAATTTTCTTAGGCTTGCCAAATCTCTACATTTAAT
The DNA here is from genome assembly GCA_963082715.1 of Harpalus rubripes. Classification (NCBI taxonomy): domain Eukaryota; kingdom Metazoa; phylum Arthropoda; class Insecta; order Coleoptera; family Carabidae; genus Harpalus; species Harpalus rubripes. The sequence continues at coordinate 12,038,447 of OY720460.1, forward strand.
ACATTTTTATTAATTGTAGTGGCAATTAATTTCCATGTATTGTCCTTTTGGATATTTGAGACCGCATTAGTTTTTTATTTTCAGTTATCGCTTTATATTCATCCACAATCTCCGTTAGCAATTTTTTTTCTTCTTCGCTATAATTAATACGTTTTTTGTCCATATCGCTGAAGACGCACCGTAACTTCACAAAATGAAACAAATTTACTGTGAACTGATATGACAACTGTCATATATGACACATAAGTCACTGTTTTTTTCGACTTACATTTAAGTACTACTTACGTCTCACATTTTGACATTTTTGCGTGGTGCAACAATTTACGGTGGAACTTAGGAATAAGTCACGACTTAAGTCTTAAGTTGCTCTGGAGAAACCGGGCATAAGAAGACGAACGATACAAATGTCATATTTGACATTTCAATGTTGTCATTTAGATGGAAATATTTTCGGTATAAAAAAGTTTTGATTAATTTAATAACAATTAACTGAATTATATTATAAATTAATTGTACATATTGAAAAACAACGTATAAAAAATGGAAATCAGAACGGTATGAAATATCGCATTGCCAAGTCAAGGTTATCCTTTAGATTTGGCAATGAAAAATCGTAAGTGTATATAAAAGTATCGTATACTTATAAAATAAAATATTATTTTAATAACAAATGTCATTCAGAAAGCCTAGGAAAACAAGTACATAAAATGATATTAATTAATAATGTTCAATAAAATTTTAAACTTCTATAGTTCACATTTTCTTTCTTTTCGTTAGTCGTAGAAAAAGTATGCTGTACAACTCGAGTGGAATGTCCATATCGCCTTCGGATGATTGAACACTCCGCCTATGGCGTCGTGCTCAAACTTCATCCTCATGCGATATGGACATCATATCCACTCTTGTTGTACAAACTACTATTATAGATGTGGTTTCTTTTGAAACCCTAGAGAAGAATAGAATAGGGCTGTTGCAAGAATTTTTGTCTTCTAAGTATTAAATTTAAAAAGATATTATTTAAATGGCATCAAAATTGAAAATATCACCAAATATCCATTAGATATTTTACAATTAATTTTTGAAATTTGGATATTTTGAAAAGGTCACGTGATATGAAACAAAATATGACGTCACAACACATACATCTTCATCGGCTCCAATTGGTCCCTTATACTGTCAATTCTTTGTTTTGTTACAAGTATTGTGATAAATATATTGTCAAAGTTGTCAAATTTTTGAGTTTGTTTCGTGTTAGGTAATTTACCGGTTTCAGGATATTATTCCATTGTTTACATATACAAAAGTAGGCTGGTAACTAAGTAATAACTGTATCTGTATGGTAATATTATTACCATACTGACTTGTCAACAACGGTCTACAAAATGAAAATAAAATGAAAATATAATGCTCTCCATTAATACATACAGATAACTTTAGCCTATCGTTCTAAATACGGTCTACTTTATTCTAAAGTAATAAACATGAGGAATAAAGCACATAATTTGAATATTTGTCATACTGACATATGTCAAAATAATTGTTTTCTTAACCATAGCAATCTGAAAATAGCATTAATGAGAGAATTTCAAAAAATGATATTTATCAATAATGTCTTAATTTTCTGAAACCGATAAACTATTGAACAAACCACGGATGTTATTAATCATAACAATCCTTAGATGTCTCAAAATCCTCTCTCTACGAGCTCGGATTGCAAACTGACATCTGCGGCAGTTATGATGTGCATAACATTCCTTGGTATGTTAATATCTATTACAGTAATGTATTGTGCCTTCTTGCAATAATGCGCTAGGAACAAACCTACTATTGAATTTATAAATATGTCAAACGATGCGCAGAAAAGAAAAATGTGGCTGGAAGCAGTAGGTCGAAGAGCTGTTTGTTGGGTTTCAACAGTAAAACAGTCGTTTTCTGATATAAATTTAGCCATCATCCAGTTTTCGACTTTCGGTAAACTGTCCGAGTTAGCTTGAGTGTATTCTGTATTAGCCATTATTACTCATTTATAATGAAAATGTCAGCGTCAAATATCAAATTAGAAGTTTGTTATTAACATGTGACAAACTATCGCCTAAGTTCATTTATCTAAATAACAAAAATAAATGTAGGTGATGGAAAAACTGTTTTTCTATTGGCAGTGAATGACGTAATGTATATGCTTCTACGACACAGGAGTGGGGGGTTGTTTTTCACGACTAGTTTTGGCGCCAATATTCGTATTTAATTATTTACGAATATAACAAATTATTAAAAATTGAAGTATCAAATTTTATAAAGATTATATGAGGAACAGATGTATAAGAAAATAACTTTTCATCAGATATCTTCTCCTAATATGAAAAATTCTTTTAGGTATACATATTTTCTCATTGTAAAAGATACTTATCGTATGAATAAAATTCCAACAATGGTCGTCTGATTGCAATAATAAATTATATAAAAATGTGTTTCTTAAGTTAATATTTGAACAAAATATAATACAAGAAGCAGAAAATTGTCTTAAAATTGTATAATACTTGCAGTTGTATGAAATAAAAGTCGATTTTTCACATAATTCGTCTATTTATTATAGATTTTGTACATGTAATGTTAATGTTAAAGATATAAATTCACATGGTTCGTATTTTTCGTGTATTTTCGTTTCCGAGCTTCGTGCAACTGATTCCACTTAGAAGAGCCTGGTATATTTTCAATGAAGAATCTTCTTCATTTATTGCGAATATAAAAGAAAGATGCTTACATCATACACTGATATCGTGATATATAGAAATTTTCTTCTTTCCAATCATTCCAGTTTTCCAAAACTTTTTAATTTCAATTTCCATGTATTGTGCATCTTATAACATTTAACTAATATTATAAATTATAATATAAATTTAAATATGATAAAATGGTTTACAGAAATCACACATATTATGAGAAAAATAATATTTTCTGCCACAGTACCATCGCTGGTATTTAGACTTTTTTGATTGTCACATCACATATATAGCATTTTAAACATTTTCTTTATTCATTTTAATATACTATGATGTATAATATTCATACACAATAGCAACAACTCAAAATAAAATTGTAAATTGTATAACTTTCTTGACATGTCAAAGTTGATTCGGTAACCAAAAATGCCAATGTAGCCGTTAGAGGCGCTGACGCTCAAAATGTGCACCTCGCCTATACCAGGGATGGCGAACCAATGGCACGCGTCACAATATTTTGGGCACGTCACTGATCACAAAAAAAGTGTGAAGTAGGTATTATATGACGAGCGAACGCGAGTGATCCCTACGCTACGGAATGTTCGGGTGCGGTGCGCGGGTCATTTGATAAACTGAATTTGTCCCAATTCGATTGGTTGGAAATTGAAGAATTTGAAATGCAACTGATTGATTTCCAGTCTAGTTCAATATGGATTCAAAAATTTATTGAAACAAGGAAAGAGTTAGAATTAATTGAAACAGAAATATTGACAAGTAATATAAGTGAAAATGCTAATAACAAAATTTTGGAAACATGGAATGCGCTACCAGACACATTTAATTGTTTGAAGAACCTGGCTCATGCTATTTTAACAATATTTTCATCAGCCTTTGCCTGCGAGTCATTATTTTCAGAGATGAATAACATTAAAGACTCGGTTAGAAACCGTTTGACAGATGACTCCAGTTCAGCATGCATTCTGCTAAAAGTAACATCTTACAACCCTAACATATGTTATTTGTCATCAAATCTGCAACAACAGAAGTCACACTAATTTTACTTTAATTTAAATTACGCGTATAATTGAAACATTGCAAAATGTTCTTATTTTTTGTGGTAAATACAGAGTTTTGAGTTGATAGTATTTATTATTATTATTTTCCCAATAATCACAAAGTCAAAATTATTTGATGGCACGTCTATGACGTCATTAAACATTTCTTTAGAAAAATGGCACGTTGATACGAAAAGGTTCGCCATCCCAGGCCTATACGATTGATAATCTATAAAGATTCCTCTATATTAAATTTCTATTAATTGTTTCCAAAAATCATATATTTTTCATTTTAAAATTAAATTATCTTTGAAACATCTACCAAGATCTCTCTAAGAATATAACTTTTTAATTTATGTAATATATGTAATGACACATTGATTTTTTATAGATCCAAGATCACGTTTTGATAATATACATATAATCGTTGGTGAAATATTTCCTGACATGCATAAAAATTTAATTAATTACTCATTTTCTTCTGATTAGTGTTTGAATGTTGAACGTTTTAATTATAGTAAAAAAACTAGGAAGTGAACATGAACTGTGTGTGTCTAGTTGAATTTCATTCACACACAGACACCGCACACACACGTGTGTGTTTTCTAGTTGGTTAGAGGTAGGTACGTATTACGTATTTTGACAGATCAATCTAACAGTTTCACTGTAGCTTATCACGACTGAGTTCAATGATTTAATCGAGAGAAAGTGATTAGAAATACGCCAGGAGAAAACTTATTGTTTTTATTTTCACGAAATTTGAATAGGTGAACGAACCGAGAAGAAATTTATTATTACAGAGACGAAATAGCGTAACCTCAAAAAGGGCATGAAAGTAAAGTAGGTCTAACAGGCCTATTCTACTAAAAAAATATGTATCGTTACGTGTCGTTACCAGGCGACATGTAGTTATAATAACGATTTTTGCCAAAACCCTATTCTACTAATTTATTTATCGTTACGTATCGTTACTTATCGTTATTTTATGTCGTTTATGAACGACAAGTTCACATGCCTCGTTGAAATCGTAAAGTTAGATATATTTTGAAAATAAAAGTAAAAATGGCTGAAGAAGATATTTTATTAATTGTAGCTGAGCAAGATATTATTACTATTATATTATTATTACATTTTTTAATATGACATTTTATATAATCGTCCTTTTACTGTACCGGAGGAAAATTTGAGAACTTTTTTTTTTTAATAAAGAAGCATGTACAGATTTATTTACGCAAATATCACCATATATGAGGAACTCGTTGAAGTGATGGTTTACCAAAAATTTCTAGATTATTTATAAATTATTATTTATGCGTATTACATCACATATAAATGCAAATAAATATTTTGTTTTCAATTCAGATGATGGCAGATTTGCATTTTTCTTTGCTCACGGAAGATATCAGAAATCAGTAGCAAGGAGGATATCAGTAGAAAAGGATTCATATGTGGTATTCAGTCAATCATTAATAATCATAACATTAATAGAAATCTGCAATAATATTGTTGATCATTTTATAGACATATACCTATATCAAATTTCATACGGCGTAAGTAGATATGGAGCGTGTATTTTATGTACGATGAAAATTTCATATTTGAATCAATGTCAAATTTAAAGGGAAAAACAAATATAAATTTATTCTGTCAAAATCAACATGAAGTTAGATATTATCGTTAAACTCATCTTAACGATAACTCGATAACGATATGATTAGTAGAATACCTTTTTGGCATTGTCGTTATTAAAGTCGTTCAACCAAATGCTTAGCGACAGTCGTATATGGTAACGATATCGTTGTGCATATTTTTAGTAGAATAGGCCTGTAAGAATCATGCCCACCCATTACTAACATACAAATAATTTTAATTTTATTTTGAAATCATAAACTTGTTTCTTCGCCCTCAAAAACGGGCGCAGTTTGGCTTTTATTGTCCGAAAGCCTATAAAGTTGCCAGACAACAGCTATTCAAACATATCAAAATTGTGGTTTATGGATAAATGTCAGACAACACAAAAAATTCAATAAATAACATTTTTGAACACAGCCACTCGCATAATTTTCGTATTCTTTTTCGTACACGATGTCTTTTGACTTTTGTGGAACCAACTTGCCCTGTGCAATGTGCAGCTTAAGATTCATCCGATATATCTTTGGAATAATCGACATCTGTCATTTTCATTTGACACTAAATTAAATTTGTTTAAAACAAACAACATAGCAACACCAAGAAACTATGTAGAAACCACAGCATACTTCAAATTCACAACGCCAGCAAAACAGCACAACGATACCGAAATTACAAATAAATCTATTGAATCCTATTATTATACTATATTTTTAATTGAAAAGATCTATTGAGGATCCTTTTGATTCTATCAAAGTTTCGGCAGCCTACCCCAAACTGTTTCGATTGAGATTGACTTTCTGTTGTCTATAGTATAGCAAAGATATAAACACCGATTTTTTCACTTGACCCTCACGTCATAAGGCGTTTTTTACCTCCCGCTATCCTTGGTAAGGGAGGTATAGGGATCGTGCTAAAAATCGCATATCGAGATTTTGGTAAATGACCACGTTTTAAGGTACCTAGAATCCAATTTTAACATTTTCACGATGTTGTTTGTGTGTATGTATGTGTGGATCCTCCACTCTAACTCAAATACTATCATTTAGAAAATATTGAAACCTTGTATTTCGAACTTTTTCTTTAATGGAAGGAGCCCATTAGATTTTGGTGAAAATCGGATAACCGGAAATGGCACTTTACTAGAAGCTCAAAATAGTTTTTCTTCGAAAAATACCTATAAATGTTATTTTTTCGTTATTATAAAATTAAAGCTTTTGTAAAAATTAAAGCTTATTAAATTTGCATTAATACCGTTTCTATATATTTTATGGATAAACTTATAAAATTATCTATAATTTAAATCCCAGAGCCTACGCTTTAAACAAACAGAACGCAGTTATTCAAATGTATGTAACTGACAGATAAATGTCACTATCAAAGAACTAATCATTTCAAAATAATATTAGTAATGTTTTAAAAAGAAAAAATTAAATAGAACAATAGAAAAGGAATTCAATACAGTTTCCAGCATAACTACATATGTAGGTATGTATTTAGATTAATAAAAATTAACGATTCACAAAAATGTTTAAGCTAATCCTCATTTTTGGATTAGTGAATTCCACGGGTGAATTCTATTCTATTCCGGTATTTAAAATTTAATCTTCATTTTATTATAGCTCCGGTGGCTCAATAGTTAGAGCATATATATTTCAAGTTCATCTACATCAGACCTATCGATACATTTTTTTACCTAGTATTATTTATATGAGCATTTGGGGGCATATGAAAATTAAGCCCCTTAAAGAAGGCGTCTGTACTGAAAAAACTAAATCATTTCAGGAATTGTGTGGCCTTTGTACGGGGCACAATATGCCCGCCCGCGCGGAGCAGCTCTGTAAATATAAACGGAAATTTAACTAAAAAAATTGTTTAATTTAAAAGATATGCTTACCAAACAATTGTAATTCTGCAAAACGCACCCTTCTGTATTTGTTAGATTCCCTTTTCACCCTTAAATTCAGTCTTTACTTATTTATACTCTTTACACCACGTATTGTTATTGTTATTATATATTAACAAAATCAGCTGACATTAACGAAATGTCAGATCAAATAATACCTCACTTATTTTAAATACTAAGTCTTTTTCTTCAAATAAATGTTTTTAAAAAGTGCCTAATTTAGCCGGAAAATGAAAATTTTGTAAATTTTAATGAAATATGAGACCCCCACTGCAATCTACAGGTAAATATCTATACTACATACCTGGAAATTTTGATAAAATATTAAAATTTATTTTTATGTTTCATAACCTATTCAGACAGATTAAATATATTGTAGTTTTAAATATTTTTTGACAATATAATTTTTTATTGAGTAAAACCAAAAAATCGATTGAATTTGCATTGGATTAGCAAAAATCAATACTAGTTGAGGCATCTTTCGGCAATAACATGAACTATGATTTTATAAACAACTTATAAATAATGATATTTAAGTAATATTTTTTTATGAGTTTATTTAGATTTAGCCTCAAAAAAATAACAAATTATTACTTGTTAATTAATATAAACAATAATTATAATATTAAATGTCAAATGACAGTAACGATAAACAAATTACTTACAATTAGCATTGGGGAAATATACAAATAACACTATTTTTTCAGATTTTATTATTTGATACAGCTATATTTTAAAATAAACCATTTCGTATTAATTGTTTTAAAATATGAATTTGTTGCTTTTTGTAGTTAGTACTAATTGCAACCACCCTTGCACATGATGTCTCTACCTATTCTCAACAAACATCTGACCTTCATCAAATCCAGTACCGTAGTTAAAAATAATTGTTTTCAGAAAACATTCAATAGTTTTTTTGGCTATTGTTTATATGTAAATCAATAAATATAACACAATAGTTTATAAAAAGTACAAAATAAATGATTGAACTTTATTTTCAGAGAAGATATACTCGAGAATTGGTTAGCAAAAAAATTCCTGAATACGTCTTGTGTTATATTAACAAATTATTTGTGGTATGTGAAATATGAGAAGCGCCGGCGCCTAAATACCAAAATAAAAACATTGGAATTTCTTCAAATTTTGACAATGTATTATGATTTTTATATTAATTATTGTTTTTATATGTATTCTAGAAGGTTAATAAATAAAATATTACACATATTATCCAATTTTTATATTAATACATACTATATTTGGTTATAACCATTACAAAAGTATACAAAAAAGAACTTTTTAATTGTTTATGAATAGTAGAAACATTAATTGTTAACAATAACTTATTATAAATATTCTACTTATAATGTAGTTCGCAGAAATAAACATATAATACGAAATAAATTAAAAAATATTATACCTATATCACTATGACATGACACCTACAGATCTCTTCCCATTTTTTTGCAATAAATTTTCATTAAAAGTTATGTTATATATCAAAAGACTCAGCATGAAATTCTGAGTACGAAAGTATCAAATTTATAAACTATAGTTGTAATATATCGTTAAAATCTTATACATTTCATTTGACATACTTATATTTTTTTGGTTAAAATTTTCAATACAAAATTTTCATCAAAAGTAAATCAATTATACATCAGCAGATTCAGTTTACAATGATACTAAATTCTAGTACAAAAATACTAAATTAACAATAAAATTATTGCTTTCTAGGCTATGTTCAAAAATTGTTCCCAATATTTTGTTCTTTCACGGTTTCACGTCATCTCTTTGAGTTCTGACTTCTGTTATGCTTAGTAGAGTCTTCGAATACAATTTGGCAACATTTTGCAAAATTTTCTGCATCGTATAGTACTTTTGAGATACCTGCAGGTCGTTTTGTACGGTCCCCAAGTACCTACAACATGAAAAATGTCTTAATACTGCTAAATTATTTCATTTATTTGATATCTGTACTGACCTGCATTCTTATTTGGCTGTAATCCAAAACTGAATTAAGTAGCCAGAATATACAAACAACCCCTGAAGTTTAGTCCTATGATATTTTATCCCTTAAACAAGAATATTCTTCGCAGGATAACTCCAAACATTTCTAATGTTTGCATTTCGATGAATCTTGTAATCAGCTGATTTGCAATTCTATAAACAATGCATATTTAGTAATAACAATACCATATAATGATTATTATTTACGAAGTATACATTACGTACCCTATTATTATAATACATAAAATATTGTTTTTATAACGAGTTCACTTCCACAAACCGGTTTTTCAAGTTTAGTAGGTACTCCAAATAAACTGATTTATTTTAATATCCATAACATTTTGAAAACCGGTTTATAGCACCTGAAATATAACTTATTTGCATATCTGCTGTTTAAACAAATGTTTTCTTACCAAATACCACCTTGAAGTCAAATAAAAATTGCCTAAATTTGTTTTGTTTTCTGTTCTAATCATTGTAGGTACAATTGTTTAACAATTGCCGTCAGCTGTCATTTGAGATTTGAGGTTATAAATATTGTTATTAACAATTTACAAAAGATTAGTTGTTATTCATTTTTAAAGCATAAAATTGAAAAATATATTTAAAAAATAATTTTATAAGTTAAAATACATTTGTTTAAATAATTTATTATAAACATATTAGTTCAGGATATTCCATACAGATGCCAGAACATGTATTGATTTTTGATCATCCAATGCAAAATCTATCGATTTATTGGTTTTGCTCAATAAAAAAATTAAATATCCAAAAAATACTTTGAACTACAATATATTTAATCTATCTGAATGTGTTATGCAACATAAAAATAATTATTAACATTTTATAAAAATTTCCAGGTATGTAGTATTGATTTTTGTCTGTAGATTGCAGTGAGGGTCTCGTATTTTATTAAAATTTGCAAAATTTTCATTTTCCGGCTAAACTAGAGACTTTTCAAAAATAGTTATTTTAAGAAAAAGGCTCAGAATTTAAAAATATTGGGGCTTTATGGGAAACTTTTTTTGAAATTCTGTAATTTTTTGTTAAAATGTTAGTGGTGTTCATGTTTAACAGTGTAGAATTAAATATTTAAAAATCAGAGGATATACGATAGGGCAACTAAAAAATACTAGAGCCTAGCCATCAAGGCGGCAGGGCCACGATACACGATGTTTTCCGAATGGAAAATTAGACTCATTTTTTAAGAATTTTTTTTTAAATCCTGACAAAAACAATAGTTGACGCACAAAACTCGAGTCCTTATACTTGTTTTTACCTTCCGTCACCTTTAGGTAAGGAAGGTATTGTCTTTGGTCAAAAAATTCGGTGATGAGTCTTTGATGAATAAGCACAAGAGTCCCTGGAATAAGATTTTACTATTTTTACGATGATGTATGTATGGATAAATGTATGTAAGTATGTATGTATGTGTGTGTGTGTATGAAGATTTTTTCGGATCCGATAACTCAAATAATACAATTCAAAAAATTATAATTCTTTCATATTCGTTTTCTTTACATCCATGTGAAGAGATGATTCGATTTTGGTTATAATTGCTCAACCGGAAGTACCCTAATTTTAAGATTTTAAGTTTTTCTCGAAAAAACACTGTTAAATATAATTTTTCCATATTTACTGTTATTATAAATATTAAAGAATATTTTATTCTCTATACAATTTGTTAAAAAATTATAAAGAAATTAAATTTCATAAAGCAACCATAGCTATGCTATAATCATGGAAACCGCTACTATATTAAGAAAATGCTGATTGACAGATGTCAGTGTCAAGTGCAATTGACATGTTTGTGTTATAATTTTCCTGGAAATATATAATCTCTTAGGTACATGAAACTTTCTGTATGGAATTTGTAAAAAATACATACAACTGACAGAAGGTAGTTTTTGAAATATGGAATATTGAGCAAGAAACTTTCTGTATGGAATTTGTATGTACAAAATATATGGAACTGATGGAAGGTAATGTGCTGGCCACATCAGATTTTTTATTTAAACATTCGTCTTTATCTTCACAATAGCTATTTGTGTATTAAGAGCGCAAAATGCGACATTGTCGATTGAGAGGTTCTCTCGAAATCGACAATGTCCATTTGCCCTCGAAACACACACACGATTTTTTCTACAGTCCTCCACCATAACAAAAATTTATTTTTTATTTATTTTTACTTATCGGTATTTTCCATTCTTCTTGAGCTATTGCTTCAATCAAATCTAAGCATTTTATTCTTTCGTTTTTGTAAATAAATGCCCTGTTTTATTTACACAGCAGTGCGGCATTTTGTTTGGTTATGTAACATACCGACAGAGCAATTATATGTCAGATTGACTTGTTAAGTGGATAATTGTAACTACAGTGTCATTAATTCCTGACTAAACGTTTCCATTAAGTATGCAGCCAAGTAACATTTCTCAACATTGTATAGTTAGAAATTTGAGGAGCGAGCGTTTTTTCTACTTTGTCGCTGTAGAGCGGCAAAGTGACATTTTGCGTTGACAAAAGAGAGCGCAAATGGCTACTTTGTATATAGACTGTAGAAAAGTATTATTTGCATTCCACGGTCTCCACATATTCATACTTATTGCTGTGTTTCGTTGTTGAAAACTAATAAGCAACTAGAATTAAATTTTACCATCTTTTATATGTATAATAATCTGGAGAACATTTATAGTCCGTTAAAATATATTATGTAAACGGATTCCGTTAAAATATTTCTTATTAACGGATTCCGCTAAAAATTCTATTCACAATATGACATTTCAACGGATCCGTTAAAATTAGTATAATAAACGAATCCGTTTGCTACTGCAGGGCAGTGTTGTCAAATTGTAAATGTCAACATATTTATATTTTGATAATAACAAAATATATTAAGATCTAAACAAATATTTGTGATACATAAATTTAGAGATACTATTTAGTAATAAATTTAAATCAATAAATAATCACAATAATGAATATATTCTTCAAAATAATCTTTGGAATGTTGGTAGGTGAATGTTGTAATACATGTTAAAATTGTCATTTTCATAACCTTTTGATATTATTATATATTATTGTAAATTTGGAAAAAAAAACATGATTCGTTACTTATTAAGCGCAACTAAAGTAATAATGAAGAAGGTCCCCAACGCCCAACCCCAACATTTATCTTGAAATTATAGACACCACCAAGCTAATCTACAGTATCAAGAAAATGAACATACCTACGCGGGGCCACAATTAGATATAGGCGCAGGCACTAAAAACTACACAAATTATAAAACACACATTATGAGCTTGATTCTTAACTCTTCGCAAATATTAATGAGATTTTCTTCATTAGAATCATTCATCTAATCAGTATTATTCGAATATAATCAAAATATCCATTGTTGTAATTAAAATATTCTTTGTTGCGATAAAAATATCCTTTGTTGTAATCAATAATTATAAATAAATGCACCAATAGAACATTTGTGTCTTGGGCCCCTGAAGATTAAATGCAGTCCTGAAAATACTCGAATATTTTTAAAACATTAGGTAAAGTTCAAGATTTGCAATGTAAAGTAAAATATCTGCTCGTTTCATTAGAGAAAGCATTTTTAATTTTTTTGGGAACGAGAAATGGATAATTTTTGTATTGTTAAAATCTTTCACCGAACCGATTTTTTATAGGTTATGTACGAGTATTATTTTGTTATAAAAATTATTTATTTTTACTTTCCTTTCAATTACATTTTATGAATTCAAGGGTCGGAGCAAACAGTAAAGGATGATAACACCATTCTCTGCTTCAAATTTAGAAATTTCTAAATATTTATGTATTAAATGTCGTCCGTTTACAATTAACGGCTATGAATCATTCTCCGTTTAAATTTTATTTATAAACGGATAACATAAACGAGTCTCCGTTTATATTATTAACGGATAGTGTCTTTAGAATAGCAAAATCTAGTTAACGGATATCTTAATTTTAACGGTCCGTTTATAATTAACGGAATGTTTTTAGAATACACCCATTGAGTCAAAATCGGTATAAATTGGCAAGAGCTATAACTCATATTTTACCATATAATTTTATCAATTAATTTAGTTGGTTATATTAAAATATATTATTGTAAAAGTTTTACTTTCGCGAAATCTGAATAGGTGAAGGAACCTGTTGGAAACTATTAGAGAAAAAGAAGTAGTAAAGTAGTTATTAGACGCACAATGAAAAATTCTCATACAGTCATAGAGAATAATATGTAGTAAAGCAACGCATAGTACAGTATCTAAATACCATCAGCCAGCAGTATCTGTTGTGTTGTGTTGTGTTGACTTTTGAATATGATCGTGAGAATGTTGATGTTGAAACACGGTGGAAATTACTGAAGATGCCGCCTGAACTTTATCTACAACACTTACAATATGAGGAAGTAATGTGAATGTAAAGATGTGCAGCAGAGAGTGAATACTACACACAGTAAAGTGTGTGTGGCATACGTTACGAAACATACGAGTATATTCACAGTTCACTATAATTAATATTTAATGAACCATGTGAATATAATATGTTATAGGTTAGGCTCGAATGCTGAAAAGGCTCAGTAAGCGAAATGCGACCACAATGCATTTGGGCCTATTCTGTAACTTAGTGGTTAGTTTTTGTAACTGGTTAAAAAATTTATCCAATAGATCACCCAACGATCGCAAACTACCGGTAGCTCGCGTGGATGCTGCCGGTAGCTCTCAGATATACCCAAAAGAACTAAAACCACTGTGTATAAATATAGAAGGTGGGACGACTCATCAAAAATATCAGCGTTTACGAAGTTGGCATCCGTCAGATGTCTCAGCGTGCAAGGTTGGAATAGTACCTTTATAACCAGAGTATGGCCATGGGCCAAGATCACCGCCATTGTCGGTAATTCATTTCCCTATTTATTTGTAATAAATGTGATATTATATTAAAAAAGAATATTAAATTATCACACTGTGAATTTATAAAGGTAATAAAAATTAATTAATTTAAGAGATACACAATTATTATTAAGACATACATTTAAAGGTTATGTAGAATATATGATATGGGTTGTTATTATCACATCTAATTTAATATCTGTAGTTCTTATTTATATAATAATTGTATATTCTAAACTTACCTTTTAAAAATTTAAATGATTGTGCTTAATATTGGTAATTTATAGTTATTTTCAATATGTCAGTAATCTTGGTGGGTATCTTAACAAACTACACAAGTAAATAAAATAATAGTATATTATACGCCAAGGTTGAGAAGATAATCATTATTGACCCAGCGCCAAGATTGTAACACGAGGGCGAAGCCCGAGTGATACAAGGCGCCTGGTCAATAATGATCTTCTCAACCGTGGTTTATATACTATTTTTTTCACTACTAGCTCCTAAATTCCATTTAACGAATTTTATATTAATAATAACATAAGAATTTTGACATTAATATTTATTAATATCTATAAAAACTAAGTAGGCAGAAATAAAATTCTTTTGTTTTTAATATTGTTTTTAATATCTGACATTTCATTTTGGTAACAATAAGTAAACATGTTTGAAGAAAGTAATACGGAAAATTGTACTCCTCCGGAAATTAAAGAAGCGGCACAAAATGTGCAGTTTGATACATTGCTGCCAGAAAAATCTAAACCGATATATATGAAAGTGTATACAAGTTTTAAAGAATGGTGTCTAACAAAAAAGGTGACTAAAATCTCAGAAAATGAAGTCTTACTATCAACGAAGGTATCCTGTTGTGGTAATAAAATTCCAAAAACTTACTAATTCATACTTTCTTAGGCTATTTTTGTGATTGGAGTGGCTGGCGCTTGTAGAACCGATGAGCTTTGCAATATGCACATGAGAGATGTCGACGTTCGGGATGACATCATCGTCATAAATATAACGAAAAGCAAAAATGGATCTTTGTCACAATTGCACTATCAATTTCAACTATAAATAGCAAATAAATGTTACCTGTTTGGTGTTTTTACATATAAATGTAATTATAACCCTAAAAAAATGTACAATGTAAGATAATTGAAATAATGTTACAATAAACACTTACCTTTTCATAGATTTAACAATAAATAAATACCTAAATTAACATTTCGCATTGTAAATATAATGTGAACGCACGAAAAATTTGATAAGATCGTAGAATATCAAGATTTTTAATCTGAAATTTAACTATTGCCAACTTGAAATTAGGCGGCAAATTTAAATATAATGTTTTCTTTGCGTTTAATAAGTTAAATAACTTCAGAAGCTTGAATTTCTTTAAAAAGTGACAGTTCGCATAATTAACCATGGTCAATAATAATTCATTATTGACCGTTGTTAAGCGTTGCTAAGGAAGCGGTAGAGAAAAACAATTTCACAACTCAATAACAAGTCAATAATGGTATGTTTGTAGGCTAGTAGTGAAAAAAATATATTACTTACACTTTAAATACATATTAAAATGATAATTAAATAAAACAAATAGCCATGAAAAATCATAATAATTTGCGCAAGAACAATACATATAACCCTCTGGTCCGGTAATGGCGGATGAAACGTGAGCCACGCCATGGCCATACCCTGGTTATAAAGGTACCTTAGGTTAGAAATATTCGCGACACATAGGTAATTGTCATCTGTCAATTTAAATTGAAATTAACATACGTTAATTAATTTTATGTAAATATTCGATAAAATGTACAAATATCGAAAATACTGTTTCGTTGAAGGTTGTAGATAAGGAAAAACATTCAATGAAGAAAAAAATCTGATTTACTATCCTTCGCAAAACATTGTGAATGCCTGGCGGAAAGTTTTACATGTACCCTTCTACCCTCTGTAACTAATAAAATCCTTACTTGCCAAAAGCATTTTAAAAATGAAGATATTGTAAAAGAATGGGAATCTGGGGATGTACGTATTTTAAATAAAGAAATATATTGTTATGGCTTATTACCCACTTCTGTCTTTTCTAAAAAAATTATTAGGTATAGGGCACGAACAGTCACGTGACTTTGTAGACCTTGATAAGTTGATATAGCGGCCTGTGTCAGAATGACAGCTACTAATGATGTCAAGTGCCATAATATTTCATTCCAAATTTCATGATTTTCCAATTCCCTGTGGTTTTTTCCTCAACAAACAAATTCCACATTCCTGGTGACAAATTAACCGCGGGAACTTAGAAAATCTTAAATATGACATTTGACATTGATGGACGTAATTACTACGTGTCATTCTGTCACATTTGACATTGATGGACAAAATTACTAGGTGTCATTCTGACACGGGCCATAATTTCAAGATTTTCTAAGTTCCCGTGGTTAATTTGTTACCAGGAGAAAAATAAACCACATGGAATTGGAAAATTATGAAATTTGGAATGAAAAATTTATGGAATTTGATAAAATTAGTAGCTATCATTCTGACACGGGCCCCCATATCTGCTTATCAAGGTCAACAAAGTCACGTGACTGCTCGCCCTCTATAGGCGGTGTGCACAAAAGTAGTCAGCGCCGACAGCGGACAAAAATGACAAAATGGTTACTCATTGAAATATAGCAAGGTTATGTTTTATGTCAGAATAATTTTGCAATTTCTATTTGATAAAATATTTACAACGAATGCGCATGATAGGACGTCAAATATTATGTGATGCAGTGGGGGTTGTAATAATTCTCACAAAATTACCGATTGAAGTATCAAATTTTATAAATTTCCTAGAAGATTATATGAGGAACAGATGTTTAAGAAAATAACTTTTTCTTCTACTAACATGAAAAATTATTTTAGGTATACATATTTTCTCATTGTAAAAGATACTTAGCGTATGAATAAAATTCCAACAATGGTCGTCTGATTGCAATAATGAATTATATAAAAATGTGTTTCTTAAGTTAATATTTGAACAAAATATAATACAAGAAGCAGAAAATTGTCTTAAAATTCTATAATACTTGCAGTTGTATGAAATAGAAGTCTATTTTTGACATAATTTGTCTATTTATTATAGATTTTGTACATGTAATGTTAATGTTAAAGATAGAAATTCACATGGTTCGTATTTTTCGTGTATTTTCTTTTCCGAGCTTGTGCAACTGATTCCACTTAAAGCCTGGTATATTTTTAATGAAGAATCGTCTTCATTTATTGCGAATATAAAAGAAAGATGCTAACATCATACACTGATATCGTGATATATAGAAATTTTCTTCTTTCCAATCATTCAAGTTTTCCAACTTTTTAATCTCAATTTCCATGTATTGTGCATCTTGTAACATATAACTAATATTATAAATTATAATATAAATTTAAATATGATAAAATGGTTTACAGAAATCACACATATTATGAGAAAAATTGTATTTTCTGCGACAGTACCGTCGCTAGTATTTAGACTTTTTTGATTGTCACATCACATATATAGCATTTTAAATATTTTCTTTATTCATTTCAATATTCTATGATGTATAATATTCATACGCAATAGCAACAACTCAAAATAAAATTGTAAATTGTATCATTTTCTCGAAATATCAAAATTGATTCGGTAATCAAAAATGCCAATGTAGCCGTTAGAGGCGCTGACGCTCAAAATGTGCACATGCACATCGCCTATACACCCCGTGACTAAAACTATAATAGAATAGAATATAATAGAAATTTCCGTAAATTCTCATCATGTTTCGTTCGAAAATCAAACAGACCATCTTTGCTTTGACCTGATCTTAGTACATCATTAATAAATATTGGTAAAGGAAGCAAATCCGTTAAATACGAGTATATTCTCTTTTCTAAAATTTCTATTAGGTATCAGGAAACTTCTAGGTTGTATATAATTAAATTTCTTTTAAATTATAATGTGTATATTGAACTTTATATAATAAATCGTTGATTGTTATACCAACTCATTTATAATGCGTAGCTTTACGAATGAAATCACGCATGTAGACATGATACGTAGACGTGAAGGCATGTGTAAAAGTGACAACATGTATACTAACTACACTACACTGCATACTAAGTACCCTACCCGACAACCGTAACAAAGAAGAACGAAGACTTGAAGTTCATTGATCACTTCAATACATATTAAAATGTGTGAAAGTTAAAAGTATATGTTAATGTGCAAAAAATATATCTCATTAAGCCAGTGCCACCGATACCAAGTAATAAAAGTGAAAGTAAATTAAGTTAAGATTACCAAACTCAATCAACATAAGAACTCAACCGGTGGAAACTATTTTCGAAAACAGGGAGCAGTATATTATTAGCTACTATATATTTTTAAAAAGTGTTCTTTTTACCTTGCGTCACCTTTAGGTAAGGAAGGTATTGTCTTTGGTCAAAAAAATCGGTGGTGAGTTTTTGATGAATAAGCACGTTTTAGGGTCCCTACAATACGATTTTACTATTTTTACGATGATGTCTGTATGTATGTGTGTCCGTGTGTGTGTGTGTATGTATGTGTGTGTGTGTGTGTGTGTGTGTGTGTGTGTGTGTGTGTGTGTGTGTGTGTGCGTGATTGTGTGTGTGTGCGTGATTGTGTGTGTGTGTGTGTGTGTGTGTGTGTGTGTGTGTGTGTGTGTGTGTGTGTGTGTAACAAAATTTTCGTCTGCGATAACTTCCATACTACAATTCTAAAAATTATAATTCTTTCGTATTTCTTTTCGTTACATCCATGTGAAGAGCTGATTAGATTTTGGTTAGAATTGGACAACCGGAAGTACCTTCATTTGAAGATTTTAACAGTTTTTCTTGAAAAAACTATGTTAAATATCATTTATTCACATTTAATGTTATTATAAATATTAAAGAATATTTTATTCTCTATACGATTTGACTACATTTTATACTTAATATTAAATGGATATAGAGTTAAAAAATCTGATGTGGCCAGCACATTACCTTCCGTCAGTTCTATGTATTTTGCACAAATTTCATACAGACATCATCGTAAAAATAGTAAAATCGTACTCTAGGGACCCTAAAACGTGCTTATTCATCAGAAACTCACCACCGAATTTTTTGACCAAAGACAATACCTTCCTTACCTAAAGGTGACGGAAGGTAAAAATTATAAAGAAATTAAATTTCATAAAGTAGCCATAGCTATGGAAACAGCTACTATATTACGAAAATTTTGATTGAAAGATGTCAGTGTCAAGTGAAATTGACATAGTGTGTTTGTCGTATAATTTTATTGGAAATATAGGATCTTTTGCTATAAATTTTCTGTATGGAATTTGCATAAAATGCATGCAACTGCCGGAAGGTAAAGTACAAGAAATATAATCTTTAGCAAGGAACTTTCTGTATGAAATTTGTACAAAATACATAGAACTGACGGAAGGTAATGTGCTGGCCACATCAGATTTTTTCTTTATAATTAATGGCCTTTAGCAATGCCGTTCCGAGACTTTTGAGCGCCCCAGGCGAAAATTGTAAATTGCGCCCCTCATTTATTACAATTTTGTTTAGATTATATAGGTACAAAAATTAGAAAAGAAGCGATTTGTGTCCATACCTCGGGAACAATCACAGAATCTTAATCTGAATGAAATTTTTTTGAAAATATTTTGGATATTTAAAATACAATGATATTTTTCTCTTTTGGGTTTTACAGAGTCACTTTATTTTTGTCTAATACCATATACAGGATTAGTGACGGGAGAGTTACTTTCAAGTCCGTTTGTGTGCAACCCAAAATACAATTTACAACAGCGTCTAGCTTCCTCTCTTAAAAAAATACGATATTTAATTCAAGATTGCTTTGCCTGTCTGGTAATGGTTCTGTCATTTTGACATTAAACAATTAAATATGGTCTGTTGTCATTAGTATTTTGGGTTGCAAATAAACGGACTTTTAAAATAACTCTTCCTTGACTAAGCCTGTATATAGGGAAAGAAAAATATTTCTCAGTGTAGGTATAAGTCTCGGTATAAATACTTTTTGTTATTTTGCAATTCGGAAAATTTAATTTAACTCTTTATCTGTTCATCCTAGCATTGATCTTCTATATATATAGTATAAAATCAATGATCCTAGGTAAAAAATCTGATGTAGCCAACACCAAACCTCTCGCTATTTAATTTTTCTTAATTTAAATATACATACGGAAACTGTATTAAGATCCATTCCATATAACTAGGGTTCTATTTACTATTTTCTTTTTAAAACGTTACTGTTATTAATTTGAAATGATTAGTTTTTTGACAGTGACATTTATCTGTCAGTTAGTTACATTTAAGATATGAACTGTGTAACCAAGGAGTTGTGCTTGTTTAAAGCGTAGGCTCCGAGATTAAATTTATAGATAATTTTATAAATTTATCCATAAAATATATAGAAAAAGTATTAATGCAAATCTGTAAAAAATTTAATAATCTTTAATTTTTATAATAACATTAATCTCGAAAAAATAACATTTAAAGGTATTTTTCGAAGAAAAACTATTTTGAGCTTCTAGTAAAGTGCCGTTTTCGGTTATCCGATTTACATCAAAATCTAATGGGCTCTTTCCATTACAGAAAAAGTTCGAAATACAAGGTTTCAAAATGTTCTGAATGATAGTATTTGAGTTAGAGTGAAGGATCCACACACACATACACACAGACATCATCGTGAAAATGTTAAAATTGGATTCTAGGGACCTTATAACATGGTCATTTACCAAAATCTCGATATGCGATTTTTAGCATGATCCCTATACTTCCCTTACCAAGGGTAGCGGGAGGTATAAATATAAGAATCTTGTTTTGTATAAAATTTCGATACGGGTCACCGTTTTCAACAAAAATGTGAAAAACCAAAATATGTCGCATTTTTCCAAATTGGGGAGAGGCTGTTGCATCAGTGTATTTTTCTGTACAGGATTCCGTATAAAACCTTTTTCAGTAGATTTCCTGAACAACAATTACTTCTTCAGTATTTGATATGACAATGTTTTTAATTGATATAATCGCCAACGAATTTAACCATTCTTCTTTCTTAGTACAACGTACAAAAATATAAATAGGATATAATTAATATAAGTTTGCTGCAACTGGAACGGGCCCGTCCAAGTCTTCGACTTTTTAAAAATTACATGTCGCATATGAATTTTGAATATAAATAAATATCTATAATAATGTAATTAAAGTTTTTAGCGTAAAATGGTCGCCATGTTGTGACGTCAGCGTCATTACAGTAGTCCAGAAAATGTCACTATAAAGTGGACCATGCATATTTTGCTTATAAATTCGCGATTGGCTTTACACATACTCTAACAAACACATATTTAATATATCCGAGTATTTTTTTATTAAGATCAAATGAAAATTTACTTATTAAATAAATTTATATTATAATTTATGTTTTACCTCATGTAATCTTAATACTTGTCATTGTTGTAATCATTTAGTAAATAGTAATCTAAATGTTGTATTACTTTTTATTATGAACTACGCTTTGATTATTGTAATCAATATTGTCTTTGTTGTATTTAATTATAAATAGAAAATAGTTTACATACTATTTTAATTATAATAATGGCACTAGGTGAGTATGAAAACTTCAATATTATATTAAATAAAGTCTTATTAATGTCACATTAATTAAAGCGAATAATAAACTTGATTTTGAAAACGAGTAAAAATTAATAATTTTACTTACCCGATTTTTCTTCATGTATAATATGTACTATCGAAGTTTTACATAAATTAACATTTAACACTACTCCTATAGGTACCTATTCATGTAAGTAAATCAAACAAATATATATTTTGAAATGATATAATAACTTTCTGGCTTACTTTATTACCATTATCTCTAAAGATTTTTGATCACAGTTTGTAATGGATGCGTATTTTTATTCATGCAACATTTATTGTATATTGCCAAATGAATGGTAACGTATGTCGGTTCTCTCTACTTATGACGGAGTGACGCTAACGTCAGAACTTTCGCGCCAAAACTTTAATAATTATTTTAGGCGTTATTAAACGTAATATCAAGAAAATAAAAAATACGGAATTTCTATTTTTAAATTCTTCGTAACATATAAAAAATTCAAAAAAAGTTGGACGGGCCCATTGTCAGCATTAGGATTAAAGCTACACACTGGACGAGTCAATAAACTTATAATTTGATATTTAATTTATTTTGCAAAAAATAGTCTCAAAAAATGTCGCCCTAAAATCAATTTCGCCCCAGACGGTCGCCTAGCTTGCCTGTAGCTTGGACCGGCTCTGGCCGTTAGTACGGAGTAGCATCACAATAAATGTTCTTGTTGTTTGTTTGCAGCCTGACACGGTACCACAGGCCAGCATAGACATGAACCAGGTCCTGGAAGTGGCAGGTGCTGAAGATGTCACAGGACACGCGTTCAGTCTAGCTATTACTGCTCCTGATGGAGTCACCTTCGTCAAGGCCATGGCCAGGGATGATGCCAGGCAATGGACTAGTGTACTCGCAGTCTACACCAGAAACAAGGTAAAGAATAAATAATGTATACATATACTTCATACCCTGTTTTTAAACTAGGAAGAATAACTTCAAAAGTCATATTTACATCAATAAAAAAACTACAAAAATATTTACAAAAATTTAAGTTATTGCACTTTCAGTCAAATTAGGGGCCTATTCAGAACTCAATATTTGTGTAGTCGTTATGGTCTTTATGGTTGTTATGTACTATAAAGATTGTTAAAATCGAATTTGGTATTCTCAGTACTGAAAGTGGTTACTGTCACTGTCAACAATTGTTAAGCGTTTTGACAGTCTTTATCATAACGACTGCTAAAACTATGTATTTATGGTTGTTATCACGTTGTTATTTGACATGTGACAGGTTATTTTATCAATCAAATATTATTAATATTGACCTTTCTGCCAAATATTGTTGTTTTTATATTTTAGCAGGATGCAGTTTATTATACGTATAGATTCTGCTTCGATTTGAATAATGTTCATAAAAACGAAAAAGACTGTGGTAGAAGAAAGTTACTTTTGACATTCTGTGGTATTCTCGAAAACTATGTGTGATGTGTGATGTTTCTGTTACATATTCAGTCAAAATAAAAAAATTAAATCTTCCCATAAATTTTCAATCACGTAGGAATTAACAAACCCGTTCTAAATAATATAAAAGTTCCCAATTATGACATAAATATCATATTGTTCTATAGTTGTTTTGGGAAAACGTTTGCGTACTAAATATATTTAGTAATTTAAAAAAAATTAAAGCGTTGACAGATAAGATTAAGGTTAGATTAGGGTCATATATGTATAATGAAGTTAGCTATTATCAAATCATTTGGTTCATTCACAAGTATTATTAATAATACCGACGTAGATTCTGAATTGACAAATTCATAAAGATTGTTACGAATGTCTTTATGATAACAATCTTTATATGCATAGCAACCTTTTTGACTGTATTTCTCTGAATAGGCCACTTAATATGATACAGTGTGTTTAAAAAAAATCCTAACTCGGATTAGGCTATGAACAAAGAAACGTATGTATACTAGGGATTGTAATACCGGTAAACCGGTTTACTGGTAAACCGGTAAATAGCCAAAAAATCCCATATTTTCTTTACCGGTAATTCGCTATTTTTTACCGGTAATTCGATAAATTTCAAGTTGCGAAAGGCAAGTACAAAATGCTAGTTACGCAGCAACCGGCGAGTGGTGGGGGTGGGGAAAACCAAATAGATCACAGCGACGGGGATTCATAGATGCGCTATTATTTGCAACGTAGGACGTAGGTAGTCTAAGTGCTTTTGTCAGCGCTGCATATGTTGGTCGATTGCTGGCTGATTAGTTTATAATACAAATGTTTCTTTTTACATCCTTGTACGAAGTAAAGAAAGTATTGTAATCGCGAAAAATTTCGGTTTTCAGATTTCAATGGAAATATCAATTTTGACCATCCCTGAATCAATTTTGACTAATTTCGTCGTGACGTCTGTACGTACGTGCGTACGTATCTCACATAACTCAAAAACGATAAGCCGTTGAAAGTTGAAATTTTGTATTTAGGACTGCTATAACATCTAGTTGTATACTTCCCTTTTTGGACATTACATAATTTCCAGAAATGATACTTTATTTGAAGCCTAGAATAGATTTTAATGAAAAACTATTTTAAAATATAATCAAAAATTTTCAAATTTGATATATGACTTTTATGTCAATTAGAATAACATAGTAGATTTTGGTTAAAACAGGCTAACCGAAAGTGATATATTACCTAAAGTTAACAGTTTTTCTTGAATAAAATGGTTTCATTTCAAAGAAGAGTTTTATAGAATTAAATTCTGCGTCTATCACATCAAGTATTATTAAATTAGCACTTTGTATAAGCGAGATATGCTTTTTGGTGTTTGTAAAGAAGCTTGCTATGGATTAGGACAGAAAATAACAAAAAAAAATAAAAAAAAATAGATGTTTGTCAAATTACGTCAAACACGTACAATTTTATAATTGGGTCTATACTTCATCATAATATTGGTCTTGCGTACAAAGAAGTCGTGTGGTGTCCACATCAGATTTTTTAATATTAACTCTTGTGTCCTACAAAAATATTTAAAAAACGGTAAATTACCGGTAAACCGGTTTCGATTAAATACTTTACCGAATTATCGGTAATTGAAAAAATCGGTATATTTACAATCCCTAATGTATACCAAGTGCTGAAAGTGTATCTTTGTCGAATCAAAACTCATTCAAAATATTAACAAATCTGACATGTCCTACTGGCCGCCATGACAGGTGCGCTTACAGCGCTGCGGATCCCAATAGCTTTACTTTTATAATTATTTTTGTCTTACAAGGTGTGTCGTCCACGTAAATTCCCTCAACTGGTAAAGTGAATTTCGTTTAAAAGTGACTTCAAAGTGTAATCTTTTAATGGACTCTAATTCTTATTTGAAATGGAAAACATAAGTATAATCTATCTTAGAAATAAATGTTTATATGTGTTATAATACGAATATGTATAACAATGAATATAGTTGACATAATATTAATGTAAATTAAACCATTCTAAAGTGATTAATAAATAAAATAAGGTGTAGAGAATTTAATTTTGGAGCACTTCACATCATCATAATTTCAAATAATTTCTGTTAAAAAAATGTACATAATTAATGTTCATTTATACAATAAAAAATATACATATATGTTACATGTATGTATAATGTACTCACATACTGGGTGTCCCCTGAGGAGACCAACAAACTTTAACCATGTATTCTTGGGGTTATTCTAAGCAAAAAAGTTCATATAAAATATCGGTTAATTCTTTTCCGTTTTGGAGATATCGACAAAAATAAAATAAACATAATTAAACAAAAAAAAGCCAAACTTTAATCATGTATTCTAGGGGGTCATTCTAAGTAAAAAAAGTTCCTATAATCTATGGGTCAATTCTTCTCCGTTTTAGAGATATCGACAAAAATTAAATTAAAAACAAGCCTGAGAAGAATTGTCCCAAAGTTCAAATGAACTTTTTACTTTTCATCATACCTTTAAGTAAGGAAGGTATTGTTTTTGGTCAAAAAAGTCGATGGTGAGTTTTTTAATGAATAAGCACGTTTTAGAGTCCCTAGAATACGATTTTACTATTTTTGCGATGTCTGTGTGTATGTGTGTGTGTGACGATTTTTTCTCCGTCGATAACTCCAATACTATAATTCTAAAAATTATAATTCTTTCGTATTCCTCTTCGTTACATCCATATGAAGAGATTATTAGATTTTGGTTATAATTAGTCGACCGAAAGTACCTTCATTTGAAGATTTTAACAGTTTTTCTTGAAAAAACGCTGTTTAATATAGTTTTTTCACATTTAATGTTATTATAAATATTAAAGAATATTTTATTCTCTATACGATTTGATTACATATTATACTTCATATTCTATGGATATTGAGAAAACAAATTATAAAGAAATTAAATTTCATAAAGCAGCCAGCTATGCAATAACACTGAAAACAACTAATACAATTTACCGGTTTCAGGATATTATTCCATTGTTTATATGTACAAAAGTAGGCTGGTAACTAAGTAATAACTGTATCTGTATGGTGATATTATTACCATACTGACTTGTCAACAACGGTCTACAAAATGGAAATAAAATAAAATGAAGATATAATGCTCTTCATTAATACATACAGATAACGTTAGACTATCGTTCTAAATACGGTCTACTTTATTCTAAAGTAATAAACATGAAGAATAAAGCACATAATTTGAATATTTGTCATATTGACATATGTCAAAATAATTGTTCTGTTAACCATAGCAATCTGAAAGTAGCATTAATGAAAAAATTTCAATAAATGATATTTATCAATAATGTCTTAATTTTCTGAAACCGATAAACTATGGAACAAACCACGGATGTTATTAATCATAACAAGCCTTAGATGTCTTAAAATCCTCGCTCTACGAGCTCGGATTTCAAACTTACATCTGCGGCAGTTAGGATGTGCATAACATTCCTAGGTATGTTAATAGCTATAAAAAAAATTCTGACAGGCAGATGTCAATGTCAAGTGCGATTGACATAGTATGTTTGTGTTATAATTTTAATGCAAATATAGAATCAATTCCAAGAAACTTTCTGTATGGAATTTGTACAAAATACATAGAACGTAAGAAACTGTCTATAGAATTTGTATAAAATACATAGAACTGACGAAAGGTAATGTGCTGGCCACATCAGATTTTTTTACTTAGAGTAACCCCTAGAATACATTGTTAAAGTTTGGCGATTTCCTCAGGGGACACCCTGTCCCTGTTTGATATCAATAGTATTTTGTAAATAAATTAGATAAATGTATTATCAACGAAAATACTTGCAATTTTATACCAAATACATTATAAGGAACTTTGTTTCTTGTAGGGTCGTCACAAGAGAAATGCTACATTTCCTGGCGGGCAAACAACCACCATTCACCAAACCACAGCTTTACCTAGAAGTGAGTCATAACTTAACATCTTAATAATAAAATATGCTACTGTTTTATCGATTTATATTGTTAATATATTCACGAGGGGAAGGGGTGTTGGAACGGACCGATGCTATAACTCGATCTATCACGCTGCAAATTAGAACAACCGTTTTCTCTGACTTTCAGTGGATTTTCATACTTAAAGTTAGTTATGAATTATGATATGGTTTCTTTAATAACAACATATTTTAAATTTGTTTAACATCAAATTATTTCGAGTAAAATGAATGAAAACCGTAGAAAAATAATACAATGGGTTACTTGCGTACGGAAAATCCGATATATGTCACAATAACCTGAAGTTATGTTGAAAAGGTCTGTAAAAATATAAATTTTATTTAAAAGAAATGATATGTTTTATAGTAAATTAAGAAAGGACATTTTTGTGACGTCATTATTTTGAAGTGGAGAAAGGAAAACATATTTAAGAATGTAACCTGTAGATGGCGTGCGAATGATTATGACACATAACTGTCAAAGATCGGCGACATCTAGATTCTAGACTAAACAAAAACCCGCGATAGGAAAAATAATAATTTCTAAAAAATTTGAAGTTGAAGTATTATTCCTAAACTATAATTTAGAAAAGTTTATAAGAAATATCTTAATTCTCAAATTCATTACATAGGTGGAACTCCAAATCCAATTAGACCAAGGTACAACAGCTGTCATTCAGATAGCGTGCTTCGACCAGCAGCCAGGTGGAACCAAGAACCTTCCACACCCAGTCCTACATCACCGTTGCCTCCAAGTGGTGCTCTCTCCACCAGTAGTAGCTCGAGTAGCTGCAATAGCTCCAATTGCAGAACAGGTGAGAAAAATAATAGACAGCGCCTTCAAATTTAGTGTAATTAGTAAAAAAAGCGAAAATATATACCTAAAGCGACTGAAAGACCGCCTAAGTATTTAACGAATGATCGTAAATAGTTTCAAATAACGAAACGGAAAAAAAGTTAGCAGTTCTATTTACTATTTTCTTTATAAACGCTACCACCGGCTACCATTATTAATTTGAAATGATTACTATTTTGACACTGACGGAAATACATGTGTAAATATTAATATTGTTAAGTTCAACCACAAAAAAAAAATATTCGTAATTATTTATATTCCTGGTACAATTGATAATTGTTTTTCTTGTAATTATAGTAAAAAATAGACGCATACATCATATTTCCTATAATAGATAATTAAAATAATATGCCGGTAGCAGAAATAAATATAAGGCTTCCTAGAAATCTTAGAAGTGGTAAAAACCACAAACCACATTTGCGAACAATTCTCAACCATCTCACGTGTCTCTGATTTAAAATCACTCAATAATAATATGCGTTAAGTTCGTAATATGCCATTTTACTGATTAAGAGGAATATTTACCCCTGTACTAAAATAATTCAAATAAATTGTTCTTAACGTGCATTTAAAAGAAATAATTATTGAAATCTATTAATATTTGACTTTTACTTAGTAGAGATGTTATAGGCACGAAGTATATAACTAAAGAGTGGACAAATCGTATCTAATTGTTATTGAAAAGTGTCCCCCAAAATGTAACAAGAAAGATCAGATTTCACATTTCTTAAAAAGTATTTTAAATGAAAGTTTATGCAATATTTTTCATAGTTATATAGAAAATAATCATAATTTATTGTTATTTCCGTAAATAATTAAGGCTCATTCACAGCTACGAAAATAAAAATAAAATTATACATAAAAATAACGATATAAACAATAGATTCTTATGAAAATGTTCACAGCTCTCGAAAATAAAAATAAACATAAGACATAAGTACAAGGTTTTACAAGTGTTATAGCTATTAACATACCTAGGAATGTTATGTATATCATAATTGCCGCAGATGTCATTTTGAAATCCGAGCTCGTAGAGCGAGGATTTTAAGACATCTAAGGCTTGTTATGATTCATAACATCCGTGGTTTGTTTAATAGTTTATCGGTTTCAGAAAATTAAGACTATATTAATTAATATTATTTTTTGAAATTCTTTCGTTAATGCTACTTTCAGAATGCTATGGTTAACAGACCAATTTTTTGACATATGTCAATATGACAAATATTCAAATTATGTGCTTTATTCCTCATGTTTATTATTTTAGAATAAAGTAAACCGTATTTAGAACGATACACTAACGTTATCTGTATGTATTAATGAAGAGCATTATACTTTCATTTTATTTTATTTTAATTTTGTAGACCGTTGTGACAAGTCAGTATGGTAATAATATTACCTGATTACCACCATACAGATACAGTTATTACTTAGTTACCAGCCTACTTTTGTACATGTAAACAATCGATTAATATCCTGAAACCGGTAAAATATTTTACAGAAACATAAGCACATGCATAAAAACTGTCATTTGAGCTGTCATTTTACATTCTGGTAAAAGGATTTAAAATTAAATATAAATAAAAAAGCCGTTTAAAGAAAAGGATCCCATAATGACAACTGACATTCATTTACGATTTATTTTTAAAGCTGTGAACAGCAACCCTAATGTCTTATTCATAATTGTATTTATATTTCTTAATTTCGTAGCTCTGAATGAGCCTTTGAATAAAAAGATTGGCGCCAGAATTAGTAATGAAAAATAACCCCCCACTCCTGTGATGTTGGAGCACATACAGTACGTCATTCATAGCCAATAGGAAAACAGTTTACGTTATATATATATATATATATATATATATATATATATATATATATATATATATATATATATATATATATATATATATATATATATATAAATAAATAAAAGTTGGCGATAGTTTGTCACAAGTTACTATATGTGCTCTGACGTCACATTCTGTTTCAGATCATGTGACTTTTTCAAAATATTACACAAATTTCAATAATTAATTTTAAAATATCTAATGGATATTTCGTGATATTTTCAAATTTGAAGCTCTTTAAAGAATAATATCTTTTAAAATTTAGCACTTAGAAGTCATATAAAAATTCTTGCAACAGCCCTATTAATGATTGCCCTCGGAATTTATGAAAAAACGTTGAGTATTTTTCTTGTGTGGTATGTAAATGATTTATATTTTGCAATAAATAATAAATAGTTGAGCGAAATGTTTATTAGCTTTGTAAAAATGTGTGGAGACGCAGGCATTCATCATCCGACCCGATCCGATCCGAACAGGTTGTGATGCAACTCATTATTATATTTAACCTTTCTTTCGCAACCAAACAACCATCTCTAGTCTTAATTCTATAGCTATATCATACGTGACGCGAATTCGGCTTCACTACCAACCGTTCCTTCTCAAATATTTTTAATTGGAATTTATGACTGACCAGTAATTAAAAACCTAGAGTATTACTAAATCATAAAGAGGCACTAAGAATGTTTCTTTTATTCTGAGAGATACAAAAAATCTTAATAAGCAAAGTTAACTTAACGTTTTTTACCTCCCGTCATACCGTAGATAAGGCAGGTAATGAAATCGTGTCAAAAATTTGATGGTGTTTTCAGTAAATAAGCACGACTTAGGATCCCCACAACACGTTTTTACTATTTTTACGATGTCTGTATGTGTGTGTGTGACGATTTTTTTCAAATATATCTGTTTTCCGTATTTAAGCTTTCTGCATTCATATAAAGAGTTGATTAGATTTTGGGTAAAAATGGATAACCGGAAGTGACTCATTACTTGAAGCCCAGAAATAAAATAAATAAATATATCATCACGGCATATTACTTATTGCTGGGTGTGCCAATCTGCTTTGAACGCAGATATCGGTAATGATGATGACATATTTGTACCGTGCGGGCGTTTACCAGGCGTCACCTCACGGGCATTCATTGCTGGCATGGAGAGTGAACCACAGGGGTCAATTTGGTGCCATTAAAATTCGAAATATTTGGCGTCGGTCGGGATCGAACCCGGTTCCCCAGATTCGCGATCTGACACTCAGGCACGCAGCCACGAGACCCCATAACAATTTTTTTGTGCAACCGGACGCGAAATTAGCATTTCGCAGCCGCAATACAGGCCGCGAAATTAAATTTCGCGACCGTTGTCATGGTAGCGGCCGCGAAATTAGGTAAACAATCCCTTTGATACTTGAGAATTGCTTGGTTTTGTTTATCAAATGTTAATTCCATAGCCACCTTGACAGCTAACTTTCTATTTACAATGAAACTGTTTAAAATTAATAAAATTTGTAATTACATATTTTTTACAGTTGCACAAAAAATATTGTGTACACCTTGTCCGCGAAATTCTTTAGCGCCCTCGAGATTGTCTTGCCTCGGCCGCAAGCAGTCTCGGCGACAATTTTTCTCTCAGTACACTAAAGAGTGATTTCGCGGCCTTGATATACAAATAACTAATAATGAAAAACTATATTAAAATATAATCCAAAACTTTTCAATTTTAGTATTTAAAACTACTATATCAAGGGGAACAACATATTTGATTTTGGCTAAAATTAATAAACCAGAAGTGATACTTTACTTGAAGCTCTGAACAGATTTTCGTGAGAAATATATTATGAGATACTCCAAAAATTGTCAAATTTTGTATTTAAGACTTTTATATGAAGAAGAACAACAAATTAAATATTGGCTAAAGTTGATAATCCGGAAATGATACTTTACTTGAAACTCTCAACAGATTTTCGTGAAAAATATATTGTGATATATTTCAAAACTTGTCGAATTTGGTATTTAACACTTTTAGATTAATGAGAACGACATATTAGATTTTTTCTAAAATTGATAAACCGGAAATGATATTTTACTCGAAGCACTGAATAGATTTTCGTAAAAAATATTTTATGATATATACCAAAATTTTTCAAATTTGGTATTTAAAACTTTTATGTTAGTAAGAAGGACATATTACATTTTTTCTAAAATTGATAAACCGGAAGTGATACTTTACTTGAAGGTCTGAACAGATTTTCGTGAAAAATATATTATGATATACTCCTAAACTTG
Source organism: Harpalus rubripes (assembly GCA_963082715.1). Classification (NCBI taxonomy): domain Eukaryota; kingdom Metazoa; phylum Arthropoda; class Insecta; order Coleoptera; family Carabidae; genus Harpalus; species Harpalus rubripes. Next base: position 12,070,765 of record OY720460.1, read on the forward strand.
TCAAATTTGGTATTTAAGACTTTTATATGAACGGGAGCAACATATTAGATTTTGGCTAAAATTGATGAACCGGAAGTGATACTCTATATGAAGTTCTGAACATATTTTCGTGAAAAATATATTGATACAATCCCAAAACTTTTCAAATTTGGTATTTAAGATTTTTATATTAATGAGAACGACGTATTATATTTTTTTCTAAAATTGATAAACCGGAAGTAGTACTTTACAGAAAGCTAGAAACAGATTTTCTTGAAAAAATATATTAAAACATGATCCAAAACTTATCAAATTTGGTATTTGAAACTCGATTTTGACTATACTTATATGATAAACCGGAAGTGGTACTTAATTTGGAGCTCTTAACAGATTTTCGAGGAAAAACATAATAGAACGGCCTAATTCTCTAAGATAGTTGTTAACATAGTCGTTAGGTAACAACTGAGAGTTAACAACGATTTTTAGCAGCCCTTGTAACAACTGTCATTCAATTGGTATTCAGTAAATACATAATTAACGACATTGTTAAAAACGGTCGTTCTGAACAATCGTTGTTACATATAGCAGTGAAGTTATGAACAAGTGAGTTTAAAGGCATATCGATTCTCAATATTTGTACATATTTCTACTCTATTCACAGCCTAAAGTGACAGATTTTGATTCGTTTGACGTTTGAGTTTTTAATAATGACTGATAAGATAATTTGGGGTGCAAGATGTTCCACGGAACAATATTCTCTAATGGTAGATTTCATGATCATTTTGGACTAATTAAATAACAAAGCTACTTTTGCATTTCAGTTCTGATAACTGCTAGTTGACAATTTTGCAAATGGTTGATTGACTTGAAAAATTGAAATTTTGCCCTGTAATTTATAAGACCCATAGCTAGGCTTAATTGTTAGGAGAATCTGATGAAGTTCTTCAGTTTAGTATATGTTTATTCATTCGATGCGACCGATTTCGAAATTTCAAGAATCTTATCATCGGGAATGACGCATGACCATCGTCTAGAAGTTTTAGCAGTAAAAATAATAGACATTTGACAATGCTGAAATGGCTGTTTAAATTTAAATGTGTAAGGTAAATGAAAATAAATTTCAAAAAATTGAATTTAGATCTTTTCGGGAGAGAATCTGAAAATTTGTTCAATATTAAGAATTAAAATATTTAAGTTTGGAATAAATTTAAACCCTTCATCTTGTAACATGAGACATGCGGGCATATACTGACTCAGTATGCTTGAAGCATGAGACCATCCAATTCACGAATTAAACGACACTTGCTCAGTTTGAATATCTCTGTAAATATTTTTTTCCCGCTGTCAGTTTCAGGAATGGATTACTAACATCTCGCAAATTTCTTTGCAATCTTCTTTGCTGTCGTCCCTCTATTTCCAGTAAAAGTTTATTTCCTATCGCAAAATTTTCAGGAAAAACTATTTAACAACGATTGTTCAATACTAGCAACGAGAGAAATGTAGTTGCTAGATTAGCAACTCCAGGTAACGACTAGTTGTTAAATTTTAGCAACTTGATGTAATAGTGAATTGGGATTTTGAACTTAGCAACTGACATTGAAATTAACAACTGAAAATGGTTGTTAATTTTAACAATTTTGCTTAGAGAATTAGGCCGAGAATATAATCCAAAATTTCGTATACAGACTTTTCTATTTATTGGAACGAGAAATTAGATTTTGTTTAAAAACAATCAGTCGGAAGCTTATTGCTATTTTAAACATGGAATTGACGGGAGGTTATGTGCTGGCCACATCAGAATTTTTTTATCTTGAACGTTACACGAGATATTTATTATACGTTTATCTTTATTCATGAAATATTGAGTTATTAAATTTGCCAAATTATAACCTCTTTTAATTCTTGCAGGCTACAGAGACCAACCCCCTTCATCTGCATCACCCCCCACCCGCGACAAACTCAACAGCGAAGAAAAAGCCCTCGTCCGGTCCCTCCGCTCCCTTCCACCCCCCTCCCCAACCCTTACCTACGACTACGAAACATCCTCCAAGCGCCTCGAAACCCTCAAAGACATCGCCGCTGTTCTCACCCGTCCCCGACCAATTTCTACCCCTCAACCAACCCCCACGAGGGACTCTGACACCGACACCGTCGATGGCGTTGGGGTGGTAGGGGTGCAGGAGACCCCGGAAGTCCAGGAGAGGGTGCAGCTGCCCGCGGAAACATTGTTGCATCTCAAGAAAGGGTGGTTGATGGTGCAGGAGAAGGAGTGGACGAAGATGTGGTTTGTTTTGTGTGGGACAGAACTGAAGGCGTATAAAGATAATAAGAAAGAAGAGGAGAATACAGAAGCGGAGATGGTGATACCGTTGAGTCAAGTCAAGGATGTTGGTGAGGTACAAGTGCAAAGGAATTATGGATTTCAAATTAGGGTGAGTTACAAATGGACGGTTTTATAACATATTTAAATTACTAGTAATTTCGTCAAATTTATATATTTACGCATGGGTTCGAATAAATATTTAGTACTTTTGATGGTTGGTTGTGTTTTGCAATATTATGTTAGTTAAGAGATTAAAAGGGTAAAATTCCAAACCAAGCTACACTAATTTTTATTAATAATTTTTAAAAATATTTTATACCAGTTTTATTGACAAACACTGGTTTTTTAATTTTCTAATCCAGAATCAATCTCCCCATTGCAACCCAACACATCGTCTTCAATTTCTGGATTAATTAGGTACTTTGTAAATTAATATAAAAATAAAATGCATCAAATTGAACCCGGTCCTCCAGATTCGCGACCAGACAGGCACTCAGTCACGCGGCCACGAGACCCCAAATATTTCGAATTTTAAATGGCACAAAATCAGGGTTGGCCTGATTTAAATCAAATTTTACAAAATAATACTTTTGTCGAAAAATCAATTGTTTTTCAAATTATTTTAGATATCTACAGTTAACAAAAAGAAAATTCTACAATGTTAATATAACATAAAAATATATACATATACCGGTGTCTACCTTTTTTATGAATCATAAGAAATACAATGGTAAAAATTTTCATATATTTGTAAATTCTGCTCTATTAATTTTAGAACTAAAATGTAAAAAAATGTTCAGGATTAAATACTGCATCAAATGAGCCTAAATTTATTGATATAATATGTTATTGTCATGAGATAAACATAAAATAAAATCTCTGTTTTGAACTGTTTTATTTAGGTAGGCATGGTTTAAATTTAAAGCTTGTACATTCAAATGTATTCTTTGGGGTTTTATTACATATTTCAATTTCGTTTATGAAATAAAATATTTATATTGCTTTAAAACAATTAAAAAAGTGCAATAACACCAACAGGTCTTTAAAAATAAAAAACATGATTTTTGCCAACCCTGCACAAAATTGACTCCTGTGGTGCCAGCAATGAGTGCCCGTGAGGTGACAACCTGGTAAACACCCGCACGGTACATATATGTCATCATCATTACCGAAATCTGTATAGAAAGCAGATTGGCACACCCAGCAATGGGTAATATGGCGTGATGATATATTTAATGTTTTGTGCATCAGATGCAGGAGCTATTGCCTTTCCTTCTGGCCACAAAGATTCTACGTCTTCAAAAAAATGTAAAACGCGAAGACCACGACCTTTTTCTGAATATCCAAACCCTTTTCTTCCTCATCAAAACCTTCTTTGAAAAATATTAAATTTGATTCTGATTTTCTTAAATTTGTCTTTCAGCCAACTTATTTTCTCATTATTTGTGCAAATTTGTCTATTGACAAATTCTATAAATAGAAATAAACAAGTTTGCCAAACGAAACCCATATACTTTGTAGTACAACGAAACGTTGAATATATGAAATACGCAGATTAATTTACTGGCAATAGATGGCAATATATACACCAATAGGTAGAATACCTCTATGCAAGAGACTATAGACGTGGTATAGACCAATCCATAACAGATGAATGTAGTGGAGGGCAGCTGTCAGAAATAAATTGCATACATATTTTACTCAATGATGGAGCCGTGGAAAAAATTATGGCTTAATTTTATGAATAATTTGTATCAAAATTCTTCGATTTCTATCATGTTAATAAGATATATACATAAATAATTTTTAAAAATATTCAAAAGTGAGGTTAAAATCACACTTGCCCTCCACTTATGACGTTATGTTGGAGTGGTTCCCGCCGTATTGTGATGTAAGGTCGAAAATCGTTTCTCACTGGAGGACAAATGGCTGACGTCTTAAGTGACAGTTGTGTATATTAGGTTTATTAGGTGTTTTCTTTTATGCCCGGTTTTATAAAAGTGAATTAAATTCTTATCCAGGATTATAATTATAATCCAGGATTTTGCATATGTTATTATATGTACAAAATCTCGGATTTTGAAATCCGAGATTAAATTTGTTTATAAAACCGGACATTAGTGTTATATAATTTGAATGAACATTGGATTTCATATTAATTGTGTCTAGTATCCAGAGTGTATTTGATGTTTATAAGGTACGTAGTTTTTGAGAATTAAATGTTCGAAAATGTTCGGCTAGTGTGTTTTAAATTTTAACTCCATGTTTTTTGTTGTTTAAATTCTATAGAATATTTTTTGAAATGGTTGGCTATTATGCTGTTGGAATAAAGGAGAACAAGAGTTTCTCATATTTTCCAAAAAAAATCCTCAACGAAGGAAGGACTGGCAAATAAAAATGAAACGAGTTCATGGGCACCAACTTATCGTTTAGTTCTGAATTAAATTTTTAAATAATTTTCTTTAATTTTGAATATTAGTCAATAGATATTTTTACAAGTGAGCTGAGAGACGAAAGTTTAACCCGCGAGCCTAGTGAAGTGAATGAACAGGTAGTATTACAGAAGTTGATTTGGTGATAATAATAATGGTTTTAAACTATATGAAGATGTAAACCATAGAAAAAAGTTACTATTTTGCATAAATTCCATAACACCGGAATACCCCACTGGAGGACCCTAATTGTTTTACAATGGGCCGTTTCATTCACTCACCTTTTATTTCTCATAATCTTGTATGTTTTATATGTATAAACTACAACATTTATTTTTATTTCTAGTTGTGGAACGACACCGTCTACACCCTAAGCGCCGTAACTTCCGGCATCCGCTTAAACTGGCTTCACTGTATTCGCCGAGCTTGTTCATTAGACGATTTACCCCCTCGAAAACCTTTCCTTTCTTCTGACGAAGAATATCGCACCGCTAGCGAATCTGGTCGTCGAGAATCTGGCGAATGGGTACCTGCTTCACCTCCCCTGGCTCGCACACCCATTTCTAGGGTTAAAGAACGCGCTAGGAGCAGAAGTCGACCTTCTAGTAGGGGCTCCACTCTCGATTCTGTCTCAACAGACGAACTTATAGTTGTTGATACTCATATAACGTGTTTAAACCAGTTGAAACAAAAGGAAAACATGTTGAATGAAACTCTAGAGAAGTTTGAGAATTTAAACAGAGATTTCCAATCGAAACAGCATCAAAATACGAGTTTACAAGAAGAATTAGATTGTGTTAATGAACGCTTAAGACGCGGAATTGAAGAAAATGATTATTTGTATAAAAAACTGCAAGAATTACAAGATAAATCATTTAAAAATTCAAGTTTTGGTAGTTTAAGCGATTTAACAAACATAGATTTGGACTTAGATTTCACAAATTTATCCAAAGATTCTCTTATCGACGAATATAATAACCTAAAAATGCGTTTTGAAAAAGCGGTTCAAGAAATTCGCGCCATGAAAAGAGAATTGCGCAACTCACATCTCAAATTCGATGATTTAGAACTGTCAAACATAACCTTACAACAAGATCTTACAAAATTACAAGACGACAGTAAATCACAAACTGAAATGATGGCGGCGAGAATACAAGACTTGACTTGCAAATTAACAAATTCGGAAAAACAAGTTCGAAATTTAAAGTCTAAACTTCAAGACTCGCGAGAAAAACGCAGAAGTTTATCATTAAAGGGAAAAGAATCATTTTCTATCAACAAAGAAGTAGAGGATAAAATTACTGAGTTAGAAGCGAAAATTTTAAGTTTAGAAACAAAAAAATTAGTAAAACCTACAAAAAAAATAAAAAGGGATAGAAGTAGCGACAGGTCTTCACCAGTTGATGAAAAAACTCAACGCAGACTTCGAAGAAAATCCTTGGACAGTGCTACAACTTCAGAACCCATGAAAGTTTTAATCCGATTAAGTTCTTTAGAGTCAAAAGTGGCAAATTGTCACAAAATGGACGAAAATTTAGGAAATTCTTGTGAATCTTTAAACAGTCAAGACTCAAAATTAGATCAAAATTCGAAGATTCTCGCCTTGGAAAGTACTATAGAGGCTGTTAAACAAAAATTAAACGATAGCTTCGATCATATTTCTGTCCTCAAGCACGCCCGAAGACAAATCAGCCCATTGGAAGAAAGATTACAGCCTTTAGAACAAACTTTAAACGAAATTTCTTCCATTTTGAAATCCCCTACAAATATTTCACCGGCAGAAGTCGATGTCATAACCTCTAGTGTTATTTCCGTAGTTCGAACATTTGAAAAACTTTTAACAGACAAACTTACAGAACTGACCAATAGGAGGCGGGCTTTGAAAGAGGCGGGAAAACTATCAAACCAGGCCAGTATGGCCATACTAGCAGAAAAACTCGCCTATGAAACTGTTATAATCAGTCGAATACATCAAGCGATGAATAATTCTCAAGAAAATGCAAAATTCAGTTCGAAAATCTTGCAGAGGGAGGTACTACAGACGGGACAACTTTTGCAGGAATTACAAAATAAATTGGCGGGAATGCAAATAACCAAAATGGCGCCTAGAAGTATGGAAGAATATCTGACGAGAGTGTTAACGAGGCATTTGATACATATAAGTCATATGACTAATAATAACAGGAATTCAAGGCAACAAGAGGTCAAACAGGGGCAGGAATTGAAGGAAGGGTTGGAGTTTCTCCGTCAAAAACAACACGAGGTAGGTTTTATATTTTATGAAATTTAAATAAAAGTTGCCCCATTCCCATCAGATCATTTTTAAGTGGTGTATTGTTATTTAAAATAAAATGCATAGGTCACTATGTAGGTACAGAGGCGAAAATGAAAATTTTGAAGTTTTTTTTTATTTTTATAAATAACTTCCAAGTGTGAATTAATATTAGATTTTGGTACGCACTTCTTTTATGGCACTTTTTTATGTTCTTTTGAATGGCGATGCTCTCAATTTTTTTATATACATATATACGCCATATTATAAATATTATATCATTGAAAAGATAATATTTTTAGCTTTCCAACGATCTATAACTTATCTGTTTATGTTTCAAACAATTATTAAATTTATAGGTTAAAAACAATGGTTATTGCAATGAAACAAATGAAAAACACAAATAAAGATAATAATTTGAGACCTTTTCAATTCAGAGATATGCGCAATGGTGATCTGCGCATAGTAAAAACAACTGAGATTCATGGCGTTTGTTTCTAAAAAAATTAGACGTAAAATATGAGAAAAGTCTGTGACAACTGTAAAAGCTTCTCATAAAATGTTATAAAAGCTTTTGTAGAAACCAAAATGTCTAACGATGCAAATTTTCACCGAGAATACATGTATTTTTGACTTTTCGTTTGACAGCCCAACTGGCAATTGTTGACGCCATTTTGCTTAATATTTGCAGCGATAGAAAGAGATCCGTTAAATTGAAAAGATCTATTTAATTCTCAAAATTTAATATTTTAAAATTCAGTTGCCTTCGAATACTTGGTCGATTCGATTAGTCATCATCATTGTTATTTTATTTATTATTAAAAAATTATATTTCAATTATAGCAACTTTTACAAATACACACAAATATTTCCACGTTTTAATATTTTCTACGTACGAAAGAATAATCATATTGGTTGATTTGATAGTTGACGAAATTTTACAGTTTTGTGTATTTCAATTAATTTTAATCACGAAGTATAATAATAATAATTAAGGAGTAGACAAATCGTATCTAGTCGCTATTGAAAAGTATCCCCCAAAATGTAACATGAAAGACAGAGAGGGTAGAGAGAGAGAGATAGGTTGAGGCAGGCCAACATGGTTGGTGGTGGCTGAAAGCTGATACGACGTTTTATGCCGTACTGCAAGAGTGGGTGATTTGTGGCGATAAAGAACATAAAAAAGTGCCATAAAGAGGTGCAAACTAAAATCCAACCTACACTTGGACGTTATTATTTGCAAAAATGAGAGCACGTTGAAATTTTCAGAGGTACCTATATTTTAAAACTTAAATGATTATAATAGGGTTTGCTACGATTTTATAATTTTTTTTATGTTAAAGTAGAGATAAAAATATTACATTTTTGATTTTGTATAAAAATTTATAAACGGGAGAAAAATTCAAAAGAATTTTGCAATGACGTCATCCCGTGACATCATAACTCCAGCCACATCAATAGAGAAAGCTTGATGAACTATGAGATAGAAACAGTTGTATCAAGTGAATTTAGCTACAAATATGTAACGCGGGAAAATTAAATGTAACCCACACATAACCTCCATTGACTTGCATCCTCGAGTGATCCACGATTACTGAGTCAGCACCAGCACGTGTGTGCTTTTTATTTGTATCTATTTTTAATTAAACGAGGAAGTTTAACCAAGAGTTTTCTTGTTACACAAGTGTATTTAAATTTTAGAACGTCAACAAAAATAATTGGCGGTAAAAGCCAGGCATGCGTACAAACACCATCAAATAAAATAATTTGGTTGTGTGTTGTGTGACCTCGTTAGGGTTGTGGCGTCACCTGGCGACCGGTTTGAACATATGTATTTTTCAATTTAGAAATTAATTTATAAATACTATATAATTTATCATTATTTTTATATTATATTAATATACTTTAAACTAAAATTTATATGCAGTACCCTATTATGATACCAGAATAGTTTTGACGAATAACGAAATCTATAAGTTGAGGCCCAAAACTTTTAAAACAACCCTTATACACCAATATTTTTAACGAGAAAAAATAATTATTTTTCAGGTTCACCAGCAACTTGTGCGTTACAAATCCTGCAAACTCGACTCTCTCGCTTTGGAAATGCTCTCCACCGGTTTCGACAATTCTACTTTATCTCAAACCGCTTTTTCTTGCGTCACAACAGAATTAGTTCAATCCGAAGTAACTTGTGCTCTTTCGAGAGCAGCTCAAGCATACACATCACCGGGAATTCCCGCTTTGTCAGTTTGGGCGTCTGAACGTGCCGCATTAGAACTTTGGTCTGACGAAGTCACAGAGCGATTACAAAAAGAACTGCAGACAATAGGGCAAGAACTTGTTGAAGCTTGCAGTAAAATTAAACCAACTCCGTGGAGAAAGAGACTAGAATTAGAAAGAAAAACTATTTCTAGGAATCTTTTAACAAATTTAGCGGATATTCTAGCTCACAAAGCTTTGATAGACGCTAGAATTGCTGTTCTAAGTGGAGAAATCACCACAAGAACACAAAACACATCAAATGATGAAAGCTTACTAGTCCAAAACTTATTAGAAGGCGAGAAATATTTATCTCTCCTCGAAGACTCGAATGTGTTAGAGAGAAACACTCTGTTCGATTCAGAATTTCAAACAATCTTTCTGAAATGTGAAGAGAACGCGAGAAAATCTGTAGAATCTTATGGTTCAGAAGTGGATGAGACGATAAAAAATGCGCTGAATGGCATTGAAAGAGAAGTTTTGAGGCTGCAAGGGGTGCAGGTTCTTGTAGAAGAGGCTACGCCCCATACTTGGGAGGAAGTGGCGAAGAAATGTTGCGAGTTGCAACAAAGACTGAGTTTGGTTCCAGCGACGTGCAATCAGTGTGAACATCTTAAAGATTCGATACACAGGTGAGACAAATACAAATTATTATTTCATATTTTGTCTTTAGGACAATTCAATACTTATTTTTTATTCTTTAACTGGTGGAAAGTTTTCCACCGTAATTTAAGGTGTTATTAGTTCATATTCTTATTATTTTTAAACCTTCTGCTATGACACTTTAACTAACTGGTGGTCTATGATTGGACGACCACTACTTTATTAAGGAGGAACACATACACTCGCACTTGGATGATAGAGTAACACTTTTATGGGCATTCTTGATGTTTAAAACTATTTTCCATTTACACATATTTACATACACTTCCATAGATTTCCACGTCTTGATCCCCACGTCATCAATAGTAACCATATGGTTCAAATCGCCAGGGGGGGAGGGAATTGATGACGTCATATTATTACCATGGTTTTATTATAGGGATTTAATTTTTTAGTTTGATATAAGATAGAAAATGACAGGACTTTGTCATATTTGACATTTTCAATATTTTAATTGTAATAATTTTGTTTTTCGCTACACAGGTTTGCTAATATACCTACTGTGAGAATATTACTATTCACCAAAATTCGAAGTGACACATATTTCGCATTTGAATAATTATGATGCAATATCAAAACTGATAGTATGACTTATACAGACTGTCTCACAACTCGCGCCCCAGAGCGAATGAGGAAACACGAGACTGCACTCGAATGTGTAATTTCGAAGAAAAAAAATCTAGCTTAAAAGATATTCGAGAAAAGACGTCTTAAAATTGACTAATCAGAGACCTACACCTTTAACGTGTGTTTGACGTAATTTTACGTTACTAGGGTTTTATACAAATCAAATCTTCTTTAAAATGTGTGGGCGACTGTAGTTTTCTAAAAATGTCAGTGTCAAATTAAATTTAGAACCACCATTTGTTGTTTTAATCTCAAAGAATTCAAATGACAATAATATTTTCGTTTAACACATTTTACACAGCTGCTACAACACGTTGCTCTGTACGATTTAAATGATCTCGGATGACACCTTCGTTAACCTAAATTTGTTGACAGTGAAAAGTCAACTCTAAAGTGTCAAAATTACAGTAAGTCAAACAAATTTTGTAACTCACTAGTAGTATTTTTAAAACCTAATATCATCACACCTCAAGATATCGTTCCGGGATTGGTGGATTAAAAAGTTTTGTAACTCCGTTATGCAAGCAGCCGCAAATTATTTTCTTCTATTTGTTGGCAACCTATTGTCGTCGGCAAGTGTCAGTTTCGTCTGGGGCGCGAGTTGTGAGACACCCTGTATTGTGTCAATTTCGTTATTCATCAAAATTCGAAATAAAAATAGTTTTTAAAATAATAAACCAATTGAATAAATTTGATATAAGTATAATGGATAAAATATACCTCTTTTTATTGTCCAAAGGCAATATGTTGCAATAATTGTCGTATATCTTAGAAACACCGTCTTTGCAATAGTAAAATGCACAATATGTATAATCCCAAGAATTAACAAAATGAACGAAGCACAAATTATTATCGACGCCAAAATCACCTTAATCACATGAATGACAGAATGACATGAATATTCGAATAATTCAAATATTTGAAAATGACACTTATTACCGCGGTTACAATACAGTTTCTACTTTATTTTTTGCTTTTCGGCTACTTAAAACTAGCGTTGATGCGAGCGACATCTGCTGAATGGCTTAAATGGAACAGAGTATAGACTTAATTTTCAACACTAGACTAAAAAGACAGTTGGTTATTTACTTGTTATTGTCACGAGCAAACACGTTATTCAAAAAATGTAAGTACAAACTCTTGTCCCTTTAAACAAGGTGAATGAGTACCAATTAGTCGTCCATTTATTATTCCCGCCCAAACATTTTTTAAAGAAACTTTTTACAGCTGCGTATTTTTGTCTGTTCAGATATGTGTATTGTGCACAATAAAAACACCTTTTTTTAGTAAATCCAGCCTTATCGGTGAACATTACAAATCATTCGTAAAATTGAAGTCTGCTATGTGCTGAAAACGTTGAACTTTTGAAAAGTCTCAGACAACTTTAAAAAACTTATCGAAAGAAGTTACAAAAGCTTTTATTGAAGCTAAAATGTCTAACGATGCAAATTTTCACCGAGAATACAAGTATTTTAATGACTGCAATATTTTTGACGTTTTGTGTGTCAGTCCAACTGGCAATTGTTGACGCCATTTTACTTACTATTTGCAGCGATAAAAAGAGATAGCCGTTAAATTGAAAAGGTCGATAGCATAGCGGAAGGAATAAACCTTTTACAATTTTCAGGCACATTAAATTAAAAACAACTTTTTAACAGTTCAAAATTAAAATAATATTTGTTCTTCACAAAGTGACATTGTTGTTGTCAAAGTGACAAGCGCAGCAACTTCAAGGTCGCTCGAGTCACGTCAGCGCCTCTAACGGCTACATTGGCATTTTTGGTTACCGAATCAATTTTGACATTTCGAGAAAGTGATACAATTTACAATTTTATTTTGTGTTGTTGCTATTGTGTATGAATATTATACATCATATTATATTGAAATGAATAAAGAAAATATTTAAAATGCTATATATGTGATGTGACAATCAAAAAAGTCAAATTACCTGCGAAGGTACTGTGGCAGAAAATATAATTTTTCTTATAATATGTGTGATTTCTGTAAACCATTTTATCATATTTAAATTTATATTATAATTTATAATATTAGTTAAATGTTACAAGATGCACAATACATGGAAATTGAGATTAAAAAGTTGGAAAACTTGAATGATTGGAAAGAAGAAAATTTCTACATATCACGATCTCAGTGTATGATGTTAGCATCTTTCTTTTATATTCGCAATAAATGAGGAAGATTCTTTATTGAAAATATACCAGGCCTTAAGTGGATTCAGTTGCACAAGTTCGGAAAAGAAAAATATGAACCATGGGAATTTCTATCTTTAACATTAACATTACATGTACAAAATCTATAATAAATAGACAAATTATGTCAAAAATAGATTTCTATTTTATACAACTGCAAGTATTATACAATTTTAAGACAATTTTCTACTTCTTGCATTATATCTTGTTCAAATATTAACTTAAGAAACACATTTTTATATAATTCATTATTGCAATCATACGACCATTGTTGGAATTTTATTCATACGATAAGTATCTTTTACAATAAGAAAATATGTATACCTAAAAGAATTTTTCATGTTAATAGAAGATATCTGTTGAAAAGTTATTTTCTTAAACATCTATTCCTCATATAATCTTCTAGGAAATTTATAAAATTTGATACTTCAATCGGTAATTTTGTAAGAATTATTACATCCCCCACTGCATCACATAATATTTGACGTCCTATCATTCGCATTTGTTGCAAATATTTTATAAAATAGAAATTGCAAAATTATTCTGACAAAACATAACCTTGCTATGTTTCAATGAGTAACCATTTTGTCATTTTTGTCTTCTGTCGGCGCTGACTACTTTTGTGCACACCGCCTATAAGATTGTTTTCAGTTTGTGAATTGAAATATAGAATGTATTTTCCTTGCAGATTGAGCGCAGAGCACTCAGCCGAACAAGCCGTACTACGCGAACGCGCCCAAGCCTTAGAAGCCCGCCTCGGTACTCTCGACTCCGAATACGCTCTTCAGTTAGACCAACTTCGTTCAGCTTACCGGGACGCCTTACAACCCGACACATCTTCCGGGGGCCTTCGAGCTCGCTATCAGGCCGAAATCGAACAACTCCGCACATTATGCGAGAAAGGCCTCAGCGCCGTTGAGTCCGCCCATCGACGCGTGGTCGCTGAGCTTCAAGACAAACACAGACGCGAACGCCAACAACTTGTAGAAGAAAAAGAACAAGCGCTCGCTGAAGAAACTCAGGCTACGCTCGCTGCGTTGGACGCGATGCGCAAAGCACATGAACACGAAGTCAGGAGGGAGGTTGGCAAATTCAAACAGGATTTTTTAAGGAAGCTGCAAGCCACACATGATTTGGGGGCCCTGCATCATCAGCACGAGGCGGAGATGAGGGATATAAGGGAGGAGATATTGGCGCTGAGTGAGAGGTATTCAGTGAAATGTGTGGAATCTGCTAGTTTAGAGGAGAAGTTGTGTGATGTGCATCAGCAGTTGGCATCCGCGCATAGGCACATCAAGCAGTTGCAGCTCAGGAATAATCAGCTCTCCTCAGTGCAGGTAGATACATTACTCACAAATAATAGACACTTATACATTTGCAATTTGCACGAGCGCATCTAGCGGCAAAGCATAGAACTAATGGTTGCTATGGTTACGACTTCCAAATAATAAACTATCACCTCTACAATTTAGTTGTGTTATCGAATGATCTTCAATATTATTAAACAAAAAAGTTGCCCCAGGCACCTCTTCTCGCTTTAAACTGATTTTTAAGAAACACAACGAACAAAACAAATCAGAATAGAGAATTAGGTTATAACACAAATGACAGATGCAAACAGAATTACAGATATAGTATTCCGGAGAGGGACGTAAGACAACGAGGAGGGATATTGTTTGGAAGCAAAATCTTCTATCTCTCTCTTCTGTGACGTCAATCGGGTAGTTCAGTAATAGACCAGAAAAGTTAGGTTAGAATTTGCTTTTGGCGCGAGTTCATAGTTTAAATTCCCTAGTATAGGTTTCATATAGGAGATTAATTTTACAGACAAGAAAAGATATTTTGTAAAAGTAATTAAGCAGCTCTTACTAAGAATTCGATAGTTTGTTTATTCAGTAGTAGATTGCAACAGTTTAAATCTCTAGAAAAGGTAAGGTAAGAAAATTATTAGAAATTAAAATGCTCAGTGCAAGCCGGGATACCGTATGTCGTTGACCCGCCCGTAAATAGGTCAGCACAACAGAAGACGAAGCATGCACGATCAAACTAAGACATACGTTCAATGAATTTTGTAGTGTTGTATTATTATTTAAATAATTAAAAACTGTGATACAGTTCATGTGAATATTATTACACGAATCTGGAGATAAAGGATCGGTTTAGGTACTACATATAATGTTTTGCATAAGAGATTTACTTTTATGAGATTTCTCGGCCTTTAAAGTTAAGCAAAAATTTACTTGGTAAGAAATCACGGGGATTAAAATTATGTTCTCAGCGTTATGAACAGAGTTTGAATTTCGCGCCTAAGTTTGACCGTTACACTTGTCTGGTCTATTACGTCATATGCGGCGCGCTTGTACGGTGCAAATAGTTTTAGTTTAGTTATGGACCCGTTTAGTCTGACGTCATGAAGATTTCCAAACAAGAAAATGGCGTCTTCGTTGCTAAGGCGGTTGCTATGCTAAACATAACGAACATAACAAATCAGAATAGAGAATTAGGTTATAACAAATGACAGATGCAAACAAAATGACAGATATAGTACTACGGAGAGGGACGTAAGACAACGAGGGAGAATTTTTTGGAAGCAAATTCTTCTATCTCTCTCTTCCTTGTGACTTGTGACGTCAGTAGGGTAGTTCAGTAATTACGTCATATACGGCGCGCTTCATTTAAACTACTGTCCTACCGGTAAACACATCTTTCGAAGTGAACGTTATTGCCACACCAAATAAGAACTATGATTTTAAGCAGTTCATTTTGTCGCCAATATCTTACTTAATTAGGAAAAGTTAGCTATTTAAGCTATCATTCAGTTAAGTTTGAATATTATTTTCAATTAAACAAAACATATTACCCTAACTTATAATAGTAATTATTCTATTTAAGTTTTAAAAAACTTTGCACGGAATTACATGTTCGTTCAATCTCGAACATGTTCGTGAAACATCGCGTGAAGCGGCCGGAAAAGCCCGTTTGAAAGACAGCGAACCATTTTTAGATTACAGTACCCTAAGAACACGACATATTATTAATATATTAATGTGGATAGAGTTATTTACGTACCTTAAACTTACAAAGAAAAAATGAAAACTTCTGAAAAGTACTGATTTGAAAATGTTCAAAAACGCCAACAAACAAAATCTCAGTCGGTATGTCGGTAAACTCTCGGATATGTTTGAAGCTGCGCAAACTTGATACTTGTAGTTCAGAATGTGCAGTGTTGATTTCAATTCGAAATAAAACATTTGTTATTTATTAATGTGTATATATTGTATAACGAAGTAAAAGAAAAATGTTTACAATTTGATGTTATTAATATTTTAAAGTTAACTTCTTTATAATAACAATAATATCAGCATCAAATTGCAAGCCTTTTAATTCTGACTCTTATGTGTACTGTCAATAGAGTCTACTTTGAAAGTATTGTCTGTTTCGCGCTATACTCTAATGTTACACTATTCTACCCTATTATGTGAATGTCTATTCTTTAAATGTTGCAATGTGTTGTGTTTTTATTTCCAGAATTGAGTTTCGTGTTTGGTGTGTTATTTTGGCTCCTCGCTCCATCCTAAATGGGATCGACTCCGAGGTCCATCCAGTTCGTATCCAGTGTCTATACGTACACCAAGTCCTTGTTTACTTGTGTTGTAAACAACGACTCCATCATTTATGCTAGTCCCTTTTACCAATATCGTATCTAGGCAAATGTTACAGGTGGCAATACACTACATATTATATCTATCATTCATGTTCATTTATTACAATATAATACAATGTTAGGTTGCTTCTATTGTTGGAGGTTTATATCTGTTAACGAGTACAAAATTATACAAACCCACCATGTTGTGTACAGAAGGCAGCACTACACTTTATTATATATTATATTATATAAATAACCATTCATTAATTCTATAACTAATATAAATGAAACTAACTTGTTAATCATAATAAAAACAGATTTTAGTAAACAGCAACATTTTATTTTATCCTCAAAGCATCGAAACATCTTAAGATCTTCATTTACAAAAAAAAAGTAATAAACGGCCATTGAAGTGGTGTATTGTTTATCCGGAAAAAAATCATAGCTCACTAGATATAGGGCGAAATAGTTAGTTATGCTACAAAAGAGGTAAATAAATTCCGATATACATACAAGATTTTTTCCACTCCATTTATTTTTTACCTGTTCATTTCTACTGGCAGAAAAATCGAGGAATTCGCAATCGTAGATAAAAGTTGCACTCAAGCGTAGCAAGTCGGTAAAATTTAATTTACATTGTTTTTTCAATAATTATAATAAATATTTTCTTTAGTTGTAGTGAATTTTATTTAATTTATGTTGGCAGCCCAGCAACCTGTCATTTCTATTAGCCAGCGTCTTTTAAGTTTATTTCTATGTTTGGTATTTGTTTACAAAGCTTATTTCACTATTTGTTTTATGTATAAATTTATTTTATTATTGAATTTGATTGCCCTCCACTTTTACAGTGTACAGGGTGTCTCATTTTCGATGTTTTTTTAAGGTATCTCGGGTAATATCAATGATAGAGCAAAACCGTTTGCACATTCCAGGGTCAACTTTCTCAGAAATGTTTAATAGTCACCACAGGAAATTTCGATCTTCTTTTGTTTCTGAGCTACAGGCAAAAACTCGTTTTTCGCTCATTTTGAAAATATCTCATATCTTATTTATTATAAAAGTTAGAGAAAAAATGTTTATACAAAATTTTTACCGTTTTTTAAATAGAATAAAATGGCGTAATTAGGTTTTTTGAAAACTTAATGATTCTCGTGATATAACACAAACTTATGATTTTTTAAATGGGAACCTATGTTGAAAATAGTTTCATCTTTTTGCTTATTTTATAAGCTTTTCAATGATATATAACAAGTCTACATTCTTTTGTTTTAAACTTAAATAAAAGACGAATTATTAATTTATTGAGGTGAAAATATTGAAAATTATTAAGAAACAAATGAAAAAATTTATTATAAATCATCATTTGTTTATTTTGATTCAATATCTATTAATTATGTTCTTAAAATTATTCTTAACCAATTATTTTCGGGATAGTTAAATTACTAGTTATCAACATCACAGTTGGCTTTGACACAATCCGAAAAAGATTATTTAATATGCTTTTGAAGTAAATAAATAGTAAATATCAACGACCACAAATATACTAGACAAAACATGCCCTATACCTCACTATTGTTTGTTATGTTCTCGGCTGGACAGAAAGAGACAACTAGAGATAGAGATATATAAAATCTACTCTAAAGTTTGTCAAGAGATGTCTCTACGGTCCTTATAATATATTTGTGACATTTTATTCCTTTGCTTGGAAGTTGTGAAGTCGTTCGGGCCTCGATTTCAAATTCTGTCAGAATTGGGTTTTCCGTACTCCAGACCAGTAGAATTTAAAAATCTATCCGGAGAAAGAATTGGGGAAATCTCAATTCTGTTAGATTTCAAATTTGAAATCTGTCCTGAGAAAGAATTGGAAAAATCGCAATTCTATCAGATTTCATATTCCACTGGTCTGGAGCAATAGAATTCGTAGTGGGGAAAATCCAATTCCGACAGAATTTGAAATCAGACAGAATTAAAGTTACAAAATCGAGGCCCAGTTTTGCTTGTTCAAAATTTTACAGTTTCATTATTCTCTATAAATCTACCTTTTTCAAGTGAGTAATTCTAAAAACTCGTATTAAAAAAAAAACAATTAATCATTCATTACTACCCTGTACAAAGAAAAAAAAGACCTAGAGATTACGAGAAAACAGTACAACCAGCACCAAAACGTGCAAATGTAATAAACAATACAAATAGATTTCAAATACTGAACAACAACCCAACAGAACAATCTGCAGTGCAGGAATCAAACAAGACCGCAGAACCCAAACCACCACCTATATATATACAAGGTGTAATTGATTACCCAGCAATGATTGAAACTATTACAACATCACTAAATAGATCTGAATTCGTCTGCAAATCAATTGCAGATAATACAATCAAAGTTAACACAAACAAAATAGATGCTTACCGTAGACTAGTTCACCTGCTTAAAGTGAACAATGTCTCTAATCATACGTATCAACCCAAACAAGATAGAGCTTATAGGGTTGTCATTAAAAATCTACACTACTCAATACCGACTGAGGATATCAAAACAGAACTGGAAAATAACGGTTTCAAAGTAAGAAACATTGCAAATATAAAAAGTTGGCAAACGAAAGATCCTTTACCGATGTTCTTCGTAGATCTTGAACCAGAACAAAACAACAAGGCAATATACGAGACAACACACCTGCTTGGTACTAAAATTAACGTTGAACCACCCCGCAAGAAAAAAGAAATCCCGCAATGTACCCGATGTCAAGATTATGGCCACACCAAAACATACTGCAACAGAGATTATTGCTGCGTTAAATGCGCTGGACAACACGCCACAAAGGAATGCGCAAAAAGTAAAGAAACTCCACCTAAATGTATCCATTGCGAGGGCACACACCCTGCAAACTACAAGGGATGCGCAGTATATCGTGAACTGCAAAACTCACGAAACAAGCCAGTCATAAAAAGTTTAAAATACAATAACAGAAACGATAACGACCAGCAAACAATAAGAAGAGAAACAAACCACAGCATAATGGATAATGAAGGAATAAACTATGCCGAAGTAGCCAGAAACTCACAAAGCAAGATCGCAACAAAAGAAATACCTCCAAATAATAATGATATTTCACTCTCTCAATTCCTAAAGAAGTTTGAAGCTATGTTCTCCCAATTAATAAATCAAAATACAATGATACTAAACATACTGTCCACGTTAATTAAAAACAAAAATGGATAATTTAAGAATAGCTTTGTGGAATGCGAATGGATTAGTCCAACATCGCCAAGAAGTAGAACTATTCCTCAACGACCAGAAAATTGACATATTATTAATTAGTGAAACACACTTCACTGATAAAAATTATTTTAAAATATCAAAATATAAAACCTACCATACAGAACACCCCGACGGAACCGCCCACGGAGGCACTGCAATAATAATCAGTGAAAAAATATGCCACCACGAAATGGAAAAATATGAAAAAAATTTTCTTCAAGCCACTAACATCAAAATAAAAGATGGAAGTGGAGAACTAACAATTGCTGCCATATACTGTCCCCCAAGACATACCATCAAAAAGGATCAATTCGAAGAATTCTTCAAGACTCTTGGCACCCGATTCATCGCGGGAGGCGATTTTAACGCAAAACACTTACAGTGGGGCTCAAGAACGTACAACCCTAAAGGAAGGGAGCTACAAAAAGCTCTAACAAGTAAACAATATGGATATATAAGTACAGGAAAACCCACATATTGGCCTACGGACACCACAAAAATCCCAGACTTGCTAGACTTCTTCGTAACAAATAAAATATCCCCAAATTACATGGACATCACCTCAAACTATGACCTCTCATCCGACCATTCGCCAGTGATACTAACACTCAGCTCCACAATTATCACTAAAAACAAAAAACCATCACTATATAACTCACGAACAGACTGGAAAGCTTTTCGTAACTACATCAACACACAGGTAGATCTAAAAATACCATTACAAAACGAAAGCAACATTGAAAATGCAGTTGATCACATAACAAAAACCATTCAGGAAGCTGCATGGTCGTCTACACCAAGTATCAATGGAAAAACTACAAATAATACGAATTATCCAAAGTACGTAAAAGAGAAAATTGCGGAGAAAAGAACAATGAGAAAGAAATGGCAATTATCCAGACACCCGGCAGACAAAAACAAACTGAATAATTTAACAAAAGAAGTTAAAAAACTATTGCATAAAATAAAAAACGATACATTAGAGGAACATATACGGAAACTCTCAAACCATCCCCAAGACGATTACTCGCTATGGAAGACTACAAGGAAACTGAAACGGCCACAACAGCACATACCACCGATACGTAAAGAAGATGGCACTTGGGCAAGAGAAGACCAAGATAAAGCTGAAACATTTGCAAAACACCTTTCAAACGTATTCCAACCCTTCCCCCCATCAGCAACAAACGATATACAAAACGAAATACTCCAGTTCCTTGATGCCCCGTTGCAACTCTCCAAACCTTTAAATCATTTCACTCCAACAGAAATCAAAAATGAAATTTCGTTACTAAATGACAAGAAAGCTCCAGGGTATGATTTGATCTCTGCAAAACTCCTAAAACAAATTCCTAAAAAACTAGTAGTGCTAATCACCCAAGTATATAATGCTATCATCAGAACACAATATTTTCCGATACAATGGAAATTAGCCCACATCATACTTGTCCACAAACCGGGGAAACCTGCACAAGAAACTACATCCTACAGGCCAATATCGCTACTTCCAATTCTATCGAAGCTGGCTGAAAAACTTATATTAAGACGATTAAAACCAATTCTAGAAGAAAACAATATTATTCCCCAACACCAATTCGGATTCCGTGAACAGCACTCTACAATCGAACAAGTAAATCGAGTTGTCAACAAAATAGAAGAAAGCTTCGAGGAACGTAAAGTCTGTAACGGGGCGTTTATAGATATCAGCCAAGCTTTCGACAAGGTCTGGCACCCCGGTCTTCTTCATAAAATAAAGAGTACCCTACCACATTACTGCTACCTACTGATCAAGTCATATCTTAGTGAAAGATACTTTTACGTAAATTACGAGAACAGCCGTTCAAAATTGTATGAAATTAAAGCTGGAGTTCCTCAGGGTAGCGTCCTTGGCCCAGTCCTGTACCAGATATTTACAGCAGATCTCCCATGTGGAAACGATGTGTTAACTGCAACCTATGCGGACGACACAGCAATTCTAGCATCGCACGAAGACCCAGACAAGACATCAGAGATCCTACAAGCAGCCCTAAATGAAATAGAAACATGGGCAGATAAATGGAGAATCAAACTGAACGAAAATAAATCAGTCCAAGTAGTTTTCACCACTAAACATATAGTATGTCCAGAAGTAAAACTGAACAGTAATACGCTACCTGTGAAAAACGAAACCAAATACCTAGGCTTACATCTCGATAAGCGACTAACGTGGAAGCACCACCTACAAGCAAAACGAAAACAGCTAGACATGAAGATGAGGAAAATGTATTGGCTGCTAGGGCGCAAATCAAAGCTATCCATAGAAAACAAGATACTACTCTATAAAGTAATCCTAATCCCAATCTGGACATATGGCATACAGCTCTGGGGCTGTGCTAAACGATCAAACACGGACATCATCCAGAGGTTCCAAAACAAGACACTCAGAGCAATAATCAACGCCCCCTGGTTCGTAAACAACGAAACACTCCACAGAGACCTGAGAATAAAATACATACACGAACAAATTAAGGAATTTGCCACAAAATATGAAAAACGACTAAACCACCACCCGAACGAAGAAGCAATCAACCTGCTTGACAGCGGAACCCTCAGAAGATTAAACAGAAAAAAACCGCTAGACTTAAGCTTGTAAATATTAATTAAAATCATCTAAAAAGGAGATAGCTTAAGCTATTTCCTCTCATATCTCAATGTATTTTATCAAATTTTCTTGTTGGCCCTTGTAAAGCCAGTTGTAAATATAAGCTTCAAATAAAAAAAAAAAAAAAAAAAAAAAAAATTACTACCCTTAGAAATTTATTGACAGGAATTTTGGACTGTATTCATAACTATATCCTGGACCAGGATCCATTAAATAATCATGGCGTTCAATTGATCAATTTCATTTTAAACATTTATTTCAAAATCCGGATCCACCACAAAAATAAATTAAGAAAAAACTACAAATAGAATAATAAGCATGTACACAAAAACAATATTGTTTAAAAATCAATAGACTAATATAAGTAATTATATACAATTCTTTTTATCCTTTCCTAATACTAATATCAATTTAAGGGTGGATGGAGTTGTTGAAAAAACCGTCTTAATATAATATCAATTTATTTCATACATTTTATAAATGCTTTTCGTTAATAATAATTCATATGTTTCAAATATAGTACAGTTAATGTTAATAGAATAAGCAGTGACATCTAGCGAATACTCCGTAAGGAGACTTAACATATCTCAATCCTTAGTAGTATCTTTCTGTCCAGCCGAAAACAAAACAAACGCTTTGAAATTATATCTAATGTATTTGTGACCGTTGGTATATATGATGTCTATAGGGCACGAGCAGACATGTGACTCGAACGACCTTGACGTGCTTAGAATCAGCTGATTTGTGTGCGCATGTCATTTTGACAAGAACATTATCAATTTGACAAGACCAATGTTTTGACTTATTTTGATTTTGAATTGCTAAAATGTTAATATTTTACAATTTTTAGGCAGTAAAACACAAGTAATTAAAAATAATAACATTTTAGCAGTTAAAAATCAAAATAAGTCAAAACATTGGTCTTGTCAACATGACATCGTTCTTGTCAAAATGGCATGCGCACACAAATCAGCTGATTCTAAGCACGTCAAGGTCCCTCGAGTCACGTGTCTGCTCGCGCCCTATAACACAGACATTTGGCACAAACGCTTAATATTTGTAAACTCAGTCTAGTAGTGAGTGTCTATGATTTTTAATTTAAGAACGGCCTTCGTAGTAATTTTCGAATATTACATAATTTAAAATTTAAATAAAGGACATAAAATTAACAAATCAAGTGGCCTAGTTCCTGTAAATGAATTTTCTCAAATACTTCGTTTCAGAGACATTCGAATGGAAAGGCGTAACTGGCACTGGCACGCTGCAAATGGTTTTAGTTTAGTTATAACAATAATATATGAATCAATATTAAAATTTTATTGTACAAAATTCAATATATTTTGGAAGATTTTAAACTCTCGACTTTTTTGTATGGGAAATTTTGTTTTTTTATATTGAATTTTGTATTTTAATCTTTATTTACATTTTATTATTTGTTATAAGCAGCAAAGAATGCACATTTATTAATTAAATATATTTGGTAAACAAAACCGCTATTGCGTAGAACAGAAATCAAATTTTAATTGACGTTCTCTTTTTCAAATTCTTTTTAGCAACTTTAAGTGCCTATAAAATACCGTTGAGTAAATACTCAAATGGTCAAATTATCTAGAAATAATGAAAATATATTACATTTATTTCGTTTTCGTTCAAATTTTGAATTTAGGGAAATTTTATCAGTAAGTGCTGCCATTGGTGGCAACAAAACAAACTAAAATCGGTAACAAACCAACATCTGGTAGACATGACGTCTTCAAATCATTCCAAACAAATTAAATACAAAAATATAGAGATGATTTAAGTAAGTCATGTGATATGTGAAGTGTTTAACACAAAACGGTGAGGTTTTAAACAAAATCACTATAAAATAGTTTAAAATCAACAAATATATGTTAAATATTGTGGTATATATTATAACCTAAATTGCCGTGTTTTTATTCCAAAATTTGTTTGTTTTAGATGAAAATTTCTGCGTTAGGATGGTTAGGACTAGTTTTAGCGTTATGTGTGTCAACTTTCGGTGCATCATGTGTTATTGCGATAGTTTTAGGATTCATAGCATTTATAATTGGGTAAATATTTACTTTTCTCACTACTTTAATTTGTAACCATATTTATTTTTGTAGTCTCCTTACTTTACTCTATGTTCAAAGCGGCGACTTTGAAGATACATATTTTAGTTGTAATTTATTAAATAATCCTTTGGCTGTTCAAGAAATTCCCGCTGGTGGCTTACCAAAGGTAAAAAGTGATCATAAAAAATGTGAAAGTGATATTCTAAGTATTTTTTTGTAGATTGTAGAAAGTATTAAAAAACCAAAGCCTACCCAAAAGACTGACCAAAGGGTAACTGGTAGTGATTTAATAGACAGCTCCTTGCAAGAAATATTTGGTTATATTATCAGAGATTATGTCCTACCGTGGTATAATTTGATATCGACTGATACAGAGTTTATAGAATTGGGGGTTAGGAAGTCTGCGCAGAGTTTGGCTATACACGTCTCAAACAGGTAAGAAATTATGTTTGTTTAAAATTTTATAATACACGAAAAGAGTTTAAGTGTATCTGTGAATATGCCTTTATATTTGTTTACTTTACAATATTCATACAATTTAGTATCTATTACATTTTCAAAAGTTAACCGATGCTAAAAGAAGAAATTTGTTTCAAGTTGAGACAAGGATGCAAAATTGGATAGTATTTCATGAAAAAGTAAAGTATCGTTTTTGGTTAGTTGACGATTAATAATTTTTAAATATTCAATATTGTAAGAACTTCCGTTTTTTAAACCCGTACTATCACGTTGTTATTAACATTTAGAATTTTGAAATGTTAAAACCGAAAGTATAAGATCAGGTCAGATTATTTTTAAATGAAAATAAAACTAATTTAGGTTGTTTGGCCGAAAATAGGGATGAACAAAGATATTGGAAAGTGATAAAAAGTATTTTTAATAATGAAATATATTTCACAGAAAATAAGTATAAATTTATGTTGTGTCCGATGTTGTATTTTTATCAGAAGTAATATCACAACACAAGATCTCTTGATTTTATCGATAAATTTTTATTTTGCACGTTTTTTTTTTGCTTAGCAAGAAACTCGAAAGCAAACTGCATGATAAATCCCGACTCCGCAGGAGGAGGGGTTTTACCTAATGTCAGTTTGCTTGAGTGATTTTGCTTAAAAGCAAAAAGAATGAGTGCTTAAAAATAAAAGTTTATCTGAGAAAATCAGAGAGGTCGTATGGTATTTGGTGAGATAAATTCCAAAGACAACGCAAAAAGAAACAATTTAATTATTATTTTATTTTTAAGTTTGAAATATTAATTGTCACACTGACAGTTATAAACAACAACAACTGTTTATTTACTTGGTAGCGGAAATTCCTGTTCCCATTGGTTGAATTTTCAAGTGTGCATCATGATTAGTAAAAAACTATACTCTATCCGTTTTAACTATAGAGCGTTGGGTGAGATAGGGCCTAAGATTCTAGCTCTCTGATTGGTTCAAACGTGAACCGAGTTTACACAGTAAAATAATTGACGCGAAATTTAAATTTGCTTGACAACTGTATCAATTATTTTGACGTCTGACATAAAATAAATAAAAGTCAATAGTACACGATTTATTACATATTATTAATTTCTGTTCAGTTCTGTTTGTTAATTTTCATAGTGTTTTGGCGTTATATTTCATATTACATAGTTTTCGTTGTGCGCGTTTTCTTAGTTTTTAGTTAGTAGTTCGTTAATTTTTTTATTGTATCTTCGTTAATATTATGGATAAAAATTGATAGATATGTACGCATAAGACAAAATTATTGAAAAAATATCAATTAGAAAGAATTTTTTAAATCCAGGAATGGCGCCAAACATTTGAATTTTTTATTTAATACATGTAAAAACGGGCGCGCTCGAAACGCCATCTAGTCTATAGTTAAAACGGATAGAGTATAGTCATTGGAATTTATCACCTTAATATCTAAATCCTTAATTTAAATGCCCTAAATGACGTCATTATTTGGGATTTTAGGAATTAGATTTTAGGTTTTGTAGGAGCACACTATGCTTTGCAGTTGACTAATTAAACAAATCCTGTTCGTTGCAATAATTTGTGCATAATGTCAAATTTACTGTCAAAGAATAGCTTCAGTTTTATGAAATATGATATTAACATTTAATCTGATGCATCAAATTAAATCGAATAGGGGATTTCAGCTCATTCGAATTAAGAGAAATTAGTAAACAATAGTGAAAGTAGATGCTTAATAATGAATATTAATAAAAAAATAAAATGATATAATTGAAATACTTCGGAAATAAGGGGGTTTTTGTTTTAGCAGCTCGCCATTCATATGAATTCCATATATATTATTTTGATTGGCGACTAAAAACCACCTATAAATATATAACGAATACCGAGTTAGGGGGTGATGTCTACTACCAATGGAAGTAGACAAATTCAAATAGCGGACACGTGGCTATCAGTCCAGTACTGCAATTCTCAAACAGTTTTTATTTGAATATAAATTTCTTGCATTAAACTTAATAATTTTGATACACTTGGAATTATAAAGCATGTAGAGTTGTATAGTGTTATAATATTAATTTGTTTTTTATAAATGTAATTTAAAAATAGCATACATTTCAAGAACATTTTAGATCCACGAAGAAAACATTTTTATATAAAAACTTATATTCGCGACGTCACTATATTTTCAAACTTCGGGGAACCATAACTCGCTTATTAATAGGAATTTTTTCACCGGATTTTCACCAATAGTCTTAGTTTTACTTATACTTTCTGATGAAATTATACTTAAAAAAATGGTGGAATCCCCTATTGCATAATTCAGTTTTGTTGTTGTCTGTATCCCATACAAATTAATGGATATCATTAGTGAGTGTGCCATTCGAAGTTGTATTAATGTGCAGTA
This sequence comes from Harpalus rubripes, assembly GCA_963082715.1. Classification (NCBI taxonomy): domain Eukaryota; kingdom Metazoa; phylum Arthropoda; class Insecta; order Coleoptera; family Carabidae; genus Harpalus; species Harpalus rubripes. Next base: position 12,098,019 of record OY720460.1, read on the forward strand.
GACCTAAATCCTAAACATAAATGCCAAAATGCGACCTCGGGCACAGCCTTAAGCATAAACACAAACATAAAAGTTTGTAAACTTTTTTTGTCTTTGTTTTGTCGTTGTTTTAACGTAACCTAAAATAGTTGACACAAAGATACATTAAACAAAAATATTAACAAGCTATAAAAACCAATTATACCTTGTTCCATTTAAGCCATTCAATATTGCAGAGAGTAGGGAAAAGTTTTGACCTCTCTGATTCGCTGAAATTGGAGACAAGAGACTAGTTTACCAAGTGTAATTTCGGCTATTTGAAACAGGCGTTAATGCGGGCGCCATCTGCTGAATGACTTAAATGGAACAGAGTATACTACCATCTACTAATATATTTTAAAAATGTATTTTACATACATAATGAGGTCATGCAAAAAAATTGTTCGTTTTTTTATTTAAATCAAACAAGCATACTCTAATTTATCGATCTGTATGAATAAATTATTTTTTATTTACATTTTCGTTAGTATTTTGTCACGATAGCACAAAGCAGCGTTTCACCGACATGTTTACTTTCGTAAATTTCAGGTTATCTTTAAATGTCACTATGACGTTTAACCTAATGTGACAATCAAAATGGCCGCGTTGATGAAACGCTGACGTCAGGAAAAATAAGAAATACGGGTCTATTATTTTTCATTATTCTATCGATTAAAGTTAAAAATGAAAAATCGTGCATGAACTCATTTTAATTGATCTATACAGGCAGGTGAATAAACATGAAACTTAAACAATGTATGTGTTAAGAGCTGTAAATGGTCCAATAGGGCACGGAAGATCACGTGATCAATCATATGTTTTGTCCCTTTCTCACTTCAGACTCGGTCTTCAGCTCTGTCCCACGCTAACTTCAGACTGTACTTTTGACGCAGTGCGCATGCATCAGTTTGAATAGCTGTCACATTTCTAGCAAGATTTCAAATGAGAATAAAATGAAGACAATAAGAATCAAATAGGTTTTTATTGAATTCTTCAATAATATAATATAATGGAAGATAACAATGTGATCATATGTATATACATAAGTATTACAATCAGGATGCTCTTAGTCTTCATTCTTGCTTAAAAAGCAAATATTAGAATATTACCAACAGTAATTTACAATTTATAAATTTAGGGCTTCATCAACGACCTACTATCAAATCTGAATAATCGATAATATGTCAGCAAGTGATATTCTCATAAACATAAACGGCCACGAGCCACAGACGACGGCTCTCTTGTTTTTCACATGTAACCTACCTAGCCTACCTATACAAATTGTCACTTGTTACTTATGTTCAAATATTATTAGGTTTTAAATATTACATCGATAATCGGTGATTGATGGGATAGCAAACAGTTTTATATTATAGTCCGACGACAAACTTGCACCCAACAACGCACTGGCATCGTTTGAATAAGAATGACAACACTCACACAACAGAAAATAACAATAAAAGAAATAGCAACAAACAAGATAACAAAAAGAAACAAATAATAAAACACTACAATGAATAACAATAACACAATCAATCGCTATATGCATAAGAACCGCCAAATAACAAAATGGCAACAAATTCCACGCTTGCGCAAACTCATTCTTAAAATTTACCGTTAGAAAAATATGACAGCTATTCAAACTGACGCATGCGCACTGCGTCGAAAGTACAGTCTGAAGTTAGCATGGGACAGAGCTGAAGATCGAGTCTGAAGTGAGAAAGGGACAAAACATATGATTGGTCACGTGATCTTCCGTGCCCTATACTACTCAATAAAAACAAAAACAGCGACTATGTTAAGTGCTGTGAAAAGAATAGCTGATTTCCCAAACGCCTATGGCCCACTTCTGTATATTGGTCATGAAACATAACATACAACAAATTTATGTTTTATCTTTCAGGGTAAAAGAAATAGACTGGCTTCCATATCTCACCACACGTTTAGTCGACGACGCCGCTTCACAAATCCGCTTATTTCGTCTCGCGCGTCAACAATCCCCTAAACCTTGCACCCCACGACACCGTCGCAACAAATCCGACACCGACTTATCCTCCAGCGACGATATCGACCACCGCTTTTTCTCTTTCGAATCAGACGAAGTTTGCGGGCCTGGTCGGTGCGCCGTGTGCACAGACACTGCTAGAGAAGCAGAATTCTTGTCTTCTTTAGCTGAATTACTTCTGTATGTGTTGTTACCTGACGATGATTTTAAATGTAGACCACTTAGAGCTTTGTTGAGCCAGTTAGGGGCTAGGTGTTTGTTGAGACCTCTTGCAGATTTGACTACAGATCCTGATGTAGTTAATGGGGGAATTTTGTGGTTATGTAATAGGGATGGGACGTTGAATAGTGAAACTTTTTTGACGGTTTTGAGGTTAACTGAAGATTTAGGGGAATTGAGACATACTAGGGATATTGTTGCTAGGGAATTGCAACAACTTAGGGGAAGAGATTCAGACGCAGCTGATTCAACAATAAAACAACAATTGAGTTCGTTACAATACGTCCAAAGTTTAATTGATAGTCGTTTGGTTGTTTTAAGCGGTCAAACTCATCTACAAGTTCAAACCAGTAATTTTACACCATCGGTACATCTGTCATTGGACACACTTTTAAAAAACAATGTCGCTTTGAGTTATTTCATTGACTACGCCACAACTCAGGGTCAACAATCTGAATTATTTTTTTATTTAGCGGCTGAAGGTTGGCGGATTTCCGCTGAACAACAACTAGCCAGCATTGCTTTAGGCGAAACCATTGATATAACGCCTTTAAAGGATTCGGCGAAACGTTTATGCAGTCAATATTTGAACGAATTAACAGCACCAATTCATTTGTTAAAAAATACCAGAGATTTGGTTTATTCTAACACAGAACCAAATGAAAAATGGTTTGATGAACTTCAAAAACATGTTTTGGAACAATTACGAATATTAGTACCGGATTTTCAACGTAGTGCAAGTTATAATAAATTATTAGCTGATTTGGATTTGGTCCAACAACCGACAAATCCGACTAGACCTTCAAAACATGTCCGGTCTTTATCGGACATAACCTGCAATACCAGTACAGACCTGCAAACAAGTTTTGCCCAAAATTTAACAGCGGAATATAATCAGGAAGAAGATTATTCCAAATTAAAAGTAGGAAATTTCACGTTATCTATTGATATTATCGAAGCTGGGGTTATGTCTGAAAAGGGTAAAACATTTGGCATTTACGCAACTCAAGTATCGAAATTATACGATTCAGGATTTTTGGAACAATGGCACATATACCGCCGATATAGCGATTTTCATGAATTGCACACACGAATTCGTGAAAGGTGGACGGATTTAGCCAGATTATCTTTTCCGGGGAAAAAGCCGTTTCAAACTGCCGAACGAGCTTTATTAGAACGTCGAATGCGAGCTTTAAACTTATATTTATCAGCTTTATGTCGCCCCCAAATGCTTGATACACACCCGGGATTAAAATCTGTTTTAGCAAGTTTTACAGAACACGATATTGCTCAAATACAAACAACAATTCCTCCGCCAACTTCCCAAGAAGACAATAACATCCCTCTTCGAGTTTTGCTAACTCTGGCTGATGAAGTATTCGATTTACGTTCGCGCAACCAATGGTTACGTCGAAGATTAGTGACTTTACTTCGCCAAATAATCCGTGCTTGGTTTGGAGATATTGTATCGCGCCGTATTGTCGATTACGTGGCAACTAGCACATCGCCCAGAGCAGTCGCGCGCAGTTTGAAATCATTACAAAGAACAGTCTGGCCCGGAGGTGTTAGGGCTCCAACCAAACCCCGCCGCTCTGCCCCAGTGAGGGCAAGGACTAGACTCGCTGCGAGGGTGGCCCTGTTAGGCGCCCCAGCTTTGGGAGAAGAAGTACCGAGACTTTTGGGGCAAGATACAACCAGAAAGGGGTTATTAGGTGTGTGTGAACTTGTTCAAAGGCCTGTACTGACTAGGAGGTTACTGTATGTGATATTGGAAGGAGTGTTGAGTCATCTAATGCCGGAAAAGCCAATAGGGAAAATATTTGGGAAGTTGTACCAAGCTGCAGCGACTAACCCCACATAAACATAGTAGGTTAAGGTAGGTAGCACATATAATTTACTCAAACTTCGTTACATTCTTATACATACATAAATCGCCTACTTGGATGATAGTTTTCTAACTTTTTTTTTATAAAAGAAATAGCTTTGCAGCCGCCACTTGGAATTCAATGTGCAGCTGTTTAATTAAATTATATATTGAACCATAATCAATTGTAAATATATACCTTATAATTTAACAATACGATTTTATTGTTAATTCGAAAATATTTCGAACAGTGTAGGAATTATGAGCCTCCTAAAATGGATATTTTCAAGTTTAGATTCGGCCAAAATGTGACGTTAAACATAGTGTTTATTCTTACAAAAATGAACTTTAGAGGGTTGATTTGCATATATCCAGTATAAAAGTGGTTAAATTTTCGGTTAGAAACTCCTCAAACCCAGGTCACGGTGTAGTATCTATAGGACCTGTAGTATCTATAGGACCTATAGATACTACACCTATAGTATAGGTGAGAGCACGAGATGCGTTGACAGGGCTAAGTAACTGGGAAACAAAATGGTGCTAACGCGACCCGTTACCATTTGAAAAAAATGTTTTGCTACAAGATGCACAACAGGATATGGATCAAATAAAGAGAAATATAGTCTTTTTAAGGTGCCAAAATGTGCAATTTAGCGGCAGCCAGCTAGACTATGACTACGTTTATCTCGACAATTCAAGCGGCTTCAAGTATATTATGACTTGAAAAATCCTATTGGTTTATCTCAGCGTATTGAAATTAGGATTGACTTATTTTCAATCTTCTTTAAATTCGTATCGACTAAAAAAAGGTAGTTAAATACTAGATTATGCAGACAGACAGGGAGAGGTATATGTTCTAACTTCATGCTGGATATGTAACCTCAAAATCTAAAAATTGTCATGTTATTTGTTTCTTCATCCCTTCAAATAATTCCCTTTTGGACAATTTTATTAAGTTTTATGTTGCGACTTTTATAAAATGAGGCAAAGTGCAAATAACCAAATGATATGAATTTAATAGTTCCATTATTTGAAGCTTCACCTGTTTATTTCGACAGAAGTCAAGCCGCTTTATAAATCCAAGCCTGTTATTTTATAGGCTTGACTTGATATTTTCACGCGGATTGAAATATTAATCTCGATCGTTTATTTCGAAGATTGAAAAGGGATTTCCTAAATTCAAGCGGCTTCAAACGTCGAGATAAACGTAGTCTATCATCACAGAAACAGGTACTAAGATAAATTTCTGATTGAAAGGTGTTAATGTCAAATGCATTTGACATATGTTGTTTTATAATTTTACTGGAAAAATAGAAATGTTTCTGTATGGAATGTATACAAAATACATACATAGAACTGATAAAAGGTAATGATTGAAAATATAGAATATTATGCGTTATATATGAATAATTTAATATTTTAAATATTTTGTGTAAAAACCGGGTCGCAACAAAACCTGACATCTAGCAGCACACTGTATGAACTAGTCCAGTTAGTTAGCCATTCTTCGTAATGCATTGGTATACGTCGTGCATTCACCTATAGATACTACACCGTGCCGTCTGGACAAAGTTTTATTTAAATATTTCCAAGATGATGCCCGTTGCGATTTTTTCACAAATCTTCCAAAACATCAAAACTTTTATTTGGTTATGAATTCAGTTGAAATTTACAGGAAACACTTAAAATCAAATGAAAATCATTTATTTATACTTAAAATTTGTTGAAAATGTTGATTTTTTAATAATTATTTTTTGCCATTTCTTACAACCAATGTTCCATTTTGAGTCATATGTCTGCGTTTTAACCAATCATGTCATTATTATATTGAGAATATATATCCGGCATCCACGTGTCATTTTGACTCTGTCGGTAAGGCCGCTCTCGAAGCCAATTCGCGATTGCGACAAATTAACCCGTAGCCACCAAGCGGAAAACTTGCGAACTCTCCAAATTGGTAATGGCAGCCAATCACACCTCAGAAAATTACCAACTAAGTCGGCCATCTTAAGTAAACGCAGCGCCTCTATAGGACATTTCAGTCGCCAATACCATGGAGGTAGGAATAAGTTAATTATAAAAAAAATATGTAAAATTTTGAAATGCTTCTATGACACTTCTGGAAGCTAAAGGAATTTGCATAGCGGTCAAGTTTTCACTTTTATATTCGCAATCGAAATTAACAATAGAGGCGCTGATTGTCGAATCAAGATGGCCGCCATACGATAGGTTTGACATATGACTTCACATAGTTCACTGTGTTTCGTTGACGTATACAAACCGAGTTTAAAAACTTATTTATATGAAGGTGATAAGTTTCAATATTTAATTATTAATTACTACACTACTCACTCAGCTATTTAATATGGCGCTTGTACGATTGCTTTCCGTAGTACCGATTTACGCCACGAGAGAGAAAATTTTATCTACGATTGCGAATATAAGATTTCAACTCTTCTCTTTTTTATAATTATGTGGCTATAATGGCTTTAATGTTCAATATTCAAAACAGGCAAAACAAATTATTATGTGTGTATATTACATTCAATACTCATATTGTGATAGAATACATATATTTTTATTTTATTATTTTTTAATAATATGTATGTGTTGAAGTATTTTATTAATATTAAATTAATTTAAAAACCAAAAATTATAAAATAATTGTTCATATTTCATTACAACATTCGTTATATTCTTTTTAGTTTAAATAAAAATGAAATAATTTAAATTATAAATAATAATTTTATTTACCTACATAGGTATAGAATTATAGAAACTCACATTCCCATATTTCACGAAAAAAGAACTAGTTTTCATGCGTCCAGGTTCAAGATAACGTGTTGAACATGGGAATCTCGAAAACTATTAAGACAATAGGAATAGAACTGTTGCAAGAATTTTTATATGAGTTCTAAGTACTAAATTTTAAAAGATATTGTTCTTAAAAGAGCTTCAAATTTGAAAATATTACGAAATATTCATTAGGTATTTTACAATTAATTATTGAAATTTGTGTAATATCTGAAACTGAATGTGACGTCAGAGCACATACAGATTAACATGTGACAAACTCTCGCTTACTTTTATTTATATAAATAACGTAAACTGTTTCCTATTGGCTATGAATGACGTACTGTATGTGCTTCGACGTCACAGGAGTGGGGTTGTTTTTCATGACTATTTCTGGCGTCAATCTTTTTATATAATTACTTACGAAAATAACAAATTATTATTATTTTTTATATTACTATGAAAAATATTGCATAAACTATCATTTAAAATACTTTTTAAAAAATGTGAAATCGGCTCATTCGGTTGTTCCTACTTGTTTGCTTCATTATATCTTGTTCCATTTAAGCAATTCAGTATTGCAGAGCATAGGCATGTGCATAGTTTTGACCTCTCTGATTGGCTGAAATTGGAGACAAGAGACAAGTTTACCCAATATAATTTCGGCTACTTCAAGTTTGCGCTGTAGCCTGCTCCATCTACTGAATGGCTTAAACGGAACAGTGTATAGAAGTCCATAGTAGTTGTATTGTTTCTTCGAAAAAAGAAAAAATGCGTAGGTCACTAGATATACCGGGTGATTTATCGGTCTGTTTTTTTTAATAATTATTTTAAATATGGAATATGGAAAAAAGTTTCAAACTGTTTATTTTAAATTAAAATGTCTATAAATCTGCAAAAAAAAAACAATCATGTTATATTATTAAAAAATACAATGGCGAAAGATTGTTGGCGCCATTTTACTTACTATTTGCAGTAATAGAAGGAGATAGCTGTTAAATTGGTCTATTCTGCTATATTTATGTTATAATAATATTTATTTATTATACTACAAATATCTGTTCTTTCAACTAAATAAATTTCAGTCATAATATTCATATTGAAACAGTTTGAGAGTCACTGCAAATTACTCAAATCGTACAGTTTACGGGTTGCATAAAAATTTAATGTGTCACGAAAAAAAAAACATGTTTAGTCTAGAAATATAAAATTGAGATTATTTTCCAAAGTAGAAGCATAGAAAATCGTTAAATAACGAAAAATAAAAATAAAATAGAATTTCTAAAAATGAATTACCGGCACAGTGTAAGAAATTGGAAAGAATCAAATAGAAGACCAGAACACAAACCCAACACAGTAAGTAAAAATGTTCTTAATAAATAATATAGATAAACATAACGTATACATTTTGTAAAGTTTTTGCAATGTTTCAAGGGGGGAGTTTAGTCATCTTGAAATGTAATGATATTTCCACATTACTGCATTACTATACATGCAATATTACTATTAATGCAATAAAAGTAATAAAATATAGCGTATTTTTTGTAGTACAAACGATATTCAATTTATCGTTAGTTAAATCGCCCGCAATACGATGACGTATGCGGCATCTTTGGCTCGCCGTAGTTGTCCGCTACGAACAACGATCACAAATACACTAGATATAACTTCAAAGCATTTGTTTTCGGCTGGACAGAAAGAGATAACTATAGGCGATGTGCACATTTTGAGCATCAGCGCCTCTAACGGCTACATTGACATTTTTGGTTACCGAATCAATTTTGAGAAAGTGATAAAATTTACAATTTTATTTTGAGTTTTTGCTATTGTGCATGAATATTATACATCATAGTATATTGAAATGAATAAAGAAAATATTTAAAATGCTATATATGTGTTGTGACAATCAAAAAAGTCAAAATACCAGCGAAGGTACTGTGGCAGAAAATATAATTTTTCTCAGAATATGTGTGATTTCTGTAAACCATTTTATCATATTTAAATTTATATTATAATTTATAATATTAATTAAATGTTACAAGATGCACAATAAATGGAAATTGAGATTAAAAAGTTGGAAAACTTGAATGATTGGAAAGAAGAAAATTTCTACATATCACGATATCAGTGTATGATGTTAGCATCTTTCTTTTATATTCGCAATAAATGAAGAAGATTCTTCATTGAAAATATACTCTAAGTGGACTCAGTTGCACAAGTTCGGAAAAGAAAACACACGAAAAATACGAACCATGTGAATTTCTATCATTAACATTACATGTAAATAATAATAAAATAGACTTCTATTTCATACACCTGCAAGTATTAGGTATACAATTTTCTGCTTCTTGTAATATATCTTGTTCAAATCGTAACTTAAGAAACACATTCTTATATAATTCATTATTGCAATCAGATGACCGTTGTTGGAATTTTATTCATACGATAAGTATCTTTTACAATGAGAAAATATGTATACCTAAAAGAATTTTTCATATTAGTAGAAGATATCTGATGAAAAGTTATTTTCTTATACATCTGTCCTCATATAATCTTCTAGGAAATTTATAAAATTTGATACTTCAATCGGTAATTTTTTAAGAATTATTACATCCCTCACTGCGTCACATAATATTTGACGTCCTATAATTCGCATTCATTGCAAATATTTTATAAAATAGAAATTGCAAAATTGTTCTGACAAAACATAACCTTGCTATGTTTCAATGAGTAACCACTTTTGTCATTTTTGCCCGCTGTCGGCGCTGACTACTTTTGTGCACACCGCCTATAAGGATAGAGATATGTTAAGTATCCTCATGGAGTATTCGCTAGATGTCTGCTTGTTCTAACATGAATTTTGAAACATTTGAATTACTATTAACGAAAAGCAATTATAAAATGTATGAAACCAATTGATATTAGTATTAGGAAAGGATAAAAAGAATTGTATATAATTACTTATATTAGTCTATTGATTTTTAAACAATATTGTTTTTGTGGTCTCGTGGCCGCGTGCCTGAGTGTCAGGTCGCGAATCTGTGGTGCATTCTCCACGCCAGGAATGAGTGCTCGTGTAGTGAAGCCTGGTAAATACCCACATGGTATAGTATGACTAGCGAATGAAAGTTGACGTTTATATTATTTAATAGATGTGGTTTCTTTTGAAAACATTTCCCTATATTTGTTTTGAAAAGAAACTGACCCTTATGTATTCCGTTACAGAAGATTAGAATTGTACTCAATACCAGGAGGCATTTAAAATGACCTTAGCAACAGGATTCAGGGATGTATTTAAAAAAATTAATACCGCAAATTCTAGTTCGTTCGTCTCAGGTTTAAGCAACCCTCGAGTCGGAATTACTGTTAGAGGAAATTAAAAATAATCCTATTTCATAGAATTGCCAAACTAAATAGTTTAAAGATCAAAATATTTTGTTATAATCAACATTAACGAAAAATGTTTAAATATTTTAAACGCATCCCTGTTTTGATATTCAGTTACCCTAGTCGCCCATTTATTTTCAGCCAGACATAGAAATGTATTTCTGTGCTTTCCTAGTCCAGAATTTACATGGGTTCATGCAAAAATTTCATACTTGAATTTTTCGTACAATTCTATTCTCTGGGGTTTCAAAAGAAACCACATCTATAATAGTTATTTGTATATCAAGGCCGCGAAATCACTCTTTAGCGTACCGAGAGAAAAATTGTCGCCGAGGCCGCTTGCGGCCGAGGCAAGACAATCTCGAGGGCGCTAAAGGATTTCGCGGACAAGGTGTACACAATATTTTTTGTGCAACCGTAAAAAATATGTAATTTCAAATTTTATTAATTTTAAACAGTTTCAATGTAAATAGAAAGTTAGCTTTCAAGGTGGCTATGGGATTAACATTTGATAAACAAAACCATGCAATTCTCAAGTGTCAAAGTGAAATTGAATTTCGCGGCCTGTATTACGGCTGCGAAATGCTTATTTCGCGTCCGGTTGCACAAAAAATAATTTAAACGTCAATAAATGTCATGATCATTACCGAAATCTGTGTACAAAGCAGATTGGCACACCCAGCAATGGGTAATATGCCGGGATGATATATTTATTTTATTAATTGCAATGTCAAATAAAACAAAATTGCTACCACAAAAGAACAAATAGTATTGAAACATTTGGCAATAAAATAAATAACTGGTACAGTACAATTAATATTTATTGAATAATGGAATCTATTCAGTATAATATAACAAAAATTACATTACATACGATACACGATTTAAATAAACGTTTAACTTAATAAATATTATTGGCAGGGAGTGTACGTAGGTCATATAAATTTACGAGGGGCCATGTGTTAAACTTAAAATAGATATATTATATACAATATGAGGAAGGAAAGGAACTAGGTATAAATACAAATAAAACATTCTCTTCTCTACACAAGTTCAAAGATTCTGCTCTTGCTTGAGTTCTAGAGCCCAGACGTGTTGGGGCCAACCTGTGCGTCCCTTAGACCGCCGCCCCGACGTTGAAACCGTCGATTCGGCTTCGACCTACAACATAAACAAGAGAACATTATATAGTACATGTTTACACTAACAGTCACTAAAAAGTACATATTTTTTGGCGTTTAAAGTTTTATGTACTACGACGCGACTTTAAGGCTTGTTGATTTATATCAACGTCATATTTACTTTAAACGATATCATGTTTACACCCTACTAATGAATTTAATTACAATAACTGTCTAATCGAATTCGGAGTTCTGTCCTTGGACGACCGTAGAAAAATGCAATCATGTTTATATCTATACAAATTGGTCAACAATTCGGTAGATGATTCGGCTATCCTCCCTAAAATAAATCTTCTTGTTCCTCGATCTCGAACTAAATTGACATTTGCTTACCCGACTCCAAGGACAAACTACGAACTACGTTCACCTGTCAGACAGATATGTATTATTTACATCAAATTTGTAAATGAATTATTAGAACTAGATATATTTTCTAACAGCATTTCTAGGTTCAAGAAAGTACTGTCTGCTATACTTCTTGCAAGAACCGATAATTTATAATTTAATAATAGTTTATTTATAAATATATATGTATTTTTTTTTACTTTTTCTATTTTTATTGTAAGGTGTCATTATTCGCGCGTCACGCGACGAAATTTCTGTACATTCAGTGAAACAATTCCTCTGTAATTGGGATATTATCCTGTAGAGTGAATTTACAATAAATAAATAAATATTGCAGTGTTACGCTAATGGTAATAAAATTGGGTCCTTCACCTCACCATAAATTAGAAAATGGGCATGGGCAGGGCCTTTCTTTGTGATGTAACTCACCGGAACAGCGTTCCGGCACCTATTTTCGATATTTTCGGTTTTATCAATGTTTTTTACTTCCTTGTACATAGTAAAGGAAGAATTGTAATCGCGAAAAATTTCGGTTTTCAAATTTCAGCGGTAATATCCATTTTGCCCATCCCTGAATCCATTTTGACGTCTGTACGTACGTATGCCGCATAACTCAAAAACGGCAAGCCGTACATAGTTGAAATATTGTATTTAGGACTGCTATAAGATCTCCCTTTTTGGTCATTACATAATTTCCAGAAGTGATACTTTACTGAAAGCCTATAATCATGGGCGCCCGAAAATTTCTTACAAGGTGGGTCGAAATTTTTGTTGTAAGAAAAAAATGCGCCGCAGGCGAATTTTTAATCATTTTTAAGGTCAAATGTGTTTTAATGCAAAGTAAGATAATATAGAGTTCTTTACAATGAAGCAAATTTAAAAAATTCTTAAAAAATTAAAATCAATATTTTACGACGAAAATGCGTATGTACGCTCTAAAAGCGTAGAATTGCCCCTTCTACTATAGGCTTTATGATGCGAGATGCGAGCAAAAGCAATAACTACAGAAACAGACAATCTGAAAATACAATGATGCATTAAATTAAAATATATTACTGAGTAACAATATAAATATTCTATTGAACTGCTCAAAATAAAATGTATAATAATTAAATGTTAATTAAATCGCGCTCCTCACAAAATACGGCAACCCTAATCATACGTAGGTACTTTTAATGTAAATAAATATGCAATGTCTATTCCTTATTTACTTTTCTATTTCTTTATTTCTATATAACAGTAAAATCGATAATTGTGAAAGTTTTGAGAAGAACGTGATCATAAAATGATTAGAATAAACTACGGCATATTAAAGAAAATATAACACCGAAGATAATGTAATATAATAACAGTACATAACATAATTTACTCATTCTGACACTTCAGCTATTTCGTACTTAGTAATAGATAGTATGTAATAAATTTTTGATTAAAATATAAGAAAATATTGCCAATAATTATTAAAAAATACAATGATACATTGAAATGAAAAAATTAAATTATAATTTTATTTTTAAAAATGGATACAGTCCATAAATGAAAGGGGGGTCAGTCGACCCTTTCGACCCCCCCCCCTGTGGGCGCCTATGCCTATGATAGATTTTAATGAAAAGCTATTTTAAAATATAATCCAAAACTTTCAGAATAGACCTTTTCAATTTAAAGAGAAAGAAGATATGCGCAATGGAGATCTGCGCATAGTACGAACAACAGATCTATATGGCATTTGTTTCTAAAAAAAATAGACGCAAAATGTGAGAAATATGCCAGATAACTTGTTGTTCCCTTTCCTATAAAAGTCTTAAATACTGAATTTAAAAAGTTTTTGAATATATCAATATATTTTTCATGAAAATCTATTTAGAGTTTCAAGTAAACTACCACTTCCGGTTTATTAATTTTATCCAAAATCTAATATATTATTTCCCTTGATATGAAAGTCTTAATATTGAGAAGTTTTGGATTATATTTTAAAATATTCGAGTAAAGTATCACTTCCGGTCGTCTAATGTTACCCAAAATCTAATCAACTCGTTATATGAATGTAGAAAGCTTAAATACGGAAATTATAAATTTTCGGAAGTTTGTTATAAGAGTGGACGACATCATTGTAAAAATAGAAAAAATGTGTTGTGGGGACCCTAATTCGTGCGTATTTACTGAAAACTCACCATCGAATTTTTGGCACGATTACATTACCTCCCTTACCTATGGTATTACGGGAGGTAATAAACAATGTGGGTGTTACTGAGGAAATATGTTTGTTCAATTTTTAATTATAATACAAGGTGTAGGTACTTTTCTATCAAATTTGTAACTGGTAAAATTTACATTGAAACTAATTTATAAGTGTTTATATAACACTGAATTTCTGAAAGAGTCACACCTATTCAAAATGAAAATTCCTCGGAAAATTATATTATCACGTTCAAAGGGATTTTGGTTTATTGCTTATTGGTTTAAAATTTGATTATTCGGAAAAGAATGGTCTTAATAATATTTGGGGCTGCAAATTATAAAGCAAAAGCTTGTAAGTTCTTCTACAGTGAAAGAGATAAAGTAATCAGACAGAAACCAGAAGCCCATAAGTGAATTACTTTCACTGTTGGCTGCACTTTGGGGCGTTAACTCAATTACTTCTTCTTCATTACTTACTCCCTCCGGATAACTTTATGCGGTCTGCGCATTATACTCGCGTATACCACATCAACACGTCTTTATTCATTTTTATTTTCTCTATAGTTTTCTTCAAATTCGAAAATGATTATATATGTAAACTATTTCTGGAAATACTACAAATATTTTCTTTTTACATCATATTTTTACCTCCTGCTATTCTTGGTAAGGGAGGTATAGGGATCGTGCTAAAAATCGCATATCGAGATTTTGCTAAATGACCACGTTTTAAGGTCCCTAGAATCCAATTTTAACATTTTCATGATGATGTCTGTGTGGATCCTCCACTCTAACTCAAATACTATCATTTAGAAAATATTGAAACCTTGTAGTTCGAACTTTTTCTGTAATGGAAAGAGCCTATTAGATTTTGGTGAAAATCTGATAACCGGAAATAGCTTTTTACCAGAAGCTCAAAATAGTTTTTCTTCGAAAAATACCTTTTATGCCCGGTTTTATAAACATCGAATAAAGTGCTGAGTTATTAATTTGAAAGTAAATTTAATCGACGAGTAAATAAAAATGTCTGTTTTATAAAACAAGTTACAGAGTAAAATAACTACTTGCATAGTAAATATTTTATTCTGGTGATTTAGCGACAGAAATGTGACATCTGTCATTATTTTGTGATTTTTGCATATAAATATTTTAATATTTTCTATAATTATATATATATTTAATATTGTTTTTTATGAATCTGCAACTACAATTTTAACTGGACACAAAGAATAGAACCTCCATGAAGAGAGTGTGAATACCGTAGTACACTCAGGCTACGGTTTCTTATACCGGCTAATCTTTCCACTACTGGAGCATAAGAGAGATTGATAAAACCAGGATAAAACATTACTAGACGGCATACCTTAAAGCCACTACTGACGATAATGTTAATCTCCAACTGAAGAGGATCTATTCCAAGCAATGTGCCGCAGAATGTTTTAATAATATTGTATTTTGTATGTTCCTGTGCGTCACAGTGCCAGGTGTCAACTAACATAGAAAAAGAGAGAACGGGGAATAAATTACACAGAAATAGACAAAGCAAATATATTGGATATAAACAAAGAAATGTAAAAATAATGCAAGACATGAAATTTAAAATGAATTTAATTTAATTAAGAAAATCGGTGGAGTAATTTATTCTCTAGATTTACTTAGCTAGTATTTTTATTCTTGCTTTATAAAACGAAAATCTTTGGAATAAACTATTTTACTTTAAGAGTAAATTTTACTTTGCTATTAATTTACTTATCCATCTTTTATAAAACTGGGCTTAAATTTTTTTTCGAAATTAATAAAAATTAAAGATTAAATTTTCTATAGATTTGCATTAATACTTTTTCTATATATTTTATGGATAAATTTATAAAATTATCTATAATTTAAATCCCAGAGCCTACGTTTTAAACAAACAAAACGCAGTTATTCAAATGTATGTAACTGACAGATAAATGCCACTATGAAAGAACTAATCATTTCAGAATAATATTAGTAAAAAAAAGTAAATAAAACAATAGAAAAGTAATTCAATACAGTTTCCAGTAACTAAATATGTAGGTATGTATTACAATTGAGTTGTAAATGGGCCGTGTTAGCGGCATGTTGTACTGTTGAATTGGGGGCCCATGCTCCATCTGACTACGATGATTACATTTAACATGTAATTTTACAACTTTTGTATATGTACAACAATGTAATTTCTGCTTCAACGTGTATTTGTATGTACTTGTAATATTCTACATCAATCGTATAGTTGCTGAAGATGAGTGGATTCTGCTCGAAACGTCCAAAATAAAAGTAAACAAATAAATAGTGGAACTTGAAGGCCTTATATTTATTAATGCACATTATCAACATGATTCCCTTACACAACATTTAGATTCACAAAAATGTTTAAGGTAATCTTGATTTTTGGATTAGTGAATTTCACGGGTGAATTCTATTCTATCCCAGTGTTTAAAATTTAATCTTCATTTTATTATAGCTCCGGTGGCTCAATGGTTAGAGCAACGCTTCATGTCATGAGTGCCCTCGGGGCTCTGGGTTCGAATCCCACTAAGGCATGGATGTGTGTGAATGTGAACCCACTCTGTAATTGGGATTTAATCATGTTGAGGAGTTTTAGATCGAGTTTTAGATTAGACTATATTTTAAGAAATAAACTGTTAATATTAGAGTAAAATTCGCTAATCCAAAAATAAAGATTAACTTAATTTTTTTGTGACTCGGGCTGTAAATGGCGGGAGGTATTGTGTTGGCCACACCAGATCTTTAATTTGAGCTTTTTATATCCGTAGCTTGGTACATACATAAAAAATCACTCTCGTTCCTTGTATATTTTATACAAAGTGAATAATTATTGTTTATTACAGGTATATGAAGTGAAACATACCAGTAGATTTGTTCTTGAGAAACTAAGTAATAGATATAAACACTGGGTTAAATTTAGTGTCATGTTTATTTTAGTTTGCAAGTTAATGTCTTAATACGCTCATTCCTTCGCTGATACGTTTAAGAACACATTAAAGAACATGTCTATCATATAGAAATAGATAGATTAAATAAATTTCAAGAGTTGATAAATAATGTTTGAGATTACTTTTAAAGAGAGTGTTGAGAAGAGAATTTTATGTAGTAACAATGAATATTAGTGTGTGTGGTAGAATATAATGTAGTCGTTCTCAGACAAAGACGTACACTTGTCGAAGCCACTTGAGTTTGTACCGTATACACTTGAGCCACTTGAGAAACTAAAACTAAATATATGCTACACTGCCGACGAAACTGCCTCCACAAAGTCATACATAATTTTATTTATTCACAAACATTATAGTAATATGTCGATTCCTAACCTTTTTCTTCCTAAGTACAATCTCTTGTGTGGGAATAATAATCGATAATAATAATAATAATAATAATAATAATAATAATAATCGATTTAAAAAAATCTGATGTGTCCAGCACATTACCTTCCGTCAATTCCATATATTTTGTACAAATTCCACAAGTACATTACCTTCTGTCAGTTCTATATATTTTGTACAAATTCCATACAGAAAGAGATTCTATATTTCCAGCAAAATTATAACACAAATATGTCAATTGCACTTGACACTGACATCTGCCAACCAGCATTTTCTTAATATAGTAGCGGTTTCCATGGTTATAGCATAGCTAGCTGCTTTATGAAATTTAATTTCTTTATAATTTTTTAACTCTATATCCATTGAATATGAAGTATAAAATGTAATCAAATTGTATAGAGAATCAAATATTCTTTAATGTTTATAATAACATTAAATATGGAAAAATGATATTTAACAGTGTTTTTTCAAGAAAAACTGTTAAAATCGTAAAATGAGGGTACTTCCTGTTGACCAATTATAACCTAAATTTAATCATCTCTTCACACACACACACACACACACACACGCACACGAACACGCACGCGCACGCACACGCACACGCACACGCGCACGCGCACTCGCACGCACACTTACGCGCAGTCGCACGCGCACACGCACACGCACACACACACACACACACACACACACACACATATATATATATATATATATATATATATATATATATATATATATATATATCTCCCAGTTGATCCTCACGTCATCCATTTCTGATTCAAAAATTACAAAACTTTTATCTAGCATCTTTGTCGTACAAACATTGCATATGAGACTTTTATTCGCTATCTCATTGTCGTCCGTCTAACTAACGGCAAAAAATGAAATAGAAACTATATTGTAACCGCGGTCACGAGTGTCATTTTCAAATATTGGAATTATTTGAATATTCATGTCATTCATGTGATTAAGGTGATTTTGGCGTCAATAATAATTTGTGCTTCGTTGTGTGTTGGTAATTTTGTCAATTCTTGTGATTATACATATTGTGCATTTTGCTATTGCAAAGACGGTGTTTCTAAGATGTCCGACAATCATTGCAACATAATAGGTACGTTCTATCGGTGTCAGAAATCTTCCTACTTCTTCTAGAAGGACCTCAATGATCGTTCTTTTGCGTCAAAAAAATCTGAATATTCATACGAATCATTCCAACTTCAGAGCTAGAAGCGCTGGTAGGAAGATATATAGAGTGGAGGTAAATTCAAAATTTTACTAGCAGACTGTCGCGCGTACCTACCTTTCTGTTTCATTTGTGAATGTTCAGATTAGACTGTGCTCAACAAAAATATCTTTTACGTTTATATTATTTAATATATTTTTATATAATTATAATCTCTGTAATATTTGCATAACAAAATTTTGAAGATCCAAAATAAACATACAAAGTTATCTTTAGTTGTTAACTAAAATAACACATAACCATTGCCACTGTTCTATCGTATTTTTTTTTACTTGACAGTTATTTGCTACCGAGCGTTTTCTATTGCTTTAAGAATATTTTTATTCTAGTAGGAATATTTCTGACACCGATAGAACGTACCTTGCTTTTGGACAATATAAAGGGATATATTTCATCCATTATACTTATATCGTATCCATTATACTTATATCGTATTTATTCAATTGATTTATTATTTCTAAATAACTATTTATACTTCGAATTTTGATGAATAACGAAATTGAGTCAGTATAGGACATACTGTCAGTTTTTACCAGTTTTGACATTACATCATAATTATTCAATTGCAAAATATGTAAGTGCCAATGTGCCACTTCGGATTTTGATGAATAATAATATTCACACAGTAGGTATATGTTATAAGTATTAGCGAATAACAAAATTATAGACCTGGGGATCAAGTTGTGGAAATGAACTTTACATACATACATACAGACATCAAATCTTATTCCAGGGACTCTAAAACGTGCTTATTCATCAAAAACTCACCACCGAATTTTTTGACCAGACAATACCTTCCTTACCTAAAGGTGACGGAAGGTAAAAACGAATACGTGTTAATTTTTTTTGGAATTAGAATGCCATGAAAGAAATACGTGAATATTTTGTTTGTGTTGATATTTATGATTAATTACAAGAAGAAAATATTCACTTCTTTCGGTCAGGGCACTCAAATTGTAGGTAATAAAATAACATGTACTCATTTTTTTCATTCGTGGCACTCTTATTATAGCTATATTTTAATCAAATTAGGATAAAACTTCACATGCATTTTTCTCAAAATAATCGTTATGTAAGGGAATAAAAATATTATATCGTTGAATTCAGTGAGCAAATAAAAAATATATGTTCTCATTTCTTTAAATTTGTCTTGTGAAATAGAAATTGTTTGCCCATTTAGCCGTCTTTCTAGCTCTTATAGTTCTCGAGATAGCAATAGCGGCTTATTTAAAATGAACACCCTGTATACTCATAGTTTCATGTCTCATCGGATGTAATATGTGGCACATATGGTAAGTGCACGACTAAATAAACAAATAGATAAATACATACACGATACAGCTATCTTGTGTAAAATAAAATGTAACTTTATACTTTTTATCTTAATGGTTGGCATAAAATATTCATATATTATTTGATATATCATGTATCAAATATTTTTAATGTGCAGTGACTAATCAATATACTCATATATTGAATATTATTGCGAAATATAAATTTCGTTTCTTCTTTTCTGTCTTTTATGATTATGGATGTCGTGTATCTTGTAGCAATTTAGAAATGAGTATAGGGATGAACTAATGTATGAATTAGTGTATAAGTGTGCCATAAATCAGATAGCTGCGTTTTGTGGGTGGCAGGGGTCATGTGAAGTAGCTTGCACGTGTTCAGAGGCGGGGCGTATAGGCGCCGCTGTGCTGTACACTCACTCACAAAACTAGACACCGCCCAACAAATTATATTCGAATTTATTAATTGATATGATTAATCGTTTCACATATAACTTTATCCATTTGAAATTGAAGTAACTTAAATGAAAATAATTTATAAGATCTATCGAATATCATATATAGTTTATTATTTTTAACTTAAAGGATCGTCATATAACGATGAAACGCCTCTCAGTTACGCTTACAAAGAAACCCAAAATATTTCTCGCAATAAATAAAAATCTGATGTGGCCAGAACATAACCTCTCGCCAGATATTTTACCTGGTTGTACGCATTAAACGAAAAATGTTTTTAAATACAAATACATATATTCATGTCTCACTGCAAAATAATTGTCACATATATTTGCAAAATCTATGGGATATTTTAATATAAATTATGTACAATACATACATTTTCTTTATATTCAATATCCTGAAATTTTCTTTTTCTACTTTCCTTTTCTTTTTCTTTATATTCGTCATTTTTTGCAAATTCCTTTTATATTATTTTTTACGTATATTCTTTTGCATTGACTTTTTTATTTTCATAATCTTACATAGTGATGTATACCTTGTTCCATTTAAGCCATTCAGTATTGTAGAGCATAGGACATAGTCTCGAACTTTCTGATTGGCTGAAATTGGAGACAACAGACAAGTTTACCCAATGTAATTTCGGCTACTTAAAATTGGCGCTGATATCAGCGCCATCTGCTGAATGGCTTAAATGGAACAGAGCATAGGTACAAATATTTTTGACAGTGGCATACAAATATTTTTGACAGTGACATTTATGTGTCAATTACAAACATTTGAATTTCTTGCCTTGAAGTAGTTTGATCTGAGATTTTTTACATCAAATTATTTTATATGCATTTCTTTATCTCTAAATCTATAGAAGATATAATAATGAATTTATATTTATCGAATAAAGAATTTAACGTTCTTTAATATAAGTATTTACATAAATTTTCGATAAATAATATTTAGATGATTTTTTTTCTTGTAACTACTACTTCCGATTGTCCAATTGTTGCCAAAACTTAATCAACTCTTCCCATTATTGTTAGATTGAGGAATCCGTAGTTATAAATGTCCTAAGTCTTATAGTATTTGAGAAATCGTGCATTCACTATCTACACACACATCCATACACATACATACACACACACACACACACACACACACACACACACACACACACACACACACACACACATTTACACACACACACACATTTACACACACACACACATTTACACACACACACTTTTACACACACACACACACACACACACACACACACATTTACACACACACACACACACACACACACACACACACATTTACACACACACACACACATTTACACACACACACACACATTTACACGCACACACCCATACACACACACATTTACACACACACAAACACACACACACACACACATACGCGCGCACACACATACGGACATCATCGTGAAAATGTTATAATCGCGGATTCTAGGGACCTTAAAACGTGCTTATTCACTAAAATCTGGATATGCAATTTTTAGCATGAATTCAATACCTCTCTTAGCGAGAGGTAAAAATTATAAAGAAATTAAATTTCATAAAGTAGCCAGCTACGGAAACAACTACTCTGTAGAAAATCCTGATTGAAAGATGTCATTGTCAAGTGCAATTGACATAGTGTGTTTGTCTTATAATTTTACTGGAAATATAGGATCTTTTGCTACAAATTTTCTGTATGGAATTTGTATAATATACATACAACTGCCAGAAGAAATAGAATCTTTTGCAAGGAACTTTCTGTATGAAATTTGTACGGAAACTGACGGAAGGTAATGTGAATGTGCTGACCACATCAGATTTTTTTACTGGAAGTTCATTAGTATGATAAGATATTTGAAAATTATTTAATAATTGTCAAATTTGATACTTCCCGAAGAATCTCAAAGTAGTCGCTAAAGGCACTGATGCTCCATATTGCGCACATCCCTATAAATTTCGTGTTCCAATTTAGGGCGCTTTTTCGGATATCCAATCAGTGGACCTTTTCAATTTAACGGCTATCTCTTTCTATCGCTGCAAACAGTAAGAAAATGGCGTGAACAACTGCCAGTTGGGCTGTCAAACGAAACGTCAAAAATATTGCAGTGTTAAAACACCTGTATTCTCGGTGAAAATTTACACTATTAGACATTTTACCTTCAATAAAAGCTTTTATAACTTATTTCGATAAGATTTTTTAAAGTTATTTGACATTTTACGTCTAAATTTTTTAGAAACAAACGTCATAGATCTCAGTTGTTCTTACCATGCGCAGATCCCCATTGCGCATATCTACTATCTCTTTAAATTGAAAAGGTCCATTGAATTCACTGTCTATAGATTTATTTAAATAAATACATATAAAAATAAAATCTTCCTTACCATCTGAGTAGTATTATCCATGATCTCTTCACTATGCCCATTACCCCAGCTCTTCCCTTTGGCCACCAGGTCCGCCCTGAACCCTTGCACCGGCTCCCCACTCTCCAACACTGCCAATAAATAACTTATGTAACTGGTAGCCAATCTCAGCGTCTTGATCTTGCTGAGCTTGGTGTCCTGGGGCACGTTGGGGATGCGGTCCCTCAGATCGTGGAAGGCCGCGTTGATGGATTGGGTGCGGCGACGTTCTTTTTTGTTAGCGGTGTTGCGGCGTTTGACACCTCGTATTGGAGGGTTTGGCATCGTGGACTGAGGGAGGTAGGATATTGTTGTCATGCTTTCTAGAAGAAAAATTGGGTTTGATGAGTATGAAGAACTGAAGAGGGCTTTCAGAGTCGCTCCGTGGGTATAGGCGGTGTTCACAAAAGTAGTCAGCGCCGACAGCGGACAAAAATGACAAAATGGTTACTCATTGAAACATAGCAAGGTTATGTTTTATGTCAGAATAATTTTGCAATTTCTATTTGATAAAATATTTGCAATAAATGCAAATGATAGGATGTCAAATATTATGTGATGCTTTGGGGGATGTAATAATTCTCACAAAATTACCGATTGAAGTATCAAATTGTATAAATTTCCTAGAACATTATTTGAGGAACAGATGTTTAAGAAAATAACTTTTTCTTCTAGTAACATGAAAAATTCTTTTAGGTATACATATTTTCTCATTGTAAAAGACAGTGGCGTAGCTAGAACTTTTGCCACCCAGGACGGTCCATAGGTTTGCCGCCCCTCTCAATACCCCAAAAATACATACTAGAAAAAATCAAAGTGAAATCGAATTTGAAATTTTATTAATATGAAATTCTGTTTTCAAATAATATGTAACATATTCAGCACTTAGGTATATATTGATCACTGAACAGATTTTATTTTTATATTCTACATTTAATAAGTATTGTTATTATTTTCATATTTCGTAACCTATAAAATCAAATTTCAAACAGTTTTTCTTTATGTCATCATTATTACCGATATCTGCGCGTACAAAGCAGATTGGCACACCCAGCAATGGGTAATATGCCGTGATGATATATTTATATTTATTTATTTTCTTTGTTATTTTGTTTTAATTCCATGGCTTTCACTACAAGTGAGCTATATTTATAAAATTTTAAATTCGGTTTTACAGGTTACAAAACGTGCAAAATAAAATTTGATTAGTGATTTAGGTGTAATTTTTATATCTGTAACCTTTATTTGACACATTTTTGTAAGAAATTAATGGGTAGGTATAGGTAACTCTGTAACTACAGCAAAATAAAAAATCTGATGTGGCCAGCACATTACCTTCCGTCAGTTATATGAGGCATTTACGAAAATTCTACCGGTGAACTGTTACCAGTAAACAGCTGTTTATCAGGTTATAGCTACCGGAATCAATATTTTAAGAACTCAAGTGGTAAACAGGGTAGATCCATAACCTATAAAATGAAAATTTGTAACAGGTTAGAAATTTGATGTAGTTAACAAACTGAGCAGAGTCATACTTTGAACACATTTCCACTTCTAACGCGTGCACTTCGCTTTGCATCACTACCTTTTTTTTGAGATTAGATTCTTCATGAATCCGGTAGATGGATCTGGTAGATATTGTACAATTTTCGAACACAGTAAGTCGTGTTTTCGAACACAGTCGGTAGGTGCGGTATCTACCGGTAGAATTTTCGTCGTAAATGCCTATATATTTTCTATAAAATAGTATACAGAAAGTTCCTTGTAAAAGATTCTAAATTTCTTATACGTACATTACCTGTCGACAGTTGTATGTACTTTATACAAATTCCATACAGAAAGTTTCGAGCAAAAAATCCTAAATTTCCAGTAAAATTATAATATAACACAAATATACTACGCATATGTCAATTGACACTGACATCTTTCAATCAGAATTTTCATAATATAGTAGCTGTTTTCATAGCTATGTCTACTTTATGAAATTTAATTTCTTTATAATTTTTTAACTCTATATCCATTTAATATTAAGTATAAAATGCAGTCAAATCGTATAGAGAATACAATGATCTTTAATATTTATAATAACATTAAATGTGAAAAAATGATATTTAACATCGTTTTTTCAAGAAAAACTGTTAAAATCTTCAAATAAGGGTACTTCCGGTTGACCAATTATAACCAAAATCTAATCAGCTCTTCATATGGATGCAACGAAGAGGAATACGAAAGAATTATAATTTTTGGAATTGTAGTTTTAGAGTTATCGTAGACGAAAATTTTGTTACACACACACACACACACACACAGACACACATACATACATACACACACACACACACATACAGACATCATCGTAAAAATAGTAAAATCGTATTCTAGGGACCTTAAAACGTGCTTATCCATCAAAAACTCACCACCGAATTTTTTGACCAAAGACAATACCTTCCTTACCTAAAGGTGACGGAAGGTAAAAAAAATGTTTTCCCTATATAAAAGATTTCAAGTACACAACTGGTATTTTTAGTTTCAAGTATAGTTTTTAAAAACGAATTATTATTTACGCAATAAAAAGTGCCGCCCCCAAAAAAGTGCCGCCCGGGGCGAACCGCCCCCTCCACCCCCCGCTATCTACGCCACTAGTAAAAGATACTTATCGTACGAATAAAATTCCAACAATAGTCGTCGATTGCAATAATGAATTATATAAAAGTGAGTTTCTTAAGTTAATATTTGAGTACAAGACTACAAGAAGCAGAATATTGTATTAAAATTGTATAATACTTGCAGTTGTATGAAATAGAAGTCTATTTTTGACATAATTCGTCTATTTATTATAGATTTTGTACATGTAATGTTAATGTTAAAGGTAGAAATTCACATTGTTCGTATTTTTCGTGTATTTTCTTTTCCGAGCTAGTGCAACTGATTCCACTTAGAGCCTGGTATATTTTCAATGAAGAATCTTCTTCATTTACTGCGAATATAAAATAAAGATGCTAACATCATATACTAATATCGTGATTTGTAGAAATTTTCTTCTTTCCAATCATTTAAGTTTTCAAACTTTTTAATCTTAATTTCCATGTATTGTGCATTTTGTAACATTTAACTAATATAAATTATAATATAAATTTAAATATGATAAAATGGTTTACAGAAATCACACATATTATGAGAAAAATTGTATTTTCTGCCACAGTACGTTCGCTGGTATTTTGACTTTTTTGATTGTCACATCACTTATGTAGCATTTAAAATTTTTTTTTTCAAACGTCGTAGCAATGGCCCTTTTTGTGATTTTGATTCACAAGATAGAAGTTTCATTTCTACGTCGCTGGAAATTTCTACGCCGGCGGAGTAGAATAAGCTAATTTCTACGCCGCCGGAGTAGAAGTAAAATAAACAAATATCCATAGAAACTATATAGAATTAGCGAATAAAAAGAAAATTAGTGCGTTTGAAAAAAAAATTGAATGTGTCATTCGGAATAAAAGTGTCTTTGTGTGGCGAGCATGGAAGTTTGCACGACGAGCGAAGCGAGTCGGACAATTGCATGCGAGGTAAGTATCACTTTTACTCCTAATAACACAATATACTATTCTTTATTCATTTCACTATACTATGATGTATAATGTACAATAGCAACAACTCAAAATAAAATTGTATCACTTTCTCGAAACGTCAATGTCAAAATTGATTCGGTAATCAAAAATGCCAATGTAGCCGTTAGAGGCACTGACGCTCAAAATGTGCACAACGCTTATAAGGCTTGAAGCCCATAACCGTTTTTAATGAAAAACTATATTACAATATAATCCAAAACTTTTCAATTTTAGTATTTAAGACCTTTATATCATTATATTTTGGCTAAAATTGATAAACCAGAAATGATACTTTCTGAACAGATTTTCGTGAAAAATATATTTAAATTTGGTATTTAAGACTTTTATATGAAGGGGAACAACATATTACATATTAATTAAACTTGATAAACCGGAAGTGATACTATACTTGAAGCTCTGAGCAAATTTTCGTGAAAAATATATTATGATATATTCCAAACTTCTTAAAATTTCGTATTTAAGACTTTTATATGAAGGGGAACAACATATTAGATTTTGGTTAAACTTGATAAACCAGAAGTGATACTTTACTTGAAGCTCTGAACATATTTTCGTGAAAAATATATTATGATATAATCCAAAACTTTTTATATTTGGTATTTAAGACTTTTATATGAAGGGGAACAACATATTAGATTTTGGTTAAAATTGATAAACCGAAAGTGATACTTTACTTGAAGCTCTGAACAGATATTCGTGAATAATATATTTTAAACATGTAATTGGCGGGAGGTCACGCGCTGGCCACATCAGATTTTTTCATAGTTATATATTACATCCGAGGTGGGGTATGTTTCATTACAGCCGAGTGCTGTATCTACATATTTAATTAAATATAAATATTGTTTATCTTACCTGTAACTTCATTAACATGTACAGCACTCCCATACCCAAAAAAGGGTGGCGGATTGTAATACTTATACGCCGTAGTCCCCATCGTCCCGAATTCGAACCCGGAACCCTGTGTGGGTGTTATAGACATGTCACTATCACTCATTAACAACTAATATATAATATATTCCACAATAGTGTCCAATAAACTACACTCACATACGCACGCACTCTGTCTTCAAGCCTTATTGATGATGGCAAAACGTCTGTCTGCCAGTGATCTATATAACAGATTATAAAGATCACTGTTGTATGCTGTCTGACTATCTGTCTGGTAAGAATCTTAGTGGTACATAGTTGGGAGATGTGACTGCGTTGCTATAGCGACGCGCATGGGGGCGGAGCTATGGGAGCATGGGATTGCTGGAAATATAATAGGAAGGGGCGAAGAAAAATAAGTCCCGCCTATTATGTCCTTTGCAGGTTATTACGGTCCAATTTACTAGGTTATAACACTGAAAAGGACCTTTTTTTGATCCCATGTAAGTATTAAATGTAGAAATAGACTATTTGGGCCTTAAGGATCAAGGATAAATTAGGTAAACAACGTTTTTTCACAAATTCTTTCATCGTTGTTTACCTAATTTATCCATGATCCTTAACGCCCAAATAGACTATTTCTACGTTTAGGACCACAACAGTAAAATAAAATTCTACCTTTAAAAAAATAATTAAAGTAATTTTACTCTAACTAGCTAAACCAGGATTTTTTGAAAGGCTGCGGAGTTCCTTCCTTAGAAGATTTAAATGCTGTATTGGTATGAAAGAAGGACATTTTAAACAATTTTTGTAATTTTGCCTCGTATTAAATAAATAAAACTGAATAAAATAATTTATTAAAAAATAAAATTGCTCGTATCTCGAAGACGATTTATTTTCGGACCTGTATACCTACCTATATTAAGACTTTTTATTTCTTTTTGATCATATGCTCTTTAAATATTTAATAGTATTTATATTTTAAAAAATCTGATGTGGCCAGCACATTACCTTTCGTCAGTTCTATGTATTTTGTTCAAATTTCATACAGAAAGTTTCTTGTAAAAGATTTTATTTCTTGTACATTGCCTTTCAGCAGTTGTATACGTAATTCCATACAAATTTTCTAACAAAAGATCCTATATTTCCAGTAAAATTATAAGACAAACATGTTATGTCAATATGTCAACTGCACTTGACACTGACATCTTTCAATCAGAATTTTCTTAATATGCACTTTCTAGCTGGCTAACTATAAAATTTAATTTCTTTATAATTTTTTTTGCACGGTCGGGTTATTTTTACTTCCTTGTACAAAGTAAAGGAAGTATTGTATTCGCGAAAAATTTCGGTTTCCAGATTTCAACGGAAATATCCATTTTGGCCATCCCTGAATCCATTCTGACTAATTTCGTCGTGACGTCTGTACGTACGTACGTACGTACGTATCTCGCATAACTCATAAACGGTAAGCCGTAGAAAGTTGAAATTTTGTATTTAGGACTTCTATAACATCTAGCTGTGCACCTCCCTTTTTGGTCATTACATAATTTCCAGAAAAGGTACTTTATTTGAAGCCTATAATAGATTTTAATGAAAAACTATATTAAAATATAATCCAAAACTTTTCAAATTTAGTATATAAGACTTTTATATCAATTGGAATAACATAGCAGAATTTGGTTAAAACAGGCTAACCGGAAGTGATATATTACTTGAAGTTGTTAACAGTTTTTCTTGAATGGTTTCATTTTGATTTTAGAAATAAATGCTTCATATAAGAGTTTTAGAGAATTAAATTCTGCGTCTAGCACATCAAGTATTATTAAATTAGCCCTTTGTATAAGCGAGATATGTAAATTAAAAATTTATATACTTTTTGGTTTTTGTAATGAAGCTTGCTATGGATTAGGACAAAAAATAAAAAAAATAAATAAAAAATAGATGTTAATGTCAAATTACGTCAAATACGTGCAATTTTATAATTGAGTCTATACTTCATCTTCATATTGGTCTTGCGTACAAAGAAGTCGTGTGGTGTCCACATCAGATTTTTTATATTTACCAATAGTGTTTCCAAGACAGTAGGTCTTATTTACAAATTACTGAACGGTAAGTGATGTGACTCACGTCGGTAAGTGATGTGCTTCACTCACCGTTCAGGAGGCGAGACGGTAAATAAATAAAAACAAATTAACGCTTACTTAAAAAATGACAAATATTTTTTTTTTTAATTTGTCAAAATAGTTTTCAAATCTTATTTTTCTTTTAAATTTTGTGCGTCGATCGTGCAAAAAATAGTATAAGCATTACGAACGTTAAGGAATTGCCGATCTCAGACAAAATTGGGACCTACGCTTCGCTCAGTCCCCAAACATTTTCTTCGATCGGTAAACTGTCCTTACCGTTCTTAATACTTAATATACTATTAACTCTATATCGAATTAATATGAAGTATAAATTGCAGTCAAATCGTATAGAGAATAAAATATTCTGTTATATTTATAATAAAACTAAATGTGAAAAAATGATGTTTAACATAGTTTTTTCAAGAAAAACTGTTAAAATCTTCAAATGAGGGTACTTCCGGTTGACCAATTGTAACCAAAATCTAATCAGCTTTTCATATGGATGTACCGGAGAAGAATATAAAAGAATTATAATTTTTGAAATCGTAGTATTCAAGTTATCACAGGCAAATTTTTGTTACACACAGACACACACACACACACACACACACACACACACACACACACGCACACACACACACACACACACACACACACACACACACACACACACACACGCACGCAGGCACGCACACGCACACACATACACACATACATACATACATACATACATACATACATACATACATACATACATACATATACACACATGTACAGACATCATCGTAAAAATAGTAAAATCGTATTCTAGGGATCCTAAAACGTGCTTATTGATTAAAAACTCATCATCGAATTTTTTGACCAAAGACAATATACCTTCCTTACCTAAAGGTGATGGAAGGTAAAAAAAAGTTTCATAAGGCATAATCTAGTATAACGTACATGCGTTTATAGACTCATAAAGTCGGTATATTATTTAATGACTGTAAAATGTAGGGTATATTACACGAGGATGAAGTGTAGAATACGAGCCGTTTTATGCGAGTCAAATACTATACTTTATCTACAACTAACAATTTTACAGATTATAAATATATGATAAACATATTTTTCCCACTCTCAAAATCGTAAGTAGGCTATTAGGACATTATTCGTAGGGATGTATGTTTATTTTACTGTCAAGATATCGGTTTCTAGCACCTTACAGCTGAACGTACTTCCCTCTTTGTGAAATACTAACATCTTAGATATTTTAAACTTGTGTCAAATATTTATTCATTCTTATAATTTATAATTTTGAATTTAATTTCAATCAAATTGTCCTCATTTCATAAATATTTCCATTTAAAAGTTACCGTTGACGTGACAAATGTGACAGATGACAGCGTTTTTTTTCTTAATTTTTCAATGGAATATTTAGATTCTTTTTATTAATGTATCAATATTCAACTGTATTTCTTGACAGCCTTGACATATCTGACAGTGAAAATGAACAGGTAAAAAATAAATCACCGGCAGTGAAAAAAATCTTATATGCAACACGAGATGTATACATTTGAGCACTCTCGAACTTATTTGCTAGCCCTAGCCTCGTACGACCTACATTTCTTGTAGTATAAATAACTATTTTGTGCAACCGGACGCGAAATAAACATTTCGCAGCCGCTACAGGCCGTTGCCATGGTAGCGGCCGCGAAATTAAGTAAACAATCACTTTGACACTTGAGAATTGCATGGTTTTGTTTATCAAATGTTAATCCCATAGCCACCTTGAAAGCTAACTTTCTATTTACATTGAAACTGTTTAAAATTAATAAAATTTGTAATTACATATTTTTACGGTTGCACAAAAAATATTGTGTATACTTTGTCCGCGAAATCCTTTAGCGCCCTCGAGATTGTCTTGCCTCGGCCGCAAGCGGCCTCGGCGACAATTTTTCTCTCGGTACGCTAAAGAGTGATTTCGCGGCCTTGATGTACAAATAACTATTTTGTGATGTGTGGTTATATTACTGACCCGAATGCACGCACGCAGACGTAAGCCTGGTGTAACTTCGAATATGATTTTCTTGTACTGAGGGATATTACTTTAACTTCAAGGTAACTGAAGAACCTGGCAGACTATTTAAAAATATAAGATATTTATTGACAACAAATAATTAAAAGAAACCCGATAAGAGTACATAAATGAAAATATATTTCTCCATAATATGTTACAATTCTTAAAAGCTATTAGTTAAAACTTTTATGTTCCCTTTAATTTGTCATGATAAAAACTTTTTAAGAAAAAACCTTCTGGATGTAATATATGGTTGTGTGTGGCAGATACGACAAGTATTATGTTTTACAAGAGTCGCAGACAGATAACACAAGTGGCTTTAGGCGCCAGAAGCCCGAACAAGCGTACAGTCATATGCATCGTGCGTGCACATTTAAGATGAAGGTTTATTTAAATTTTTGAAGAAATGAATTCTTACAAAATGCATAATACATTTTGAATTAAATTCTACTGATTACTTAATTGTTGAAATTCATTGTTTGTAGTTTAGGGATTCTTAACCCAAAAACGGGTAGTGGGATTTTTTTTTATGTACAGATTCGAAATCCTCGGGCATTTTTATATACGTGCACCAAGTTTCAATTTTTTTTGAAGCTTGATACAGATTTTGTAAAAGATTATATGAAAAATGAGCTGGTATCAAATATTTAATTTTATAAGAGGTATATTTGTCTTTTCGGGTTCATAAACCCCAAATTAGGGGTTGAACCCTTTTGTACCATACATTTTTTGATTCTACGGACTATTTTACATATGTTCACAACGATTCAGTCAAATCGATGAGGGATTCATTTTTGCTATGAAACAATAAAGATAAACATATTTTTAAGGGTTTCCATCCCGTTTTTGGGGTTGTAACTCCGAACCCCGTTAAAATTCATAAAATCTATGAGCGCCATTGAACTCACCACCCTTTAATTAGTATGTACACCAATTTTCATAATATTTTAATGATTGATTCAAAAGTTATGGACCTTTAAATTTGAAACTTGTAAAGAAATTTTTAACAATTTTCCTGTAGAAATTTCTGGCGATTTCCCCTTGGTTTCGAGGGGAATCCCCGACTTGTCAAGTGTAGATCATCGCTTTTTAAGTAAATTGAAGGGGATGAATTTTTGTCCAAATTTAAAAATTCATAACTCGGAAACGGTTTGAGACATCGGTATGAAATTTGGATATGACACTTTTGCGACTTTTCGGCATCGATTCATAATTAGACCAAATAATTAATTAAACCAGGGGTACCAAAATTTTTGGTGTAAAGTTTAAGTGGTGTTATTTTAGAACCGTTTGAAATATGGGGAATGGTATCAATAAGACTTAAGACATTAATTGAGTAATTATTTGATTAATGAC
This sequence comes from Harpalus rubripes, assembly GCA_963082715.1. Lineage (NCBI taxonomy): Eukaryota > Metazoa > Arthropoda > Insecta > Coleoptera > Carabidae > Harpalus > Harpalus rubripes. Next base: position 12,130,819 of record OY720460.1, read on the forward strand.
ATATACCAGTGGCCCCAAAAATGTGGTACCAACAATGTAAAATGGTGTAGCTTTTGAACCATTTGAGATATAGGGTTGTAATTAGGTATGTATACCTGGTATATCTTTGCAATTAAGGTAGTTTATTAAGTATGCCAGTGGTTCAAAAAATGTGGGACAAAAAATTTCTCACTTTTAAACTATTTGACATATAGGGTTGTAATTTAATGTATGTACCTAGTATATTTTTGGAATTAGGGTAAATCATTGTGTAGACCAGTGGCTCTAAATATGTTGGGGAAAATATATAAAAATAAATGTTATTTTTACCTCCCGTCATACCGTAGTTTTCAGTAAATAAGCACGAATTAGGGTCCCCACAACACGTTTTTACTATTTTTACGATGATGTCTTTGTGTGTGTGACGATTTTTTCGTCCACGATAACTCATAACAAACTTCCAAATATATCTATTTTCCGTATTTAAGCTTCCTGCATTTATATAACGAGTTGTTTAGATTTTGGGTAAAATTGGATAAATAGAAGTGATACTTTACTTGAAGCCCATAACAGTTTTTAATAAAAAAACTATATTAAAATATAATCCAAAACTTTTCAATTTTAGTATTTAAGACTTTTACATCCTGGGAAACAACATATTAGAGTTTGGCTAAAATTAATCAACCAGAAGTGATACGTTACTTGAAGCTCTGAACAGGTTCTCGTGAAAACTATATTATGATATACTCCAAAACTTGTCAAATTTAGTATTTACGACTTTTATATGAAGGGGAACAACATATTAGATTTTGGATACAATTGATAAACTGGAAGTGATACTTTACTTGAAGCGCTGAACAGATTTTTGTGAAAAATATATTGATATATTCCAAAACTTGTCAAATTTAGTATTTAAGACTTTTATATAACGGGAAGCATCATACTAGATTTTGGCTAAAATTGATAAACCGGAAGTGATATGTTATTTGAAGTTCTGAACAGATTTTCGTCAAAACTTTTCAAATTTGATATTTAAGACTTTTATATTAATGAGAACGGTATATTATATGTTTTCTAAAATTGATAAAGCGGAAGTACACTACTTTATAGGAAGCTATAAACAGATTTTCTTGAAAAAATACATTAAAACATGATCCAAAACTTCTCAAATTTGGTATTTAAAACACGTATATAATTTGAAACAACATTAGATTTTGACTATAACTATATGATAAACCGGAAGTGGTACTTGATTTTCGAGGAAAAACGTAATAAAATATAATCCAAAATTTGGTATTACAGACTTTTCTATTTATTGGAACAACAAATTAGATTTTGTTTACGAACGATCAACCGGAAGTGATATTTTACTTAATGTTCATTGCTATTTCAAACATAGAATTGACGGGAGGTCATGTGTTGGCCACATCAGATTTTTTACTTTACTTTATGTAAAATAGTTACTTTCAAAATTACAGTTCAAATTTTAATATTATTTTATATGTGAGTTTTACATCGTTAACTAGTACTATGATTGTAAAATAATGTTAGAATATGAATTTTGCGATATTCTTATTAATTTTTTTTTGTTTCTGTGGTTTCCAGGGTACGGGGAACTTTATTCCTCGATTTGTAAGATCCGTGAGAGCCTAATACACACCTAGAATAATCGATTCGTCGGAGAACTTCTTAGTTTCGTAGAAAACAGGCTCCTTACTCTCCTGATATGGCCCCCTGCGACTTCTGGCTGTCCCCCAAACTCAAGGGGCCATTGAAAGAAACGCGATTTCAGACGAGAGGACATAATGGCTGCAAGGCCCAGGGAGACTACTTTGACGGTGATTAGGTTTCCAACGCTCCAAGTATGCCAGTTTTTTTTCTCCGGCCAAAGGTTGGATACTTTTCTAACAAACCTCGTTATCTGTGATACGTTTATTTTTGTTAAGTATATTTATGTGCTTTATGTATTGATATATATTATATTACTTTTTATACTTTGTATTTTTGTTTCATATAATTAATGTGTAAATTAAATAAATGAATAGTTATTTGTGTACTAAGGGTGCAAAATGCTACATTGTTGCACGAGCATGAAGTTTGATTCAATGATGCGAGAGCGGCAATGTCATCGTATCGTAAATATTGTTTCTTAATATGTACAATGTAATATCTTTATGAAATATTAAAGTCATATAAAATGAAACATATTTATTATTGTTGTACTGTGCTCAACTTCCTATGTAAATATAAGAAACAAATAAAAAATTTAAATCATACATTCTTTTGATATACCTATTGGGAATTTTAATCCATTAAAAAAGAAGCATCCATGCACCAAATTTTAGATGAAATCGTTCATGGATGCTTCTTTTTTCTGCGTTTAAAAAAGTAGAATCTATGCCACCATATTTTCTAAAAAATCGTGCATAGATGCTACTTTTAAGTAGCATCTATGTACCATATTTTCTAAAAATCCGTGCATAGATGCTACTTAAAAGTAGCATTTTCTAAAAAACGTATAAATAGTGGTTGCCTATATTGTAGGCGCAAAGCTTTCCGACGGGTGCTGCCCCATGGCGGCTGTTTTAAGAACTATATACGTGAAAACTTCGCGACTGACAAGTCTTAGAAACTATATACTTACTTGTGTTTGAGGGGTGTGTTATAAAAATTAAAACTAAAGATTAAAAAATAAATACTTCATTTTTAAATCAATTTTAAAGTTTATTAGCAATATATAATTACAAATGTGTTTCAAATATTTACATTAACATTTTATTACAATTTTACAATATTTGATATTTCTCTTCTACTGCCTTTGGGGTCCTTCAAGTTCACATGTTGACAACCTGCACAGAAAAATATATAAAATTAGACTATTAAACATATACGAATACAAAATAAGAGGGTAAACCAAAAAGGGTGATAAGAAAAAAAATTAGAATTAAAATTTAATTCCTGGTTAAATTTTAATTGGAAAATTAAAATTTAATTCTTGTTTAATTTTTATTGGAAAATAACATAATTCTAGGTGAATTAAAAGTTAATAAAGAATTAATTTTAATTCTTTATTAAATTTTATTAGTTTAATGCTCGGTTTTATAATTTAATTCTCCAATTCATAATTGAATCGACAATTAATTTTTTTTAATGGAGAATTAAATTTTAATTCCTTATCAAATTTTATTAGTATAATGCCAGGTTTTATGATTAAAATTAAACCAAGAATTAAATTTTAATTTTTCAACTAAAAATTAACCAAGAAATTTTAATTCTCCAATTAATAATTTCATCATTAAAATTTTACATATTACGTTAAAAAATTATCTCTCCAACTCCGAAATGATTGGGTGCTGCAAACTTAATTTTATATTTTGCGTTCATAATGACCTTCATTTCGATACGCAATTTTTTTTTAGACGGTTGGTACTAGATGACGTTTCTTTAACCCATTTTTACCTAATTTATTTTTAGTTAATTGACATTTCATTTTAATAATATAATGTCGAAATTCTTATTATTATTTTTTATTTATGGAAGATTATTTACATGAAAATGTACAAATGGTTACAAATATAATCACAAATTGAGTAAGTAAATGTTATTGTAGAAGGCGCAAAATATAAAAAATAGTATAAAGAACTCATTTTATAAGACTTTCTTTCGCACTTGTCAATTAGAAAACTCGCTAACGCTCGTTTTCTAAATTTTGACGCGTGCGAAAAACAACATGTCTTTAAAACGCGTTCTTTAATATACTATTTCTCAACCTAAACCACGTTGTTTAACAGTTTATTTGTAATGTTTTTATAACAATTTCTACAACTATTGTAATTAGCTGAGGATGAGTTTACTCAAAACCCGAAATGTCCATATTTCCTAATAAATACACGTTACGTAGACCATCAACATCAAAATTTTACTTACGAGTACAATGTAGAGAAGGTTCTTGATCCAGACAACGAAATGGAGTCCACCAGGTCCGGAGAGAAGCTCCAAGATGTAGACTAGAGCGGGTTCTCCAAGTAGCGATGTCTGCGTCAGTCTTACCACTGGAACGTCGGAAACGTGATCATCTGTAAAAAATAAGATGTGTTAATAAAATTATAAATGTAATACCTTATTTATTGAGACTGCAATGTAGGTATTTATCTGTACTAATAACAGTTTAGAGATTGGAAACTCAATGCTTTTATATCGTCATAACGTTCGCCATCTATCAACATATGCAACTAACTAAACCACGGTAACTAGATCTTTAAAATATTATTCGTGTGTGTTTTTAAAATTATTTATTTTAACATTTAAAAGAAAAAGAAAATCTCATATTAATATGTATTATGAATATTTATTTAAAATATATTGAGTACAAATTTTAAATTGCAAAAGAACAATGAGTAGATATATAAATATTAATATCAGAGTTTAATAGTATTTATATAGATATGTATTGAAATATAGACAATATTTAATTTACATTTTTCAATATTTGTATTTATATATTTTTTTTAAATTGTACAACTTGGAGTGCAGTATTTTAACTTTTAGTACTGAAAAACTAAGGAGGAGGAAATCGCAAAATTGTACACAGTTTATAAAAAATCACAAGGGGATAGACTTTTCTAGATTATTTAAAATTATATATCCATGAATTTTAGCATGTTAAATTTAATATCAACATTCTTTACTTTTCCATATTTATTGATTTCCCAATTATGTTTTTTAAAATTATGTTGAGGAATAGTGAAAAATATAAATGTATGTGTTTTGATTCAATTTCTAATTTGTGTACTGTAATATCTGAGCCAAATTTTTACATCTATGTATATGTATGTGATGTAAACTAAAACTTGTAAACAACACAATTGGATATGTACGTCGTTGTATTAATATTATTTTTTTAAAAGAATTTTTAAATCTTATTTAAAGATGTGTTGAAAAGAGACGTACGTAGGTGAAAAAAAGAAAAGAAAATTGGGAGCTAAGGGATATCAACCTCCACCTTCATAGTTCTTCACATAACTCATTTAGTCGTAACTTTATGAACGATATTGTCAGCTTTTACATACTACTGTGGATTTTCAGTTCTTTTTGCATTGATTCCCTTCTTTTCTCATATATAATTCTTCCGAAGAATTGCAAATGATGAATTTCATTTGATGAATGTTCAACAAGATATTTATCTCCTAATTTGTAAGTTTCGGGAAGTTCTGTACCACCTGAGTTATTGTTATTCGAAATACAAGCATTAAGAATTTGCTCTCCATGAAATTCTACAGAAACATATATAAGAAAAATTTATAAATATTATCATATGTATAAAAAATAATTAATGTTCATAAGATACCTTGCGAGTTCTCTGTATGTTTTAAACATATAAAAATTCAAATAGTGTGGGATCAAAAATCTTGTATGTCATGACAGCTTTTAAATTTTTCAGTTAGACGTTTAAATTTTCCATTATATTTTTTTGCATTGCCTTCTATGTTGTCTTCGTCATTTTTGTGATTTTGCTGCCCTCTGAAGAAATATGCAATGAACTATTTTCCCCATGCTCCGTTAACCCCTCATCACCAAGCACTTTGTTACAAGGTCACCCATAAGTCTGTCCAATCTCTCTTTAGATAGCTGTCTCTGCAGCGTTTTTCACTTAATGAAATTCATTGTTTGTTGTTTAGCTGTGCTTAACCCAAAAACGGGTAGTGGGAAAATTTCATGTTCAGATTCGAAATCCTCAGACATTTTTACATATTTGCACCAAGTTTCAGAATTTTCAGAAACTTGGTACACATTTTGTAATCGATTATTTGAAAAATGAGCTGATATCAAATATTAAATTTTATAAGAGGTATGTTTGTGTTTTCGGGTACATAAACCCCAAATTAGGGGTTGGACACTTTTGAACCATACACATTTTGATTCTATGGACTTTTTTTACATATGTTCACCAGGATTCAGTCAAATCGATGAGTGATCCATTTTTGCTATGAAACAATAAAGATAAACATATTTTTAAGGTTCATATCCCCTTTTGTGGGTTGTAACTCCGAACCCCGTGGAAATTCATAAAATCTGTAAGCGCCATTGAACTCGCCACCCTTGAATTAATATGAGCAACAATTTTCATAATATTTTAATGATTGGTTCAAAAGTTATGCACCCTTAAATTTGAAACTTTAAACAATTATTCCTATAGAAATTTCTGGTGATTTCGGGGATTCCCCTTGGTTACAAGGGGTATCCCCATCTTGTCAGGTGTAGATCGTAGTTTTTTTGAAGAAATGAATTCTTATAAAATACATAATACATTTTGAATAAAATGCTACTGATTACTTAATTGTTGAAATTCATTGTTTGTTGTTTAGGGATTCTTAACCCAAAAACGGGTAGTAGTATGTACAAATTCGAAATCCTCGGGCAATTTTATATATGTGCACCAAGTTTCAAAATTTTCTTAAGCATGATACAGATTTTGTAAAAGATAATATGAAAAATGAGCTGGTATCAAATATTTAATTTTATAAGAGGTATATTTGTCTTTTCGGGTTCATAAACCCCAAATTAGGGGTTGGACCCTTTTGTACCATACATTTTTTGATTCTACGGACTATTTTACATATGTTCACAACGATTCAGTCAAATCGATGAGATATCCATTTTTGCTATGAAACAATAAAGATAAATATATTTTTAAGGGTTTCCATCCTCTTTTTGGGGTTGTAACTCCGAACCCCGTTGAAATTCATAAAATCTGTGAGCGCCATTGAACTCACCACCCTTGAATTAATATGAGCAGCAATTTTCATAATATTTTAATGATTGGTTCAAAAGTTTTTTAAATTTGAAACTTGTAAAGATATTTTTAACAATTTTTTCTATAGAAATTTATGGTTTCGAGGGGAATCCCCGACTTGTCAAGTGTAGATCGTCGCTTTTAAGTAGACTGAAGGGGATGAATTTATGTCCAAATTTAAAAATTCATAACTCGGAAACGGTTTGAGACATCGGTATGAAATTTGGATATGACACTTTTGGGACTTTTGGACATCGATTCATAATTATAACAAATAATTAATTAAACCAGGGGTACCAAATATTTTGGGGTAAAGTTTAAGTGGTGTTACTTTAGAACCGTTTGAAATATGGGGATGAAATTTAATATGGATATTAATAATACTTAAGACATTAATTGAGTAATTAATTGATTAATGACATACCAGTGGCACAAAAAATGTGGCACCAACAATGTAAAATGGTGTAGCTTTTGAACCATTTGAGATATAGGGTTGTAATTAGGTATGTATACCTGGTATATCTTTGCAATTAGGGTAGTTTATTAAGTAGGCCAGTGGCTCAAAAAATGTGGGACAAAAACTTTTTTAAATTTCCCCCTTTTAAACCATTTTACATATAGGGTTGTAATTTAATGTATGTACCGAGTATATTTTTGCAATTAGGGTAAATCATTGAGTAGACCAGTGGCTCTAAAAATGTTGGGCAAAATATATAGAATGGTGTTATTTTTTAATCATTTGAAATATAATATATTAATATATAATAATATTAAGTAGACTAGTGGTTTCAAAAATGTGGAACAAATAAATAAAATGTTGCCATTTTATTAAATATTTGTAAAAAAAGGTTATGTGTACCTAGTACACAACATGTGTTTGTAATTAGCGTAAGTAGTCTAGTAAATCCGTGGCTTTAAAAGTTTGGTACAAATATTCATAACTTATAAACCGTTTGAGATACAATGCTATTATTTTTTCAGAATATTAATTAAAAAGAATAAAAATTATATAATTTAAGCTATGAACATAATAAAGAAAATGCAAATAAACAAAAATTATAAACTAGAAATAAAAATTTGAAACTTTATATCTAAATAAGTAGTTAACTAACAATACATTGATAAAAATATTACCAAATTCTGGGGTGAGAATATTTGTCAAAACAAAAGCACATCTAAAATGGTCCCCCAACCGCGCACACATGTCCCATTTAACCAAAGTCGTATCTCATAGTTTCCTAGATCCCAATATTGGCCTTCGAAATCCGAACACACTGTATAAAACAAAAATATGGTAATGGAATCAATAAGTGACGATTAATAATATCCTCAGCAGTTATACGACTTTAAAAGTGAAAGATTGTTCAGCCATCGAGAGGAGAGCAGCCAATAGCTTAGTTGGTAAGAGCACTGTCCCGGCAAGATAGGGGTCTCGGGTTCGAATCCCGATGGCTGACAATTTTTCACAATTTATTTCATCAATAAGTGGTGAACAAACCATATTTTTGTCTGAACACAATTTAATGAAACGGTACGACTACATTTTTGTAATCTGTGGGATTTTCAAGTATCAAGAGATGGCGCTGATCGCATTAAACAATGGTACACTTTTTGTTTACATTTGTAAGCGTAGCATTCCTATCAATTGTGTTTCTTTAGTTTTCGTATTATTTTCTTATTTGTTAGTATTTTTTATGTATAATTCATGTATAATAGAATTCTTGTAGTCATATAATTGTAATTCTATGTAAATGTCAAATATGTACCACTGTATGTAGTTCTAATATCCGCCGCTAGTTAGCGTTTTCTTATTTGAAGCTCCCAATAAAACAAAAATATAATGGAATCAATAAGTGGTGAACAAACCATACTTTTGTCTAAACACTATTTAATGAAACGGTACGACTACATTTTCGTGATACTTGTTGACCAAGTGACAGATACGTAACCTTAAAATACAAATCAGAATTTTCCAGATTTTTCTTAATAAAATACAAATATTGAATAATAAATTTATATGACGCGCAACATATATTTAAAATAAAATAATTGAAAGTGTAAATGTTAATACATTAATAGCTAATATTCTTTATTTGTTCGCAAAAAATGGATAATACAAGTATAGACAATTTTAAACTGGATAAAATATGTAGAATTTGTTTAATAGAAAAGTCGGGTTTAAAACCGTTGTTTGATGCTTTTGTTGCTGATATGTTGATGATGTGTTCATCTCTTGTTGTAAGTTGAAATATACACAAAATATCAGTTTTGTAGGTTAAGGTGGTTCTATTGTGAAAGCATTTACGGTAGATTAAAATGAAATTTAAATATTATTTTTTGTTACGCAATTATACAATAGTATATACAAGTACACCATTATTCACGAAAGATGACTATTCAAGGACTTTCTTTCGAAGAAAGAATACACATCACTGTACAACAGTAGCTTAGCAACATTTTGTATTAGAAAGAGAAAGATTATTTGACCTATGCCTATTTAATTTATGTGGTGTAACAGATATACGTAAATAATGGCATTACTTTCTAACACACTATAAATAATAATGACATGTCGTAAAATCACAGATACCTAATTATCTACTATACTATTATTCACAAAAGATGACTATTCAAGGTCATTTGTTCGAAGAAAGAATACACGTCATTTTTACAGCAATAGCTTAGCAACATTTTGTATTAGAAAGAGAAAGATTATTTGACCTATGTCCATTTAATGTATGTGGTGTGACAGATATATGTAAATAGTGGCATTACTTTCTAACACACTATAAATAATAAATGACATATGTCGTAGAATTACAGATACCTAATTATCTACTACACTGCCCTCTGTACTAATATTTACCCAGTGGCGTTGACGTTTAAATCAAATTATTATTCCTTGGTTTATAAGTTAAGTCTATGTTTTTGTATTTTGCAAAAACATAAGCGAAAAACATAAATCTTTCAGAAAGGCATTATTTAGAAAGAAACATAATTTTCAAATAAATTACTCTTATTTTTTCAGTTAAAATGTATCCATAAATATTTCATGTTGCACGCCTATGCATACAAAATGCAATGAAGTTAACTGCAAGTAATTTATCAGACGGCTCACAAATGACCTTGAATACTCATCTTTCGTGAATAATAGTTTATACAAAATTCCAGAAACGTATACGGGTCGTGAACTCAGATATTTAATGTGTACTGGGTGTTCATTTTAAATGGGCCACTATTGCTATCTCGGAACTGTAAGAGCTACAAAGACGGTTAAATGGGCAAACAATTACTATTTCACTAAACATATTTAAAGAAAAGAAAAATTATTTTTTTCGACCAGTGGTTCTCAAAATACGGGACCTAACTTTTTACCTCTCGCTACCCTTGGTAAGGGAGGTATAGGGATCGTGCTAAAAATCGCATATCGAGATTTTGGTATATGACCACGTTTTAAGGTCCCTACAATCCAATTTTAACATTTTCACGACGATGTCTGTGTGTATGTGTGTGGATCCTCCACTCTAACTCAAATACTATCATTCAGACAATTTTGAAACCTTGTATTTCGAACTTTTTCTGTAATGGAAAGAGCCCATTAGATTTTGATGTAAATTGGATGACCGGAAATAGCACTTTACTAAAAGCTCAAAATAGTTTTTCTTCGAAAAATATCTTTAAATGTTATTTTTTCGAGATTAATGTTATTATAAAAATTAAAGATTATTAAATTTTCTACGGATTTGCATTAATACTTTTTCTATATATTTTATGGATAAATTTATAAAATTATCTATAAATGTCACTGTCAAAGAACTAATCATTTCAAATTAATAACAGTAACGTTTTAAAAAGAAAATAGTAAATAGAACCATAGTTATATGGAATGAATCTTAATACAATTTCCGCAATAACTAAATATGTAAGTATGTATATTTAAATTAATAAAAATTAAATAGCGGGAGGTTTGGTTTTGGCCACATCACATTTTGTTTCCATTAAAAATATTTTTTTATTCGTAATTAGAGGGAGGTATTGTTGGTTATAAAATCTGATGTGGCCAACACACGACCTTCCACCAATTCCATGTTTAAAATAGTAATGAGCTTTAAGTATCACTTCCGGTTTATCATGTATAATCAAAATCTAATATAGAGTTCGAAATTATAAACGAGTTTTAAATACCAAATTTGAGAAGTTTTGGATCATATTTTAATATATTTTTTTAAGAATATCTTTTAGAGCTTCTAATAAAGTACCACTTCCGGTTTATCAATTATAGCAAAAATATAATATTTCGTTCTCATTATAATATAAGTCTCAAATACCAAATTTGAAAAGTTTTCGATTAAATTGTAACATATTCTTCACGAAAATCTGTTCATAGCTTCAAGTAAAGTATCACTTCCGGTTTATCAATTTTAGCCAAAGTCTAATATGTTATTCCCCTGGATATAAAAGTCTTGAATACTAAAATTGAAAAGTTTTGGATTATATTTTAATATAGTTAATCATTAAAAACTGTTATGGGCTTCAAGTAAAGTATCACTTCCGGTTTATAAATTTTAAACAAAATCTAATATGTTGTTCCCCATCATATAAAAGTCTTAAATACCAAATTTGAAAAACTTTGGAATATATCAATATATTTTTCACGAAAATCTGTTCTGAGCTTCAAGTAAAGTATCACTTCCGGTTTATCAAATTTTTGGAAGTTTGCTATAAGAGTTACCATGGAGGAAAAAATCGTCACACACAGACACAGACTTTGGTTGTTTTATTTAATTTAAAAGTATTCCCTTCCAACATGTATAATTTAAGGGAGCCATTGTTTCGTTATAAAACATCACTATGATTAGTTGGCTGGAGGTACTGTTGCACTATTCTCATTTTCAATTGACGAGAGGTACTGTTGATCTATCTCCATTTGTTATTAGCGGGAGGTATTGTAGTTAAAATATGTCACCTTTATACATAGGTTTAGTTGGAGGGAGGTACTGTAACAAATATGAAGTGTCACCAGACTTTGGTTGTTTTATTTTATTTAAAAGTATTCCCTTCCAACATGTATAATTTACGGGAGCCATTGTTTTGTCATTAATCAAATTAATTAAATCTCAATTTTTACCTCAGTGTTCCCCCACGTCCATTACTATACGGCGGGTGCATGGGGTGCATATTGATTTCTGTGTGACAGAAAAAGGTATACTGTAAGACAGAGACATCACGACATAGAATAATATATACAGGATAGAACACTCACTCGCAAATATTCATTTATTAATTTTTGTTAAACAGAGAGGGAAATATATAACTATTTCTTTCTAATAAACTCTTCTTACTGTAATATTTGTTGGGAAACATGGTGTTAAGTCCGTGTCCGTAACATATCTCGGTGATCATAGAGTAAAACAAACAGGAGTGGACACTCACTTTCAAATATTAATTTCTGTAGAACACAGAGGGGAATATATAACTATTTCTTTCTAATGAACTCTTCTTTTTACTGGAATGTTCGTTGGGAAATATGGTGTCAAGTCTGTGCATATCTCGGTGACAGACAACACCATGTATTTATATAGGTAGTTAGGTTTTGTAGGAACGTAAACTTTTCAAATTTGGTATTTAAGACTTTCATATTAATGAGAATGCCATATTAGATTTTTGCTACAATTGATAAACCGGAAGTGGTACTTTACTTGAAGCTCTGAACAGGTTTGCTTGAAAATATATATTAATATATGAGCCAAAACTTTCAAATTTGGTATTTAAGACTTTCAGATTAATGAGAACGACATATTATATTTTTGCTACAATTGATAAACCGGAAGTCGTACTTTACTTGAAGCACTGAACAGATTTGCTTGAAAGAATATATTAAGATATGATCCAAAACTTTTCAAATTTGGTATTTAAGACTTTCAGATTAATGAAAATGCCATATTAGATTTTTGATAAAATTGATAAACCGGAAGTGGTACTTTACTTGAAGCTCTGAACAGATTTGCTTGAGAATATATATTAATAAATGAGCCAAAACTTTCAAATTTGGTATTTAAGACTTTCAGATTAATGAGAACGACATATTATATTTTTGCTATAATTGATAAACCGGAAGTGGTACTTTACCTGAAGCTCTGAACAGATTTGCTTGAAAGAATATATAAAGATATTGATCCAAAACTTTTCAAATTTGGTATTTAAGACTATCAGATTAATGAGAACGACATATTATATTTTTGCTAAAATTGATACACCGGAAGTGGTACTTTACCTGAAGCTCTGAACAGATTTGCTTGAAAAAATATAAAAAGATATAAGCCAAAACTTTTCAAATTTGGTATTTAAGACTTTTAGGTTAATGAGAACAACATATTAAATTTTTGCTAGAATTGGTAAACCGGAAATGGTACTTTACTTGAAGCTCTGAACAGATTTGCTTGAAAAAATATATTAAGATATGATCCAAAACTTTTCAAATTTGGTATTTAGGACTTTCAGATTAATGAGAACGACATATTATATTTGTGCTAAAATTGATAAACCGAAAGTGGTACTTTACTTGAAGCTCTGAACAGATTTGCTTGAAAAAATATATTAAGATATTATCCAAAACTTTTCAAATTTGGTATTTAAGACTTTCAGATTAATAAGAATGACATATTAGATTATTGCTAAAATTGATAAACCGGAAGTGGTACTTTACTTCAAACTCTGAACAGATTTGCTTAAAGAAATATGAAAAATGAATACATGTTATTTTTATTACATAGAATTAGAGTGCCCTGATCGAAAGAAGTAATTGTTTTGTTCTTGTAATTGATCGTAAATGTCATCGCAAACAAAATATTCACGTATTTCTTTCCTGATATTCTATTCTTTAACGCAGTGATGCACAAACTCCGGCCCGCGGGCCAATCCGGCCCGTTTACTAATTCTATCCGGCCCGCGTAGAAATCAATTGATTATGATTTATATATATTTAAAAAAAAATGAAAATAAAATTGAAAATAAACATAAATCAAATGCATAAATTTATATGACACTTTAATTTTATTGATTTAATTTATTTATTCTGGTAATACATAATATAAATATTTTTGTCTTCGAAATGCTTACGAGTACCATCTATTCCGCTACCCCCGTAAGCAACAGCGGCCGGGTATTCGTTCTTGCTTTACGAATCACGCACGGTGCGGTGCGGCGTACTGGCGTAGTAGTGCTCACATGAATTCCAGAAATCGAATTAATGACGAAAATTTAAATGATATCTTGCAGTTGGCTACAACCTCCTTAGCACCTGATATTAGCCAAATGGTTACTGGTATTCAATGTTATACTTCGAATTCTTCAACGAGCCAAAGTTAGTTAATATCTCTTCAATCATTTGTTTTTATTATATAAGAAATTGTGATTTTTATAGTTAAAATTTTATTTGCTGTTTGTTATATTTATAGCAAAATATATAATGATATTTATTTTTATTCGGTTATTGTATTATACACATACACAGTCAATAAAAAATATATAAAGTAATTCATTTTTTATTCCATCCAAACCTAAATTATGTTTTGAATTCTTACTGGCCCGCGGCAACACAATGTATTTTTATTTGGCCCATTGTCAAAAAAGTTTGTGCATCCCTGCTTTAACGAATGATCAAATAAAAAATATAATGTTCTCATCAGTGGTCGAAAAAAATAATTTTTCTTTTCTTTAAATAAGTCCTGTGAAATAGAAATTGTTTGCCCATTTAACCGTCTTTGTAGCTCATATAGTTCTCGAGTTAGCAATGGTAGCCCATTTAAAATGAACACACTGTATACATTAAATATCTGGGTTCACGACACGTATATGTTTTTGGAATTTTGTATACTTCTATATACTTTTGTATACTTGTATAAAAAATAACATAAATTTCATTTTAATCTACCGTAAATGCTTCCACGATAGTACCACCTTAACTAATCTACGAAAATAATTTTAGTTAATTTGACTGCCGGATAAAATAAAAATATCGCATCATATAATAGACCTTTTTAATTTAACGGCTATCTCTTTCTCTCACTGCAAATAGTAAGAAAATGGCGCCAACAATTGCCAGTTGGGCTGTCGAACGAAACGCCAAAATTCTCGGTGAAAATTTGCATCATTAGACCTTTTATCTTCTATAAAAGCTTTTGTAACTTATTTCGATAAGTTTTTTTTTAAGTTGTCTGAGATTTTTCTTACATTTTACGTCAATTTTTTTAAAACAAACGCCATGGTTCTCAACAAGGATCTCAATTGTTCTTACTATGCGCAGATCTCTGTTGCGCATTGAAGGGGCTATTGGCATGTGTATAATTTTGTCAATTTACATTTTAATATTGAAGCGATATTTTTATTTTATCTGGCAGTTAAATTAACTGACACTTTACCAGGAGATTGAAGTGCCCCGGCCCTTAGCGAAACATTTTGCCATGATAGTACCACATTTACAGTAAATATACCATAATTTATTAAGTATACACTTTTGTAGGTATACAAAGGAGATGGATTGCCGCATCAAATATGTACTCAATGTATGCTACAAATTAGTAAATCTTACGCCTTCAAACAATTATGTTTAAAATCTGATAGTGTTCTTCGAAATTATATCAACAGTCGGAATAATTTTACAAATGTAATGCCCAATGAATCTGAAAGTACTTTTGATATTACTAAATCTCAAAATACTTGTACACAAATTGAATCTACGAACCAACAGCAACAAGAATCTATAATGAATATAGGAAATGAAATAATTAAAGAAAATGAAATAAATTTATTAGAAGATGAAGTGTTCTCATGTACTGAAT
This sequence comes from Harpalus rubripes, assembly GCA_963082715.1. Classification (NCBI taxonomy): domain Eukaryota; kingdom Metazoa; phylum Arthropoda; class Insecta; order Coleoptera; family Carabidae; genus Harpalus; species Harpalus rubripes. Next base: position 12,146,431 of record OY720460.1, read on the forward strand.
GTACGGCAACATTTAAATTTAAAGTCGATTTAGAAGTTCATAAATTAGAAAACCATAAACAGCAGAATGAAATAATTCAAAATAATGCGGAATCATACCATAGCTGTAATGTTTGCAATAGGAATTTTAAAGGTATGTTTAATTGAAGTTACTTTTTCCGATATTGAATATAGACTAAGTACGGATCGACGCACCACTCGCGGATTTTTTACGCACTAGCGCTGGGTTGTTCAAATGACAGTACATCAACAACTATTATAATTTGTTGTGTAACACATATTTAATAATTTATTTATTTTAGCTCGTTGGGAACTGAACAAACATGTAAAACAACATATGGAAAACAAACCATTTTCTTGTAATATTTGTGAAAAGGGCTTCTTATATAAGTCTCATTTATTGAAACACAGAAAATCACATAACTCTATAACAATAGGAAGTACGGAGACTGAAGAAACAATTCAGAAACCATATTCGTGCAATTTGTGCGAGAAGGAATTCGTTGAATCTAAAAGTTTGAAGAGACATATGCTTGTGCAGCATTCTGTTACGAAGTATGTCACAGAAAAGAAGCATTTGTGCTCTGTTTGCGGGAAAAAGTAAGTAAGAAATATGTATTAAAATATAGGAAGTATCTACTGCATTCTCCAGACAAAGCCGCAAAAAAATTGTGAACTGTCGCACATGCGCAGAAATGGATATAGATTTGTATGAGCATTTGGGATGTTTTACATTTGGTGTCTCAGACTCGCGCAACCACTAATTTGATTGTTTCAAATAGTAATAAAATATTTACTGGAAATTCAAGTGATAAAAAAATGAGCACCGTCATTTAAAAGAGCTTAGAAAAGTACCCTAAAGAAGTACAAACCAAAATCCAGTATTATTTTATACTTGGCAATTATTTTAATAATAAAAAAAATACATTTTCGCCTATATCTACAAGTGACCCATGATTTTATTTGATAAACAATACATCGCTAAAATGGCCCCCTAGTGATGCAACTTTTCCCTAAATTAAACGACTTCGTATCGCTTAGTCTCAAGATTCCCTTGTTGGACAAGTTATTCTGTTTATTTCTTTAATTATTTCAGATTTTTGGAGCGAAGATATTTGATGATACATATCAGAAAACATACCGGTGAAAAACCATTATCGTGTGAAATATGTGGAAAGACATTTTCTGTTCCTCATTGTCTTCGAAGCCACATGACTACCCACAGTGGATTAAAACCATATAAATGCAAAGTAAGTTCGTTTATTTTCTGCACTTGTTACACATTGGCCCTTTTACTTTTTTATTGCATCGTGACGTCTTTTTTAATTGCGCCACGTAGCGAAATTCTTATGAACTAGAGATAAAAAATACGTCACAACCCCAGCAAGACCTTATGGTCAGCCACAACACGAGAGAAAGCTTGATGAACTATGAGATAGAAACAGTTGTATCAAGTGAATTTAGCTACAAAAATGTAGCGCGGGAAAATTAAACGTAAGCCACACATGACTTGCATTGACTTACACCCGCGTGTGATCCACGTCAACTTGGCGATTACTGATTCAGCACGTGTGTGCTTTTTATTTGTATGTATTTTTAATTAAAACGAGTAAGTTTAACCACAGTTTTCTTATTACACACGCGTATTTAACCTCTGAACGTCAATAAAAATAATTGGCGGTAAAAGCCAGGCATGCGCACAAACACCATCAAATGATATAACATCGTTGTGTGACCTAGTTAGGGTTGTGGCGTCATTTGGCGATTGTTTTTAACATATGTATTTTTCAATTTAAAATTTCATTTATAAATACTATATAATTTATCATTATTTTTATTTTATATTAATATAGAGATGGAAAAGGAAGTATTCTATGCCGACGTTTCGACTATAGCATAGTCTTCTTCAGGGCTAGAATGGTTCAGTTAAAGAAAATAATCATTTGGATAATATAAATAAATAAATAGTTAAAAACCCCAGATCACAGAATAAAAATCGTCAAATATTAAAAAACTTATCATTGATGAATATAATAAACATGGATGATTACAACAAATATCAAAGTAACAGTTTGATATATTTTTTTTGTCAGTAAAATCAAACTCCTATATGAAACCTATACTACGGAATTCAAACTATGAACCAGCACTCACTTATCGTGTATATTTACTATATTTCTCTTATTTGTTGTAGGTTTGTGGTAAAGCGTTCGCCTGGTCTTCAGTTCTAACGCAGCATTTACGCACTCACAGTGGAGAAAAACCATTTGTTTGTACTGTTTGCGGGAAAAGAGTCAGCCAGCATTCGAATTTAGTTCTTCATATGCGTGGGCACACTGGACAGCGGCCTTATGTTTGTGCGGTATGCGGAAAAGCATTCGCAGGTAAAAATTCTCAATAAAACAAGAAAAATTACAATCCGTTAACATTTTTGAGGTTAGAGAAAAATATATGTAGGTATTGCATAAGTACAATTTCGAGCAAAACGTCATTGTGGATAATTTCTATGATTAATAATACTGTAACGCTGATATTGAATGATTGAATTGGCTCCATAATGGCGGAGGAGTCAGCTGTAATTTATCTAGTAGCTATATAGATAAATGCCCCCTACCTCGAATACAATACCTAATATTTATTTTTCTTTCCAGGTTCAAGCGCTCTGGCCGTCCACCGCCGCTGGCACACCGGCGAACGCCCCTACCCCTGCAACTTATGCCCCAAAGCCTTCGCCCAATCCCACGAGCTCTCCATCCACCAGCGTAGCCACACAGGGGCCCGGCCCTTTCCCTGCGCGGCGTGCGGCAAAGCGTTTCGCACGCGCGCGCATCTAACCGCGCATGTGCGCACGCACACCGGCGAGAGGCCGTACGCATGCGCGCTGTGCCCCAAGCGCTTCGCTGCCAAGCAGGTGCTGCGCGCGCACTCTAGGACACACAGTGGGGAGAAGCCTTATGTGTGTGGGGTGTGTGGGCATGCGTTTGCGCATTCGGCGAGTTTGTACACACATAAGAAGGTTCATCAAGAGAAGAATGTTGTCACTTATTAGTAATAGTTTGATTGAATGTAGATTAATGATGTTTGTCTTAGTCGCTTGATAGTTTTGAGATGTTTCTGTATATTTAGAAAATAGCTAAGCGGGGCGTCTTTGTTCTATGTTCATTATATTAATGAAATACCGATTAAATTTTTGTGTAATCATATAATAAATGATCTGTTACGTAAATATTTTTGTTTATTTTGTATACAGGCTGTAAATGAAATAAGTGCATTAAATTTAACCAGTATCGAGAGCAACAATATTTCTTAATAACTTTTTTTCTAAGGCCCGGTATTTTCACTTCCGAATAAAGTTTCGAATAAGTATTCGTTAAATAAATTTATTCTATATATTTATCCAACGAATAATTCCATTGCGTCTTTTCACACATTTTACACAAACAAATAGCTATCTGTCGAATAACTTTAACGTTCGTGAATTGGTAGCCTTGCAGTGTGAATATGTGCCAGTAGAGAAGGATGGAGTTTGGCGTAGCCACGTTAAGCAGATAAGGATGAAATGTGTCAACTACCTTTGAATCCGTAGTTGTCAAAATTTTGTTTGACATCTTTAATGTCAATGTGATCTATATTATGCATTTTTAACCCCGGGAGACTGGACTGTAATTTAACAAGTGTACCATCTAATTCAGCACTCATATGCGGTAAGCGGGATATGTATATTGTAAAATTGTTCTTGTACTTTTTGTATATTTATTTCAGTTCAAAGTAAATGTTTGTCAATATATTCAACAAAAGTATCCAAAATTCGAAAATATGTTGCCAGCGTCAAATGACAGGATCTTTATAATGATTTACCTATTTACTGGTTGAGATCAAATGCGATCCCCAATATGTGATCCTAAATTGTTTTCATAATCGGAACCTGTCAAAAATTATTTCATTTATGTGGTTATGTTGCTGTCTGATGGTGTGTGATCGATTTCTCACGTTATTTATTAATTCATAGTTGAAAATATCATCATAATATTTAATATATCCATTTTGTTAATAAATCTGCACTATGTGGAAATGTAATGAACTTACAAATAAACGGTTATTCGCTACCCAAGTACCGAATAATTTATCTCGCGAATAACAGATGTTATTCTTTCGAATAAATTTATTTGCAAGTGAAAAGACGACAAAAATATTTATCCGAAGGATAAATTTATCTAAACCTTTATTCGCAAGTGAAAATACCGGCCCTAAGTGTTTTAGATTGTGAGTTAAATTTTTTTAAGATTTGCTGCATATTTCGTTCCCCGCCCATGGAGAACAAATGGCTGCTGCCGTATTCAAATGGGATACAAACAGCTCAAAAATTGTCGGTTATCGGTTACACTTGCAGTCACAATAATTAATAATCGAATCAAGGGAAATAACATTTATTATTAATTATTTTGTAATAGTATAATTTTTAAAATAAAGAAATTTAAATTTTGGATAACAAAATTATAAAGTTCTGTATTAAACCAGGCTTTTAAACACCTGTGAATAGAGGAAGACAAGGAGGAATGAGGTAACGAGGAAGAGCAAAAGCATAGTTATTAGGTTAGGAGATGATTATTTATCGTCGACAAATCATAATAGTTTAAATACGTTATTCAAAAAATGTAAGTACAAACTTTTGTCCATTTAAACGAGGTACATGAGCACCAATAATTAGTCGCCCATTTATTGTTCTCGCCCAAACATTTTTTAATGAAAATTTTTACAGCATTTTCGCCTGTCGAAATGTGTATTGTGCATAATAAATACACCTTGCCAAGTAAATTCAGTCTCATTAATGAACATTATGAGCCATTCCCAAAATTAAAGTCTGCTGAAAACATTGATCTTTTTGGACATGATATGGATACAACAGTTGCTTTTTAAAAAATTGTCATATGTGACACTCCGTATTGTGATAAAGATGTACAAGATTAACAAATGTGCGAATATTAGGAACAGAATGATTTGGAAACGCTCCGTCTAAATGCGTTGGCAACTCTATAACACTTTATATCAACCACAAATTAAAATGTAGTAAAGATACGAATAAATAAATAAACCATAGGTAAGTAATTACAATGTCTGTGTACTCGCTATTTGTAAACGTAAGCATTTTGACAGAATTTTACCTTATAAACAAGTTTATTACTAATGTCTAAATTTAATTGCAACAACTGACAGGACTGGCAATTGCTAAAACAAAATTTTTCAGAGCTATTGCTATTGCATTCAATTACTAGAAAAAAAATCTGATGTGGCCAACACATAACCTCTCGCCAGATATTTTACCTGGTTGTACGCATAAAACGAAAAATATTTTTAAATACAAATACATATAGATATTCATGTCTCACTACAAAATAATTCTCACATATATTTGGAATATCTATGGGATATTTTAAAATAAATTATGTACAATACTTACATTTTCTTTATATTCAATATCCTGAAATTTTCTTTTTCTACTTTCCTTTTCTTTTTCTTTATATTCGTCATTTTTTCGCAAATTCCTTTTATATTCTTTTTTACATATATTCTTTTGCGTTGTTGACTTTTTTTTATTTTCATAATCTTCATAATAATATACAAATATTTTTGACAGAGGCATACAAATATTTTTGACAGTGATATTTATGTGTCAATTACAAACATTTGAATTTCTTGCCTTGTAGTAGTTTGATCTGAGATTTTTTACATCAAATTATTTTATATGCCTTTCTTTATCTCTAAATCTATAGAAGATATAATAATGAATTTATATTTATCGAATAAAGAATTTAACGTTCTTTAATATAAGTATTTACATAAATTTTCGATAAATAATATTTAGACGATTTTTTTCTTGTAACTACTACTTCCGGTTGTCCAATTGTTACTGACTGGACTCTTCCGATTATTGTTAGATTGAGGAATCCGTAGTTAAAAATGTCTTAAGTCTCATAGAATTTGAGATATAGTGAATCCAACATCCACACACACATCCCCCCACACACACACACACACACACATACGGACATCATCGTAAAAATGTTATAATCGGATACTAGGGACCTTAAAACGTGCTTATTCATTAAAATCTGGATATGCGATTTTTAGCATGAATACAATACCTCTCTTAGCGAGAGGTAAAAAACAATAAATTTAATAATTATATTTTTCTAAATCTTCAAGTTTTTGAGTTATATTCTTTAAAGATTTGTTAGATATTTAGTTACCCGACTATGGTCTTATGGAAAACATGGTTGCTGCCCTCTGCTGTCTGAATTCAAGTTCGAGATACACAGCACAAAAATTGTGGACTGGTGTTAGCCTTCTTGCAGACACAGTAATTACTAAACGATCACCGGAAAACATATTTATTATGAATAAATTTGTGTAGTAGTACAATTTTTAAAATAAAGAAATTTAAATTTTGGATAACAAAATTATAAAATTGTGTATTAAAACAGGCTTCTAAACATATGTGAATAGAGGCTTAGCATAGTAATAAGATTACTCCGAGTTAGGATTTTTTTAACACACTGTATTTGATGTGCTAGACGCAGAATTTAATTCTCTACTATTTGAAGCATTTATTTCTAAAATCAAAATAAAACCATTTTATTCAAGACTTCCGGTTAGCCTATTTTAACCAAAATTGCCGTAATTTATGCCCGGTTTCTCCAGAGTAACTTAAGACTTAAATCATGACTTATTCCTAAGTACCACCGTAAACTGTTGCACCACGCAAAAATGTCAAAATGTGAGATGTAAATAGCACTTTAATGTAAGTCGAAAAAATCTGATGTGGACACCATACGACTTCCTTGTACGCAAGACTAATATGAAGTATAGACTCAATTATAAAATTGCACGTATTTGACGTAATTTGACATTAACATCTGTTTTTAATTTTTTTGTTATTTTTGTCCTAATCCATAGTAAGCTTCATTACAAAAACCAAATAATATATGTTTTAAATTTACATATCTCGCTTATGCAAAAGGCTAATTTAATAATACTTGATGTGCTAGACGCAGAATTTAATTCTCTAAAACTCTTATTTGAAGCATTTATTTCTAAAATCAAAATGAAACCATTTTATTCAAGAAAAACTGTCCTAATCCATAGCAAGCTTTATTACAAAAAACAAAAAGTATATAATTTTTAAATTTACATATCTCGCTTATACAAAGGGCCAATTTAATAATATTGGATGTGCTAGACGCAGAATCTAATTCTCTAAAACTGCTAAAATAAATGTGATTAGTGAATTAAAGAAATGTGTTGTCCCAGTGGCGGAGAAAATAAACATTTTAAACGTAAAAACAACTAAAAATGGAGATGTAATAATAAATTGTGGTAACTATAGTTCTTCTAATAAAATAAAACAAATTGTTGAAAACAACGAGTTATTGAACTGTAAAATTTCTACAAATATCATAGAAAAGAAAAACCCAAGAATAATTATTTTCGGAGTTCATGAAAGTTCACTACAAAACGATGAAAAATTACTTACTACAATAATAACACAAAATAATTTAGATGAAGACAATACACCAACTCTAAAAATCTTAAAGAAAATAAATTTGAAAGACACGTCTAATTTAATACTAGAGATTGACTCTAAATCGTGGAAATTAATATTTAAAAACGATTTTGTATATATAGGCTGGCAACGGTGCAGAGTTAAAGAAACTTTTAGTATTATTCGCTGTTATAAGTGTAATAAATTTGGCCATTTTTCTAAACAATGTACGTCGGATGTCGAGATTTGCCCCAATTGTTCTGAAAACCATTCACAAAGAGACTGTACTAATAAAACACTTAAATGTTGTAATTGTGAAAATTATAATAAAAAATTTAATGTCAATTTATCTACACAACACAGTTCTAACGACAAAAATTGTGAATATTATCAAAGAATTATTAGCAAAATCAAAAGTCGAACTAACTATAGTAGTTAATGATATTATTTCACTATCTATTTGATATTATATTATCATTTATTATGCATTCATTATTATTTGGACATGTCAATATGCAATCAATGGGTACTAATTTTGATATATTATGTGAAAATGTATCCAGAACTAATTATGACATTCTTGCTATTTCAGAGACATGGTTACATGCAAATAATTCTTATAATTTTCAGATTCATAATTACAGATTCATAACACAGAATAGAGCCGATGGTCGAGGTGGAGGTCTGGCATTTTATATTAAAAATAATTTTGATTTCAGGGAAATATCTGTTTCAGACACCTTTTCCGATAATTTAGAACAATTTTGGATTCAACTTCAAATAAATAATAAGAAAATTGCTATTTGTGTTGCTTATAGACCACCTAAGGGAAACATATATGAAGCAGTTCAATTATTAGATAACTCATTAGCATTCATTGTACCAGAAAACGACGAAGTGTTATTATCAGGTGATTTTAATATAGATATGTTAGATTTAGATCAAAATAGTACAGCTTTTATAAACAATATGTTAGAGGCATATAATTTAACACTCCTAAATCATGAGCCTACAAGAGTGACCAGTACAAGTTCAACTTTAATTGATTTATTAATATTCTCAAATTCAGAAAATGTTAATGATGTGGTTACTATTGATATTGAGGTATCTGACCATCATTTAGTTCATTGTTTAATAAATATTGATAAACATAAGCACAATCCAAATATAATTACATATAGAGACTTTAGAAATATAAATTTCGAAGAGCTATATAGTGATCTTTATTCCATGGATTGGTATAAAGTGTATCAATTATCAGATGTGAATTCCAAACTTTCTTTCGTTAATGATAACTTAAAGTTAATATTTGATAAACATATTCCTTGTAAAGTTATAAAAACAAGAAAAACTTACACTCCATGGGTCACATCAGGAATAAAATCTTTAATGAAAACACGGGATAAATTTCATTCACTTTTTAAACAAACTAACAATAAAGAATATTTTCAACAATATAAAGCTCTAAGAAACAGAATAACTGATCTAATTAGAAGTAATAAGAAATTATATTTAAGTAATTTACATAAATGCAAGAATAGTAAAAATTTATGGAATACTTTAAATAAATTCAATATTACCAAGTCAAAAACTAATGAAATCCCTGATTGTTTAAATAATCCACAAGGCATAAATGATTATTTCATTAACTCAGTTAAAAATATAATTCAGAATAATACTTGTGCTGAAATGAGTAACTTTTATGAATCAAATACTGAATCCTATGTAACGGAAATATTTAATTTAAATGTAGTAACCAGTACTGATGTAGAGGAATGTTTTTTAAATTTGAAATCCAATGCTGTGGGTTCGGATGGATTTTCTTTCAAAATGTTGCTTATTATCTTCCCTTTTATTGCAAAATATATAACGCATATTATAAACTTTTGCATAATTAACAACGTCTTTCCTAAGGCATGGAAAATATCACATGTATTTCCTTACAATAAAGTAAAAGATCCAAAGGAATATAAAGATTTGAGGCCAGTTAGTATCTTACCAACACTATCAAAAATTTTTGAAAAAAATATTTTTAATCAAGTAACTCAATATTTGAATAAACATAATATACTACCAACAATGCAATCCGGTTTCAGAGCAGGTTATAGTACGAGTACGGGTCTAGTAAATGTAACTGATGATATTTTTCGGGCATCTGATAAAAATAAAATTTCTTTACTGGTATCTTTGGACTTTACTAAAGCTTTTGATACTATTAATCATAAAATTTTATGTTCTAAACTTCATTATTATGGATTTTCGGACAACTCTGTAGAACTTATTAAAAATTATTTGAATGAAAGGTACCAAAAAGTAGTAGTAGGTTCTAATATGTCTGCATGTCAAAACCTAGAAACAGGTGTACCACAAGGATCCATACTTGGACCCTTATTATTTAATATTTATACAGCTGATTTTCATAAACAATTAAAATTTAGTTCCTACCATTTATATGCTGACGATATGTTGATATACATTTCATTTGATAAATCATGTTTAACTGAAAGTATTAAAGCTCTGGAAACTGATATTCAGTCTATAATTTCTTTCTCTAAAAGGCATCAATTAGTAATAAATCCAAGTAAATCGGCCATGATTATTTTTTGTAAAAGGAAAGATAAGGTATCTTTAAATTATTGCTGTAAAATTAAAATTTCTGATGTGGAAATCAGTACCTCTGATAGTATAAAAACTCTCGGAATATATTTAGACTCTGAATTAAGATTTCAAAGATATGTTACCTCTGTTATTCAGAAAGCTTTCTTTTGTTTAAAATTTCTTTATGCAAATAAAAATCTTCTCAACAGTGACTTACGAAAAATGTTAGTTGATTCTCTAGTATTATCAAAATTCAATTATGGTGACGTAATTTATGGTCCTTGTTTGGATTCAATTACTCAGGCAAGAATTCAAAAATTACAAAACTCGTGTTTAAGATTCATTTTAGGCATTAGGAAAAGAGACCACATCTCATATGGATTTTCTGAATTAAATTGGTTAAATATGGTTAAGCGAAGGAAATTACATCTGGCTTGCTTTATACATAAAATTCGACTAACTAAAACACCAGCATATCTATATAACAAATTGAAATCATCTGCTAATATACACAATTTCAATCTACGTTTTCCAAATAAACTGTCTGTACCAAAACACTCATCATCTATGTTTCAAAGGTCATTCTCTTATTCTGCGGTTAAATTGTACAATGATATTCCTCATGAAATCAAGGGTTATAACTTGCCAACCTTTAAATTTAAATACAAAGAAATCTTGAAAAATTAGTTGTGGATACATTTAATTTAATTTAACTTAATTTCATGTTATTACATTTACAAGCACTTTAAGCTTAAAATATTTTTTTTTTGTTCTGTATATGTTATGTACGTATTTATGTATTGTTTCTTCTCTGTAATTGATTTGAAGGTTAAGTGGAAGAGCAGCTGTAAGCTGAACTTTGCCTAATAAAAAGTATTATTATTATTATTAAGTATTATTATTATTTGAAGCATTTATTTCTAAAATCAAAATAAAACCATTTTACTCAAGAAAAACTGTTAATAACTTCAGGTAATATATCACTTCCGGTTAGTCTATTTTAACCAAAATCTTCTATGTTACACCCATTGATATAAAAGTCTTATATACCAAATTTGAAAAGTTTTGGATTAGGTATATTTTATTATAGTTTTTCATTAAAATCTATTATAGGCTTCAAGTAAAGTATCACTTCTGAAACTTATGTATTGAACAAAAAGGAGGTGCACAACTAGATATTATAACCGTCCTAAATACAAAATTTCAATTTTCTATGGCTTACCGTTAGACGTCACGATGAAATTCGTCAAAATGGAATCAGGGATGGTCAAAATGGATATTTCCGTTCTGAAACCCGAAAATTTTCGTGATTACAATACTTCCTTTACTATATACAGGGTGGGGCAGAAAAACCTATCCGATTTCAAAACGTTATAAAATTAAAACCACTCAACTTGTCAAAAATTTTTTTTATTAACATATCGCAAATTTTATGCCATTTTTAAATTTAAGTTTTGAAAAGCACATCACTCAAATGTCGTCCTTGGGAGCGGATACACTGATTTAGGCGCTCGCGGTAGCTTTCCATGACTTTCACCGTCATTTCCACAGGAATTTCTTCAATTGCCCGAGCAATTTCCCTTCGTAAAGCAAGAAGGGTCCTTGGTCGATGCTGGTAAACCTTCGATTTGAGGTAACCCCAAAGGAAGAAGTCACATGGAGTGAGATCCGGTGAGCGCGGCGGCCAGCCAAGATCACCTCTCAGGGAAATGAGGCGACCGGGAAACAGTTCCCTGAGAATGTCCATTGATCGTCGCGATGTGTGGGCGGTTGCACCATCCTGTTGAAACCACACAAAATGCGCCGAATACTGCGGTTGGAAATCGCCAAAGCGAGCGAATGTTTTCGCGCCGAACGACGCGGGGAACGTTCAATCGCGGCTCTCACATTGGCCACGTTTTCAGGTCCTGTTGCTGTCCTGGGACGTCCAGGCGACTTCTTTTTCAATGCTGAACTCGTCTGTCTAAAATTTGACACCCACACTTTAATCGTAGCGTGATGTGGAACAGGATCATGACGCCCGAGTCCGAAATGAATTCGAAAAGCACGTTGTGTAGCAATTATCGAACCGCCGCATTCGATAAACCGCTCAATAACAAAAGCACGATGTTCACCAGACCAAGGCATGTTGACTACTGACAAATGGCATAAAACCGGCTTTCTAACGGTTTTTACCCCACTACTCTACCTGCTCCCTCTTCTGGGAAAAAGGGATTTGAAATCGGATAGGTTTTTCTGCCCCACCCTGTACAAGGAAGTAAAAAAACTAAACTATAGGAACATTAGGAGAATTAAATGAAGGTAAATCTTTATTGAAAATCAACTAAACAGTTTATTTTTGAATTGTACATCATATGAATAACATATTAAACATAATAAATGCTCAGTGCTTATAGATATATAATGAATCTGAAGTCTCGTTATTGGTCATTACAATTACATTGTAATATCGCCCAATAACTTGTCAACACAATAGGAATGTAAATGTAATGCTTGTTTAATAAGGCAATATTATAGATATGTAACCTTATTGTTATACGGGAGATATCACTGTAAACCAAACAGTTACACCTGGAACGGGCATAAATATTTGCTATACAGGATACCGTAATCAATACAAACAATCTTTAATATTATTCAACAATTGTAAAATATTAAGCAACTATCTTAAACGTCATATCAGTTATGTACAAATTAGAATAGAAGCGCTTGTTACATCAGTGTCACGCAAAAAATGGTAAGTCACTGTCAACTCCAAATATATGTACTTACAATTTGCATTTGTATGTATGTATATTTGCTTTTTTATTTTCTTTATTATTACTTCGAATTTCAGTGTTTATGTGTACATGCATGAAGTACAAACGTAACACGTAAAATAACGCGATGTATTCACAAAGTAAATAAAAGCGATAGGTATTTTTATTTTGGATAGAATACAAACTAGTTTTCATCCAAGTGAACTATAAAATTATCTACTGATATATGAAAACAGTTTAACCAAATATTTTCATACAGAGGTTGATTGAAAAATCGGGGCAAATATAGCTATTATTAGTTTTAGACTGATTATACAGGCCAATTCTTTAAAAATATCGTTATATAACAACTATCGTTATTTATAAATGTAACGATGTGATCCTGAACGACAATTTGTAAAAATCGTATTAACTAAGCAATATCGTTATAAACGTCCTCATGCCGTTTGTCACAACGACTTTAACCAATTTTTTTTAGAAAAGTTAGTAACTATTATTGTAAATTAGATTGTCTGTAATGTAATTTTGGAAAAAAATATTGACATTTTAATTATTATTTCTTTATTGAGTAAAAAATATGTATAAATGTGGATTATCAAATGGATTATTATTATTCCATAGAAGACTTTCATGGCCACAAACATTTCTTCTAAATTTTAAATATGGTTGTTAATTATATATTTAATGCATGAATAAATGTTTTGTTACCTATTTTCTATTTCTTCCTGCACAAATAAAAATAATAAATTAATTTACCGGTTTCAGGATATTATTCCATTGTTTACATGTACAAAAGTAGGCTTGTAACTAAGTAATAATTGTATCTGTATGGTAATATTATTACCATACTGACTTGCACTGACTTGTCAACAACGGTCTACAAAATGAAAATAAAATGAAAATATAATGCTCTTCATTAATACATACAGATAACGTTAGCCTATCGTTCTAAATACGGTCTACTTTATTCTAAAGTAATAAACATGAGGAATAAAGCACATAATTTGAATATTTGTCATATTGACATATGTCAAAATAATTGTTTGTTAACCATAGCAATCTGAAAGTAGCATTAAGGGGAGAATTTCAAAAAATTATATTTTTCTATTTTGGTTCTTTAATATGTACTTTATGAAACCCATTTAGATGTCATAAAGTATTTCTTTATGACATCCAAATGAGTTTCATAAAGTACATATTAAACAACCGAAATTGAAATTCCTGGACATGAAATAACGTATATTTTTTGAAAAAATGACCAAAATTGAAAAAATAGTATAAAATACACGTTTCGTAAGACATTTCAGCGCAATTGTCCCCTTAGAAAACTCGCGGCAAGCCGCTCGTTTCTAAGAATGACGCGTGCGCTAAAATCATGTCTTATGAAACTTGTATCTTAATGTACTATTATCAATAATGTCTTAATTTTCTGAAACCGATAAACTATTGAACAAACCACGGATGTTATTAATCATAACAAGCCTTAGATGTCTTAAAATCAAACTGACATCTGCGGCAGTTATGATATGCATAACATTCCTAGGTAATAGCTATAACCCTTCCATTTGCTAATATTTGACATTTACGGATTGAATAACAACAAGTGAATCCTTATCGTTCATGAACTACTTAAAATAAGACAATACGATTTCAATATAACGACATTGGTTTTACAGAATACGCTTTTTGCAAATTATCGTTATTTAACAACTTTTTCATCATAACGATACGTTATGGTATAACGACATTCTTGCAGAATAAGCCAGTAATGCCACTTTTTGGTCTGAAAAGATCTTGAATTCTATTTTCGGTTTCGGTAGAACGAAATCGTTGTCCATTTTTTAAGGGAATAATTTATTTGTTCATTATTTTATTTAAATAAACATTATTTTATGTTCAGTATTAATATAAATGTTCAGTGTTAATTTATATCGACGTCGTTTTTGAGAGAATCAATTTCGACGGGTGTTGAAACACGCCCACTGACGTCGCGACGTCGTTATTGACGTTTTTTTAATCAATTGTTGAAACCACTCATCGGGAATTAACTTCGACGAGTGTTAGAAAATACCGACGTCCACAGACGTCGCGATTCCAGTCGTACTTTTTGAATTTTTATCAATTCTGAAAAGTATTCATCGGGAATTAATTTCGACGGGTGTCGGAAGATACCGACGCCTAATAACGTCGCGGCACAAAGCGTCGTTTTTGAGTTCTGATCAATTCTCAAAACTACTCATCGGGAATTAACTCCGATGAGTGTCGAAAGATACCGACGCTCATTGACGTCGCAACGCCAAGCGTCGTTTTTATCAATTGTTGAAACCGGTCATTGGGAAATAACTCCGATGAGTGTCGGAAGATACCGACGTCCATTGACGTCGCGACGCCAGGCGTTGTTTTTGAGTATTTATCAACTGTTGAAACCACTCTTCGGGAAATAACTCCGACGAGTGTCGGAAGATACCGACGTTCATTGATGTCGAGGCGTCAGGCGTCGTTTTTGAATTTTTATCAATTGTTGAAATCACTCATCGACGCGTGTCGGTAGATATAGTATAAGGAGCGAATGAAAGTTGACGATTAGATTATTTAATAGATGTGATTTCTTTTGAAAATTGTTCTCAATACCAACAGGCATTTAAAATGACCTTAGCAACAGGATTCAGGGATGTATTTAAAAAATTTAATACCGCAAATTCTAGTTCGATCGTCTCAGGTGTCAGCAACCCTCGAGTCGGAATTACTGTTAGAGGAAACTAAAAATAATCCTATTTCATACAATTGCCAAACTAAATAGTTTAAATATTTTGTTATAATCAACATAAACGAAAAATGTTTAAAATATTTTAAACGCACCCCTGTTTTGATTTTCAGTTACCCTAGTCGGCCATCTATTTTCAGCCAGACATAGTAATGTATTTCTGTGCTTTCCTAATCCAGTATTTATATGGATTCATGCAAAAATTTCATATATGAATATTTCGTACAATTCTATTCTTCTTTAGGGTTTCAAAAGAAACCGCATCTATAAAATAATTTAAACGTCAACTTTCATTCGCTAGTCTGACCATACCGACGACCATAGACGTCACGGCGTTACGCGTTATGCAAGCGCCAGTTTCGTGCGCTAGATTAGATTATTGTTTGTTTTTACTGAACAAATATTTTGTTTATTTATTAGTTAAAAGTAAAAAAATATTTTCAATATTAATTTATAAATTTTGAATAAAGATAACAGCATATTATTCTACTCCTAACACAATTTTGAAATATAACAAGCAAAAGTTCCTCAAAATGATTTTTTTGTGAATACAAGGCATTATAGATAAAAACATAAAGTATATAAGTATGTATTTATTTAGTTATTTATTTACCTAGTTAAATAAAGTAATGGAGACTAGTAAAGGAGGATAAAGTTATGCATGCTAGCTGGAGAGAGTGTGTGTTTGTGTGTGTATATGTGTATCTGTGTATCATATGTGTGTATAGAAAGCACATTGTTAATATGGCTGCCGAGTAAGATAGATGACGCAAAGTTATTTATCAAAAATACGTGTTTATTAATTGGTAATATAAATATGCAAAATTTCATTTATTACAAATCAGTACAGTACGTGTAGTTGTGTGAGTGTGTGTGGGTGACTGTCGTTTGTCACTGGCAGCCATCGTACTTCCATTGTTTCACTCTATACCAACGCACACTGAGAATCAAATAAAATGTGCTTGTAATTGTAAATATTGGAGTATCTACATGGAAGATTTTCAACTTTTTTAAATACATAAGTATATTATCATGGCTTATTACCCATTTCTGGGTGTACCAATCTGCTTCTTTTGTGCTATTTGAAAATAATCCTATTTATAACGGAAATTCGATATTCTCGTTTTCTCTGTCCTATAGAAATTAGGTAATGTGTATATATTTTCATGAAATATATGAATAAAAACCATGAATTTTGACGTGTTTAATTTACTGTACCTATAAATAATAAGGTTTTTCAAAGATAATATACAGCAGTTTATTAGATTATTTTAAGGTAAAATTTCAAATAAAAATGTATATAAATATACATACTTACATATTTAGTTATTGCGGAAACTGTATTAAGATCCATTCCATATAAGTATGGTTCTATTTACTACTTTCTTTTTAAAACGTTACTATTTTTAATTTGGAATGATTAGTTCTTTGATAGTGACATTTATCTGTCAGTTGCATACATTTGAGATATGAACTGTGTAACCAAGGAGTTTTGCTTGTTTAAAGCGTAAGCTCCGGGATTAAAATTATAGATAATTTTATATTTATCCATAAAATATATAGAAAAAGTATTTATGCAAATTTGTAGAAAATGTAATAATCTTTAATTTTTATAATAACACAAATCTTGAAAAAATAACATTTGAAGGTATTTTTCGAAGAAAATCAATTTTAAGCTTCAATTAAAATGTCATTTCCGGTTGTCTGATATACACCAAAATCTACTGGTCTCTTCCCATATTAGAATAAGGTAGAAATACAAGGTTTCAAAATTTTCTGAATGATAGTATTTGAGTTAGAGGAAGGATCCACACAAACACACACACACACACACACACACACACACACACGCACGCACGCACGCACGCACGCGCACACACACACACACACACACACACACACACACACACAGACATCGTGAAAATGTTAAAATTGGATTCTAGGGACCTTAAAACGTGGTCATTTATCAAAATCTCGATATGCGATATACCTCCCATAGACCTTTTCAATTTAACAGCCATCTCTTTCTATCTTTGCATGGTTCGCCATTTTGCTTCAATAAAATTTGTGTAAATTCTTTTTACCTTCCTTTTTAATGAATAAGCACGTTTTAGGTTCCCTAGAATGCGATTTTACTATTTTTACGATGCTGTCTGTATGTATGCATGTATGTATGTATGTATGTATGTATGTATGTATGTATGTATGTGTGACGATTTTTTCGGATCGCTTAACTTCAATACCACCTTTCCAAAAGTTATGATTTTTGCGTATTTCTTTGCTTTATGTCTATATGAAGAGCTGATTAGATTTTGGTTACAATTGGTCCACCGGAAGTACCCTTATCTGAAGAATTTAACAGTTTTTCTTGAAAAAACGGTGTTAAATATCATTTTTTCACATTTATTGTTATAATAAATATTAAATAATATTTTATTCTCTATAATATTTGATTACATTTTATACTTCATATTCAATGGATATAGAGTTAAAAAATTATAAAGAAATTAAATTTCGCAAAGCAGCCAGCTGTGCTATAAACATGGAAACATCTACTACATTAAGAAAATTCTGATTGACAAATGTCAGTGTCAAAGTGCAATTTACATAATATGTTTGAGTTATAATTTTACTGGAAATATATAGAATCTTACAAGAAACTTTCTGTATGGAATTTGTACAAAATACATAAAACTGACTGAAGGAAATGTACTAGAAATATGGAATCATTTGCAAAAAAACTTTCTGTGTGGAATTTGTACAAAATACATAGAACTGACGGAAGGTAATGTGCTGGCCACATCAAAAATTTGTCAAAGTTTTTTCTCACATTTTACGTCTGAAGCATAACCCCCGCCACTTGTTTGCATACTATGCGCAGGTCCCATTGCGCAATTCTTCTATATCTTTAAAATGAAAAGGTCTATTGCTGAAGTTTTTAATAAAATCACACTTCAGGAAATTCTTTAAAGAACTACCGTGTTGTACGAGATATTTCTGCACTGTATATGTAAATAGCCAGAGCAGGTGTCATTGGACGATATATTCTAGTTAAAAAACAACAACTTTAGAACTGTTTTATGCGTTGGTATAGAGTGTTTATATGTTAATATCTACTATATCAGGAACATAATATGAAAATGAATTTACATGTAATGTGGTGAGGTAAATGTATATGTACACATAGTGTTGTATGATACAAAACCGCATAGACTAAAAAGTGCGGCTTAGGTCTAGTATTCGGGTATCAGAGATGCAGATGCTGCCATTCATTCAGTATCAGTATCTTTAAATTTAAGTATTTAGGGGTTGGCATTTGGCACTGTCTTGCTTGTGTCCGCCTCGGTATGTCAAAAGTGCTCGCTTCTAAGCATTTGTCTAAATACATGCCTACGAATACAGCTTGCTGTACTGTGTAATCGATCCAGGTTGTGGATGTCAATGGGAGTATATCAGAAGCCAAAATACAATGCACACTTTTTTACAAATAAAATTTTATATTCAAGGTTTTTGTTTATTTACCGGTTTCAGGATATTATTCCAATGTTTACATTTACAAAAGTAGGCTGGTAACTAAGTAATAACTGTATCTGTATGGTAATATTATTACCATACTGACTTGTCAACAACGGTCTACAAAATGAAAATAAAATAAAATGAAAATATAATGCTCCTCATTAATACACACAGATAACGTTAGCCTATCGTTCTAAATACGGTCTACTTTATTCTAAAGTAATAAACATGAGGAATAAAGCACACAATTTGAATATTAGTCATATTGACATATGTCAAAATAATTGTTCGGTTAACCATAGCAATCTGAAAGTAGCATTAATGATAGAATTTCAAAAAATGTTATTTATCAATAATGTCTAAATTTTCAGAAACCGATAAACTATTGAACAAACCACGGATGTTATTAATCATAACAAGCCTTAGATGTCTTAAAATCCTCGCTCTACGAGCTCGGATTTCAAACTTACATCTGCGGCAGTTATGATGTGCATAACATTTCTAGGTATGTTAATAGCTATTACGATTTTAGGAAACTGTAATATCTATGGAAATTCATAGTAAAAGTTACCATTTTGAAGCTATAGTGAAAATTAATAGACAGAAGACGCACGTCATCAGCCTGAAAAAATCTTATAAAATGAAATACAACTTGTAGAAATTATTGGGTGTTTAAAAAAGAAAAAATGAAAATACTAATATTAAGAAACGTATACAGGGTGTCTCTCGGATATGGGACATTATTTATAATTAGGCCTATTCGATAGAGTATTTTTTCTGAATTCCATCATGTAATCATTTTATATCCTTACATAACAAAAATATTGAGAAAAATGCAATGGACCTTTTCAATTTAACGGCTATCTCTTTCTATCGCTACAAATAGTAAGAAAATGGCGCGAACAACTGCCAGTTGGGCTGTCAAACGAAACGTCAAAAATATTGCAGTGATTAAAATACATGTATTCTCGGTGAAAATTTACATCGTTATACATTTTAGCTCCAATAAAAGCTTTTGTAACTTCTTTCGGGATGTTTTTTAAAGTTGTCAAAGATTTTTCTCACATTTTACGTGTAAATTTTTTAGACACAAACGTCATAGATTTCAATTGTTATTACTATGCGCAGATCCCCATTGCGCATATCTTCTATCTCTTTAAATTGAAAAGGTCCATTGAAATTTAAATAAATTTGATTTTTATACTTATTTTTTCAGTAGGCTATCTGCGGAAAACAAAAACTGCTATCTGCCAATTTGAATTATTTAGGCTCGGGACCCACTATGCGCTTTGGCGGGACCGGTAAAACCGCTATATATCCCGCTAAACAAGACGGCCAGCAATGACAACCCGATTCGGACACAGTCGGACCAACTTCTGATCACACATACATAATTTAATTAGTACAATATTTGTGATTGACTTGTGTGAAAATTGTAATTGTGGTACTTCCGGTATAACCGGAAGTGACATCAACTTTGTAAATTTAAATACAACCTATTCTGTTTTTTATAAATTTGGATTGCATTTTTTGTTTTCTTTCCGACCATAACAAATTTATTAGTATTAACGTTATTCATTTGTTAAATATAGGAGGACTATGATAATTGTTTTCATGATGTTAATAAATTGATTTATTTTTAATTAATGTTAGTATCTATGAAATAAGAAATTTACAAGTAAGAAAACATTTATTCCGGAAGTTTCACAACTGCAGTTTTCAAACAGTTCAATCACAAATATTGCACTGAGTAAATCATGTCATAAGCAATATGTGTATTTGCAATAATAAGCGAGAAAAAAGGAGTATCCATTTTTTCAAACACACTGTATAAAAATTTAAATTGCATTTTTCTCAATATTTTTGTTATGTAAGGTTACAAAATGATTACACGGTTGAATTCAGAAAGAAATTCTCTAGGAAGTGTACCTAAAAAATTTGTAGCATCCCATTTCAAAAATATAACTTTATGTTTTCGTTTAAGAACTGGTTAAAAATTTTTTTTCTTTAACAATTGAATGTCTCTCTCGATCTACTACAACTTTTATTTAAATAATTTTCTTCTATTCCCAATGATAAAGAAAATAATCGAGGTGTCTCCTATCCGAGAAACACCCTGTATATTAATGAAAATTACAATTATTTTTTGACGTCATTTGAAATGTTATATAAACTTTTAAAAATTATTTCTGTAAAGCTAGAAACTTATGTGACATAAAATATATATTTTCGTAAGCAGTTTCAGGTGTACTTTCAGAAAAAAAATTGGAAAATTTGGTACGAGCCCATTGTTTATTTGTGGATACTTTTGATCCTGGAGAAAATATTCGACTTTCTACCTCGATTTGAAAAAAAAATCTCTAGAATGCGTGTTACATATCCTGTTTTACATTATATATTTTTTGACTAAAATCTATAAAAAGCAAAAATTACGTTAAATAGTTTTCTAAACATATTTTTCGTTGCATTTGAAACTAATTATTTTTCTTGATTTTTTTACAATTTTATATTATATTAATATTAAATTATTGTTCACATATTTAAAAATCAATGCAATATGAAGATTGTCCTGCACTTTTTTACAAAGTTTGGAAAAAATATTCTGTGTCTATATTTTGGCTTCATAAATGAACTCCCGTTTCAATCCATTAAAACAAGATCATTGATTTGTCGTAATTTGCAAATTCATAGAATCTTGTATCAAAGATTCGAAAAAAATCAACAGAACTTTAACAATATAATAAAAGCTATGATTGTAACAATACAAATAACATATAAAATGTTTTTAAATAATTTATGTAATAATCATACTAGAACCGATGTCAATTTTTTTATCGTTTTTCTTCTTCTTTCTCAACGAAAACAGATTAGCTAAGCCGTCTACGATCCATGTAAAGCACATTTGCTAGACTATTTACCATTTTTGTTGAACTAACATTGTATCACGATGTTATATAAAACAATATATACATAGATTAGGTATTAATACCAAATCTATCTCAAAAATAATAACGATCACATATATTTGAATATATTATTGAATTACATTATTACTAAACTTTTATTCTTTTAGTTCTATTGTTCCCTGAACTTTGAAATTTGAAGTCATTTTTTAAGAGATATTTCTGATTATAATTTTTTGAAACTTGACAGGTCCAGGATGGATATGTCTAATATGGGTATCTCGAGAAGTACATATAGGAGATACGAAATCGATTAAGTTATACACACGGCCATTTAAGTGATATATATTGTTTGGCCAAAAAAGAGGGGGTCACTAAATAGATACACAGGGATGTCAAAAAAGTCTAGTTAATATTGAGTATTTTAGATTTCTAATGGGCTTTTTTAGGTTTTATTGGGTATAATCATGATTTTCAGTTTTATCCTCCATCTCTTTAATGGTAAAAAACGTATATAAAATTTTGATTACTTTGTATTAATTGGGTTCTAATAGGTTTTTTAAGTGTTTTTTAATTCGGATGAACAGAGTAGTCTGAGTTGTTAGGACCTCTGGCATGGTTGACATGTTGAGAAATCTTGACTACTCTGTTTAACTTTCACTTATTGTACTACTGATGATGAGAACTTAGTTCTCGAAATACGTATTTAGTTTTTGTTAAAATTAATTTTAAGGTTAAAGGGTAATCATAATAGTTTTAGTTAAATTTAGGGTACCTTTATAACCAGGGTATGGCCATGGGCCAAGATTGCCGCCATTGTCGGTAATTCATTTCCTTATTTATTTGTAATAAATGTGATATTATATTATAAAAGAATATTAAAATATCACACTGTGAATTTATAAAGGTAATAAAAATTCATTAATTTAAGAGATACACAATTATTATTAATATTTACATTTAGAGGTTATGTAGAATATATGACATGGGTTGTTATTATCACATCCAATTTAATATCTGTAGTTCTTATTTACTTAATAATTGTATATTCTAAACTTACCTTTTAAAATTTAAATGATTGTGCTTAATATTGGTAATTTATAGTTGTTTTCAATATGTCAGTAATCGTGGTGGGAAACACAAGTAAATAAAATAAAATATATTACTTACACTATAAATACGTATTAAAATAATAATTAAATGTGTGTTTCATTAAAATAAAACAAATATCCACGAAAATACATAATAATTTGCGCAAGAACAACACATATAACA
This sequence comes from Harpalus rubripes, assembly GCA_963082715.1. Lineage (NCBI taxonomy): Eukaryota > Metazoa > Arthropoda > Insecta > Coleoptera > Carabidae > Harpalus > Harpalus rubripes. The sequence continues at coordinate 12,169,785 of OY720460.1, forward strand.
GATGTCCCGGTAATGGCGGACGAAACGTGAGCCACGCCATGGCCATGCCCTGGTTATAAAGGTACCCTAGTTAAATTTAACCTTAGACTCCATCTATTATTAATTTTTTATATTAAATTTTGACTAAAATTGATCATCCGGAAGTGATACTTTACTTGAAGCTCTCAACAGATTTTCGTGAAAAATATATTATGATATATTCCAAAACTTGCCAAATTTAGTATTTAAGACTTTTATATAACGGGAAGCAACATATTACATTTTGGCTAAAATTGATAAACCGGAAGTGATACTTTATTTGAAGCTCTGAATATATTAAAACATGACGCAAAATTTCTCAATTTGGTATTTAAAACTCGTGTATAATTTGAAACAACATTACATTTTGACTATACCTATATGATAAACCGGAAGTGGTACTTAATTTGGAGCTCTTAACAGATTTTCGAGTAAAAACATAAAATATAATCTAAAATTTAGTATTACAGACTTTTCTATTTATTGAAACAACAAATTAGATTTTGTTTACAAACGATCAACTGGAAGTGATCGACTTTACTTAAAGCTCATTGCTATTTTAAACGTGGAATTGAGAGGTCATGTGTTGGCCACATCAGATTTTTTAAGGGGCTTTAATTGGTTTGAGAAAATTTGATCAGCCATGTTCAGGGGCGGCTTGTAGCAATTTATAGTGGTGGGGCTGTAGCAGTAAGAAAAAATACTGATTAAAAATATTATACATTCTTTTAGTGAAATTTACTTACTAGTCAAGTTCATCGCAAATTAATAATTATTTATTCATATTTATATTCTGTTCTTCTTTATTTTTGATTTACAATTTTATCAATAACTCTATCGCCCTAAATTTTTAATTTAAAGTTTTTTCTGCAAATTTATTTCGCGGGTAATGCAGCACCGGAAAGGGAAGTGTGACTAGATTCGGGCAGTTTATCTGTAGTGAGCTGAGACCGAGAATGAGACGAATTGAGATTTTAACCAAAAATAATACAGCTATGTTTATGTTTAAAATGTACTTAATTTAATTAATAGGGTAATAACAATGATTACGGCAATGTAACAATTTAAAATAGTCTCCTAATGGGGCAACGTTTGTCTAAATTAACCGACTTCGTATTTTAGAGATTTTAAGATCCTGGCCACTGCGCCATATTAAAATATATCCTAAGGATACACAATCCAGAAAGTATACGGTAGCATTTACTCTAATTTTATATTTTACTATAATCAAAGTATCTAGATTTTTTATAAACCATTCGTGAGGTCGAGCTATACTCAATTTTCCACAGGAAAGAAGTATTTATATTTATAAAAAAACAAGACTAAAATTATGTTTTTCTACTATTGACTTTGGAAGTGACCTACCCTGCTACGACCTCGTGGAGAGTGACTTTAATGCATATGGAGACTTACTTGTCTCAATAATTAATGACGTCAGACTTATTAACATAGTTATGAATATAGGGATTTAATTTTTTAGTTTGGTGTCATATATGACATTTTGAAAATTTGTTGGAAATAATTTTGTTGTTTCCTAATTTATCGTGAAAATGTTGAAGATTTGTTGTACATTATATTTTCAGGAAATGGTTGCTTCGTCATATTAGATTCTTAGCTCTATTGTATCAACCAAGATACCAACCTAGCAAATTAATTCCCTGTAATCTAACGTCATTTATATGTAATAAGATGTATTTTTAATAAACGTTTAACTGAACATTGTCATGCGTTCGCATCTCAAAGATAAATGAGTCTTATTAGTTTTGAGACAGATTTGATATTATTTAGTATTGGTATCAAATCAATTGTGTGCACTAACACTTGCAGTGAATGCTTTAAAATTTAAATTTAGAATGTTCCATAGAAAACAATTCAACAGCGCTCATCACCCTTTGATGGACGTTACAGTAGTGTATTAAAAAAAAATTAACTTGGAGTAGGCTATGAATAGAGAAACGTATGTCTAATCATTATTCAATTCACAAGTCATGAAAATTGATCATGAAATGTTATCCTGAAATTCATTGAAATTTGACATATCTTTGTCTTTTCATAACCTACTCCAAATTAGGTTTTTTTTTATTACACACTGTATATCTGGTCCGAAATATATCATCATACGTATTATAACAAGTGATATGATTATCACCGATGATATTCCCGAGTGAAACCGAGTTGCAGATTTCACGAGTCCGAAGGACGAGTGAAATGTGCTGCATCGGTTTCACGAGTAATATATTCGATTATTAATCATATCACGAACTTATATTTAATGAGAGAATATAATGAATTTTTGTGACACATTATGTGTGCTGCTAACCTAACTTTTAATATATTGTATGACAACATGGTTAATTTGACAATTATCTTCTTATATGCATCATTGTTGATAGCAACCCAACGATAATATTGCTCGTGAAACCGAAGCAGCACATTTCACTCGTCCTTCGGACTTGTGGAATCTGCAATTCGGTTTCACTCGATAATATCATCGATGATAATCATATCACTTGTTATATTACGTATGATGATATATTGTGGAAGGCTTATAAAATCGTTAATGTCACAAACAAATACTAAACGTAAAATCATTTGCTTCATTTGATAACTGCACCGGTGTGAAGTTGCCGTACTGCCAACAGTTGTAAAGTAAAGTAACTATTTGGTGATGAGCGCTGGCAATATGGCGGCGACTGCGACACATGTCTTGAAGCTCGTTTTACCTTGCATGTTTGGTATAATCGGGTCGGGACATAACAAGGCCTTTCGTATTGTAACGGAGGTGATCGTATTTGGCACTAGAACTATTTGCTCGGCTAATACAGTATATTCCATCTTCTGCCACATCCAACTGGTTCATTATTAAGAACTTTTGTAATAGTTACAATTCATAAATATGAATATTTTGAGGATTAGAGGTTCTGGCAGTTGAGACTCATATACAATTATTGTATTGTTGTGGAATAATTGTAAATCGATTTATAAGTACAAGTGCCTCATTTTCGATGTTTTTTTAAGGTATTTCGGGTAATATTAATGATGGAGCAAAACCGTTTGCACATTCCAGTGTCAACTTTTCCAAAAAGTTTAATAGTCACCACAGAAATTTACTATCTTCTTTTGTTTTTGAGCTACAGGCAAAAACTCATTTTGAAAATATATCATATGTTATTTATTATCATAGAGAAAAATTGTTTTTACAAAATTTTTACCGTTTTTTAGATAGAATAAAATGGCGTAATTAGATTTTTTGAAAACTTAATGATTCTCGAGATATAACACAAACTTATGATTTTTTTAAATAGGAACCTATGTTGAAAATAGTTTCGTCTTTTTGCTTATTTTATAAGCTTTTCAATGATATATAACAAATCTACATTCTTTTGTTTTAAACATTAGTAAAAGACGAATTATTAATTTATTGAGGTAAAAATATTGGAAATTATTAAGAAACAAATGAAAAAAATTATTGCAGATCATCATTTGTTTATCTTGATTCTATATCTATTAATAATTATCTCAAAATTATTCTTAACCAATTATTTTCGGGTTAGTTATATTACTATTTATCGACGTTACAGTTGGCTTTGACACAATCCGAAAAAAAAAATGGTTTAATATGCTTTTAAAGTTAATAAATTGAAAAAATGAGTACAACTGAAACAAATACTATTATAAATATGCAAATGATGATCTGTAATAGATTTTTTCATTTGTTTCTTATAATTTTTAATTTTTTCACCCCAATAAATTAATAATTCATCTATTATTCAAGTTTAAAACCAAAGAATGTAGACGAGTTTTTGCCTGTAGCTCAGAAACAAAAGAAGATCGAAAATTCCTGTGGTGACTATTAAACTTTTCTCGAAAAGTTGACCCTGCAATGTGCAAACGGTTTTGATTTATCATTAATATTACCCGAGATACCTTAAAAAAAACATCGAAAATAAAACACCTGTACAACGAATTTCAAGTTGTCATGTTGTATGTTGCTTTTAGTACTTTTACTACTTTTTTATTGATTTTATTTACTAAATCTACCTCTTGTTTTACTTTTTTTAGGAGAAACATTTTTTTAATTAGACAACCAAAACATTTTATAAATTGTAACTGTTCGAAAAAGTTCACTATTATATTAATTATTGTAAAATAAATGATGGTGTTTTCGCACTAGACGTGAATATTGTCAAACAATAGACCTTTTCAATTTAACGGCTATCTCTTTCTATCGCTGCAAATAGTAAGTAAAATGGCGCAAACAACTGCCAGTTGGGCTGTCGAACGAAACGTCAAAAATATTGCAGTCATTAAAATAACTGCATTCTCGGTGAAAATTTGCATCTTTAGCTTCAATAAAGGCTTTTGTAACGTTTTTCAATAAGTTTTTTTAAAGTTATCTGAGATATTCTCACATTTTACGTCTAAATTTTTTAGGAACAAATGCCATAGATCTCAGTTGTTCTTACTATGCGCAGATCCCCATTGCGCATATCTTCTATCTCTTTAAATTGAAAAGGTCCATTGGCGGTGGGGCATCATTAAGACACTGTAAAATTTGGGCGCTGGAAATTGAGACGCTATATGAAGTATGACATTATGGTGCTATTCTGTAACTTTCCTCTGTAAGACTGTAACTCTATAGGCTCTATTACCTGTTCTGTAACTCCCTCTATAACAAGTCTCGCTACAGAGTTATTCTTATAGAATGCCTAACTTCATTCCTGTCTAGCTGTCAAATATGCTACAGTATATTTGACAGTAATTTTGTAGGCATTCTAAAAAATATGAAATAGACACGATTGTTATATAAATAATACACTATAAAATGGTAGGTATGTTGGTTCAAAGATACATATTCCATAATATATTTATGTAGGTGAATAAGCAATAGATTCCATCACGATTTTTTCATTATTATTAATTTCTATAAATACATCAGATTTACACATATGTAATATATAGGTTTATGATTAAATGAAATGTGTAATTATTGAATCAAAATACGTGATGTTTTGATTTTTGCAGGTAATCAATTTTTGTCATTGTTGTAATCAATGCTTGTCATTGTTAATATTTTTTTATCTCCTGTTTTAATTTTTGTAATCTATTCTCCTCGCTAGTGTGATCTATTAATATTAATTATATGCAGTCATCATTTAATGACACTGTGAACAGTTCTATATCATTAATTTGTACTTGTACTCAAGTAGGTAGGGTTTTTTCAAATTATCTTGACTGGCGGAAACTGCCTTTTCTTTAGCTTTGAATCAATAATTATGACAAATTCTTAAGTATAGCTATTTAAAATTATTCAACTTTATATTAAAGAAAAAAAAAGTCAATTTAATTAAAGTTTTACAATGAGTTTGTTTTTTGTTTAAAAACTTCTTAATTAGTAATGTAATTCATTATCTGAATGGATTTTGATAATTCTGGAAAAATCTTCTCTATTTTCATGCTAAAATATTTTTTTTAAACATAAATTTCTAACATAAATTTCTATAAGAATTGGTAGGATGTATGTATGTTTTTCATTTAATAGTAGATATAATAAAAATTGTTAACTTTTGCTTTTAATTTCCATATTTGTTTAAATTTTTTATATAAAATATATATTTGACGTTTAAAATATATTTTTGACGTTTCAATATGCTCTGTAAATACTTTACATTACAGTCAAGATTTTGGCGCTGTAAGATTTATAGAAATTTTTGTGCCACCGGACGCGAAATAAGCATTTCGCAGCCGCAATACAGGCCGCGAAATTGGATTTCGCGACTGTTGTTATGGTAACGGCAGCGAAATTCATTTCGCGGCCGTTGTCATGGTAGCGGCCGCGAAATTAGGTAAACAATCACTTTGACACTTGAGAATTGCATGGTTTTGTTTATCAAATGTTAAACCCATAGCCACCTTGAAAGCTAACTTTCTATTTATAATGACACTGTTTAAAATTAATAAAATTTGTAATTACATATTTTTTGCGGTTGCACAAAAAATATTGTGTACACCTTGTCCGCGAAATCCTTTAGCGCCCTCGAGATTGTCTTGCCTCGGCCGCAAGCGGCCTCGGCGACAATTTTTCTCGGTACGCTAAAGAGTGATTTCGCTGTCTTGATATACAAATAACTATTCTATAACTCTGTAGCGCCTACAGTATTGTAACTTGGTTACAGAATAGCAATTTGCTTACATCCTGTAATGTTGGTTACTTACAGAGTCGATAGAGCTTATAGAACGGTACAGAATAGCACCATTAGACGCTGTGGAATGCACAATATACTAGTTTTGTGTTGCGTCTTGCGCATTATAAAATTATAAACCTGTATTATTCTTAGTGTCGCATTGTGGCAGAAGATGGAACCAATATATGTATAATAATGAAATAAACTGTTCGCTTAACACTGTGACCTTACTCCAATAAATAACATAGCGTCTGATTATTGGGTAGTTTAGTTAATACTGTAACAGTTATCATTTGTAACATCTGACAACAACAGCACAAGTTTAATAAAATAGTGTCATTTGTGTAACTTGTACAGTAACTATACAGTATGTATGTAGGTTGAGCAGTCTCACTGCAGTCCAGTATAAGTCAAGTATTTACAGTCCATCCAGGCTCTAACTATAGCCTCGCCCGCTAGAATGCGCTAACTCAACACTGACTACGTCACTAGCACTGCACAGACACTAGGATGGTTGTTATAAGTGTATGGGACAGAAACAACGAACTGGGCGTACGACCTCAAATGCCAAAACAATAATCAGCATACATTAACTCATTTATTTCGTGCTCATATCTATCTGGAATTTTTGTTCTTTATAGAAATAGTGGAATTACAATAGAGGGTTATGATTTTGACGTCACACGCAAGAAAGAATGCGACGATGTAGAAGTTGAGATGGAAGATCGGATTACAAACAAACCACGCCATTTTTAAAGATCTGTCGTCTGTCACTTTTGACATTTGAGTTTTACATGTGATTCAATGTCTTCAGATGGCTGCGGAAACTTAAAGAATTTCACATTTGTCATGTATTCTTTATAATTATAGCGGAAGTCACTGTTGCAAAGACCATACACTAGCTTGATACTTGGCACCATCTTGCAACTGTCACCATGACAGCGATTTGTTTGTAATCTAGCAACGGAGTGAGATGAGTCACAAGTGTAGTACAAGGAAAATACCAATAGATGGCAGCCCGAAAATATACTTCTGTATAACCCAATATTAGTGAAACCAAAATATGATTATACATCACCTGTGTCTATATTTATTATTAATTATGTTATTTATGTATTAAGGGCATAATCAAAAGATTGTAGCACGGGGGAATGTTTAAAGCTCGACGCGCAGAGGAGATCTTTAATTTTCCCGAGTGCTATAATCTTGATTATGCCCGTGGTACATACAACGTTTTATTTTATTTTGGTTCTCGAAATTCACGGATTCAATAGGTAGGTAAACTATTATTCACGAAAGATGACTATTCAAGGTCATTTGTGAGCCGTCCGATATAATATTACTTGCAAATAACTTCATTGCATTTCGTATGCATAGGCGTGTAACATGAAATATTTATGGACACATTTTAATTGAAAATTTTTAAAAAAATTGTTTCTTTCTAAATAATGCCTTTCTAAAAGATTTATGTTTTTCACTTATGTTTTTGCAAAATACTAAAACAGACACTTAACTAATAAACCAAGGAATAATAATTTGATTTAAACGGTAACGCCACTGGGTAAATATTAGCACAGAGGGTACTGCAGTAGATAATTAGGTATCTATAATTCTATGACATACGTCATTATTTTTTACAGTGTTTTAGAAAGTAATGCCACTATTTACGTATATCTGCCACGCCACATAAATTAAATAGACATAGGTCAAATAATCTTTCTCTTTCTAATACAAAATGTTGCTAAGCTACTGCAGTAAAGTGATGTGTATTCTTTCTTCGAACAAATGACCTTGAATAGTCATCTTTCGTGAATAATAGTATAGCTAATGTTATGTTGAAAACGAATGTAAAAATATTTATTTTATTTAAAAAAATTATATTATATATAACATTTTTTGTGACGTCATTATTTTGAGAGTACGAGTTTTAATTTGATGTTTACTTTAATCCATTTTTCTTTCTCTGTCTCTTATTTATTATTTGCAATTTGCGTGATTTCTATTACGTATTTCGATTTGTTAAGTAGGATTTTGACAAACTAAAATATTAACCTCCAAACTATTGTTCAAACGTTAAACACGTAATATAATGTAATATCGTCAAAATTTCATCAATTTTAATAATATTTTAGTAATTTAAAAATTATTTATAATTTGTTTATAACACATGTCGAAAACAAATCTTTATAGATACTTAAATAAATGAATATATCTTCACGGCATATTATCCATTGGTGGGTGTGCCAATCTGCTTTGTACACAGATTTCGATAATGATGATGGCATATTTGACCCTGCGCGCGTTTATCAGGCGTCAACTCACGGGCACTCAATGCTAGCGTGGAGAGTGCACAACAGAGGTCAATTTTGTGCCATTTAAAATTCGAAATATTTGGCGTTCCAGAGTGTCTGGTCGCGAATCTGGGGAACCGGGTTTGATCTCGACCGATGCCAAATATTTTGCGACACTTGATATACAAATAACATATTATTGGTTTCGGAGGCTTTTAGGAGTTTTCTTAAAAACTAATCCAGTAAAATATTGCTTGAACAAATCTCAAGAGAGGATGTAGAGTCCGTTTGCTGTAAAGATATGCCCAGGACGTCATCGTCTGTGTGCGCGAGAATATTTTAGACACGCCCATCAACAAACAGTGTTAAGGGGAGGCGCTAATTCTGACTACTTCGCAGCCACAAAGTAATGACGTATTCATGACGTGCCTGGCATATTCTTACAGCGAACGGACTATAAGTAAACATTATTCAGAAGTTAAGATTATCTATATAGATGAAAATAATGTAATCTGATTATTCTGGCGCTTGAGGTCGTATATTTTTTATTGCATTGAAGCACATTTAGTTAACAATTATAATTTATGGTAACTGTACACAACAATAAGCTTATTTTACATAGTTTAGTGTATTTATTACAAGCCCAGTCGGTTGTGCTAGAAATGCTCCATTTTCCACTTCATTTAAGAAATAAATGATGAATTGGACTCTTGCCAATGTTGTTTTTGTCACCAATCGATTTCAAGCTATTATAAAAAGGACAAATTGAAGAACAAATTCTTTTCCTTTTCCATACTTAAAATACTTTTTGTTAAAGTTTTTGTGTTTGTATTTAATTGTATTGAATGTCAATTCATTGAAATTTCCAGTTTGCGGCGCCATATTGTTTGATTCCAGACCCGGCATATTGTGAGCAACAAGTGTGATAGTCAAGCAAAAAGCAAAGCACGTAAAATATATGGGTGTACCGAAGGGTGTACGGTTGTAATTTTAGGAATATAAGAAACAAATTGATACCCCTCCGTATTTAAACATATTTTTTGTAAGGGGTTTGAGATTCTATTAACAAAATAATAAAAAATTGAAAGATATAGTTCCTAACTTTATTTTTGAACATTATTTTCTTCCCAACCTTCAAACCAATCAAATAATTCCTGCATGTAGTCTATAGTCGCGTTCTTTTTACCACTTTTTACATGAGACCTTAGTTCATCTCAGCTCACCTCAGTTGCCTCGCTAATTTTGACCGTTCTTTTTATCCTAACGGAGATGAGATAAAGTGAGACCGAAGTGAGAAGAGTTCCACCCCCCTTCCCGATTCTTAGTCCCCTCTGGAGGTTGTGCTTGTTGAGTTTTTAATCTTAGATGAATGGTAGGGATAAATGTTTTGCTGCCACGGGCTGTCACATACAATTAGTTTGGTTGTTATGTTTATTTGTTTATTCCTTTAATACATATTATTATTATTTGAAGAATAAATAAATATGCAGACAATTCTGTGGAAAATAATATAGTAAAGAGACGTAAAAATCTTAAAATTGAAAATCATGTGGAAATTATAGTACTGTATAATTGAAACATTTTAGAATGTGTCGCACTATATGTTATTATGTAATCGACAGAATAATAGAAGCCTAAATAATGCCCACTCATAGTGGGCGATCCAAAATCCAAAATAATACCTGAAAATATCGTGGTTGACCATTGAAAAGTATCACAGACATCCAGCGGACATCAGTCGTTCAAGTTACCAACAAAATTTGTCTTTTGTCGTTCTTTTTACTTGATAAAAATCTCACTTAATCTCAGCTCAGTTCATGTCAAACTCATCTCATTTTGAGATGAGATGAGGCAAATGATAAAAAGAACGCGACTAATAGGTACGTTCTATCGGTGTTAGAAATATTCCTACTAGAATAAGAATTTTCTTAAAGCAATAGAACGCTCAGTAGCAAATAACTGCCAAGTAAAAAATAAATACGATGGAACAGTGGCAGTGGTTATGTGTTATTGTTAGTTAACAACTAAAGATAACTTTGTATATTTATTTTGGATCTTCAGAATGTTGTTATGCAAATATAACAGAGATTATAAAAACGTAGAGGTATTTTTGCTGAGCACAGTCTAATCTTAACATTCACAAATGTAACAGAAACGTACGCGCGACAGTCGGCTAGTAAAATTTTGAATTTATCTCCACTCTATATATCTTCCTACCAGTGCTTCCAGCCAGTGGTGTACCTAGGGCGGGGCAAACAGGGCAGGTGCCCTGGGCGCCAGAACCAAGGGGGCGCCGCTTGGAACTCTTGGTATCCGCATGTAACTTGAGTGCCAGAATTTGAAGTGTTAAAACTATTGATTACTGTGCGTATTTACATTTTTCGGAACTGTTGAAGCTCTCTATCTGTTTTTTCATCGTCTACTCAACGCTGGAAAATACTCAAAAACGCTGTGCCCATAGTTATTAAATCTGAGTCTAAAACAATATGAACTGCAAAAGTGGAAGCTGTGAAGCCCATAAACAACTACCTTGACGGTATTCTCCAAGTTGTCGAGACTATAATGGATGATGCAAATGAAACGAGTGAAACAAGAAGTGATGCTACGCAATTGTACAACCGTATGTTGACACTTGATTTTCTGACTCTACTTGGATTTTGGACGAGAGTACTCATTCCTATTGATAGAGTTTAGAAAAGACTGTAAGATATAAATATTAACTTTCATGATGCCGCCTTAGATTTGAAAGGTTTAAGAGATTATTTTCGCAATGAAAGAGAAACTTTGGTGACTGAAGCTCTGAAAATTGGACTTAGTCTCTGTCAAAACTGGGATGTTGCAACCGAAAAACGCCAACGGCGAAAAATCTTCGAATAGCCATGCAAATAATGTTGACTATTGCAGTTTCCATCGCTAGCTGTGAAAGATCTTTGAACAAATTAAAACTGATCTTAAATTATCTGAGAGTCTCCATGGGTCAAGATCGATTAAGTGATCTTGCTTTGATGAGCATAATGACCCCCGGAATATAAGGTATAAGTTTGTCGGTCGAGTCGCGGAACACCCGTATATTGATAGTTATTTTATTATTGTGCTGATTCATTCATGGTTGAAGTTACTTTATAATATATATTCTTAAGTAATTTCAACAACAATATAAATGCCACATATCTCGTACACTAAAGCGAGAAAAAAGTCATTTTGATTTTACATTGTTGACAGGGGGCGCAATTACGACCCTTGCCCTGAGCACCATTTCACTTAGGTATGCCACTGCTTCCAGCTCTGAAGTTGAAATGATTCGTAGGAAAATTCAGGCTTTTTTGACACAAAAGAACGACCATTGAAGTTTTACTAGAAGAAGTAGGAAGATTTCTGACACTGATAGAACGTACCTAATGAGCATATTTAAATAAAAAATTTAGTGACAAAATATCCTTCATCGCAGAATTGGACGCAGTGAACGTGTTAAATATGGTTAAATAATACGCATTTCCACATTCCCTTTACCATTTGCGAAGATTAGAATAAACTATACATTTAATACAAAAATGTTCAACCCTCTACAATATTTATGAAATATGAAGTATTTTCATAAACAACTGACAATAAATAGTTTCATTCGTTTTGTTGTTTCCACTATAGGTACATGTTATTATTGTTTTTAGGTTAAATTTCAAAACTATGATATTTTGTTGTAATGTACTGTTTGTCAATTGTAAATTACATAAAAATAATAAAAATTTGTTGTACTTACATTATTTCTAAAAAATCTCCATTGATATTCACTTATATCACTCATTTTTTTTCTTAAATTTACACAAAACAAAACATTAATTTGTCAACCGTCACTTCGCTTCACACTGACACTAAACTGAAAAACTGTTGCCAACTATGTTGCAAAAAATATAACTAATTATTATTATAAATTTTCCTCATTAATTTATTCTTTATTATTTCATTCTTAAATCATTTGATTGTATTCTTTCGTTAATGATTGAGGAAAAAGCGACATTAGCCCGCAAAAGCAAATTTGTGGCACATGTAAATACAAGTTGTTTTTGCAATGTGACTATTTGTAATCAACCGGCTTGTGGCTGGATTCAAACAGATGATTTATGTATTGCCATTGCCGGGTTTTGTACTGGAATTGGATGCGAGGTATAATAGCAACAGCAAGATGAGTAACATATTGGGTATTGGAAATTGATTTTTTTGCCATTTGTGCATTGTTTCAAGTTTGTAACTGCACAGGATGATTTAGAGCAAATTCAGGACTTCATTTAAACGTTATTGGACTTTACCAAGACTGAAATTTATGTTCAAAGATATTTTAACTTCCATGCACCATATTATTGTTGTCACTGAACAGCTAATGAACAAACTATTACGTTTCTGCACTTACACATTCCATTTTGATATTATAAAGTACTAATGCTTCTTACTTTTACAAATTGTTGCATGGGGGAGTAGACATCTATGATTTTAAAAAATGCCTGACGGAAAGTTGTACCCTCTCCAGCTAACAAAATCCTTGGAACTAAAGATGGGCGTACCAAACTCCTTTTATTTGCATCTATAATTGTAGTTGAAAACGTTTATTAAGAGTTACCTCACGGGCTCTCAAAGCTGCCATGGGGAACTCTTGTGCTATATGATTTTTTTTTCAAATTTCAAGTTTGGTGTCGGTTGGAATCGAACCCTGTCCGTCCGAAACACAACCAATTACCTAACGCAGACAACTACGCGACCCCATTCAAAATTACAAGCAAAATATCTTAATCAAATTTGTGACATTTTGATTGTCATTGTCATTTTATTTGTTATGTTAGTTGTAGAATGTTATGTGGTAGAGCACATTGTATAGACGCGCTACATGTAAGGTTATAATCTCGGCCTACTGGTCGCTGACATCAATCTGTCAACAAAAATTGATGAATTGTCACACCTTCTATATTTATACACCGTTATCAATAGATGGCGCTGATCGCATTAAGCAATGGTACACTTTTTATTGACATTTGTAATCGTAGCAATGCAGTCAATTGTGTTTCTTTAGTTTTCGTATTATTTTGTCATTTATTAGTATTTTTTATTTATAATTCAAGTATGTATAATAGTTTTTGTAGTCATATAGTTGTAGTTTCATGTAAATGTCAAATGTGTACCACTGTTTGTAGTTCTAATATTCGCCGGTAGTTAGCGTTTTCTTATTTGAAAATCCCAATAACCAACCTCGTATCTCTTCTCTATAGTTCTCAAGATCCCCATGCTGGTAGTGTTACTTTGGACACTATTGATAAAACTTTCAAAATTTGGTTCAAAAATTGTTTATTTGTTATGGTTTTCAGGAATAGAATTTGTTCTTCAATATCACAAAATATAAAATTAAAAAATAAATACAAAAATCATCATCATACCTTAAGTAACAAATTTGGCTGTGACCTTGACCGATAGTTTTGTAAATGTTTAGTGTATTAGTGGAGCACTTCCTTATAGTGATGTACGTTTGTGTTGCGGGTGTAGGGGTCAGTGCATGTCGTCCCTGGGAGGGTCACTAGCGGGGAGGCTGAGCAGTCGTTAGGCTTCGAGGAAGATGAGGGCCGTGGGCTTCGGCTCCAGGTTCGACTTTTTCGCCTCCACCACTGTGAACTCGATGTCGGGTCGGTCGGGCCGCGCAAACGCCTCCGCGATCAGACGGGCTACTTCTTGGTGCTGTAGACCGTCCACGCGTTGTCCGTCCACCTATACACATATGACACAAAATATTTACACTATAAATTGAGAATTACATATCTAAATATTTTATAGAATGCTATAATATATTAATATAACATCATTTTATTGATTTTTCTAATATAATTTTCATTTGACCTGAAGTTATCCAGGTATCACTCAGTTGCTGGTCATTAGTCGTTCGTTTTTACTTTTTCGTCTGATTAATATTTTCTATACTATTATTCACGAAAGATGACTATTCAAGGTTATTTTTTCGAAGAAAGAATACACATTACTTTATAGCAGTAGCTTAGCAACATTTTTTATTAGAAAGAGAAATATTATTTGACCTATGTCTATTTAATTTATATGTTGTGACAGATATACTTAAATAGTGGCATTACTTTCTAGCACACTATAAATAATTATGACATATGTCGTAGAATTACAGATACCTAATTATCTACTACACTATCCTCTGTGCTAATATTTACCCAGTGGCGTTGACGTTTAAATCAAATTATTATTCCTTGGTTAATAAGTTAAGTCTATGTTTTTGTATTTTGCAAAAACGTAAGTGAAGAACATAAATTTTTCAGAATGGCATTATTTAGTAAGAAACATAATTTTCAAATGAATTACGCTTAGTGTTTCAGTTAAAATGTGTCCATAAATATTTCATGTTGCACGCCTATGTATACGAAATGCAATGAAGTTATCTATAAGTAATATTATTTCAGACGGCTCACAAATGACCTTGAATAGTCATCTTTCGTGAATAATAATTTAAGTTGTTCGTTGTGTATTCTTAAAATTTCATTGCTGTTGCTTTGTTGCGTATCAAATTTGTATTTTTCAATACAAACAGTAACTGATTTTCGAGTTGTGTATTTTTGTATCACGCGGTACTATTAAAAACATTTTCTCACTATTTTCGCTAGTGTTTCGTAAATTTCAGATAAATAAATAAATACATCATCACGGCATATTACCCATTGCTAGGTGTGCCAATCTGCTTTGTACGCAGATATCGGTAATGATGATGACATATTGTACCCATTTCTAGAGTGTGTCTTTGTGACCGGTAAAATAACGCGTATCAAATGAATTATTAGTGACACTACCAATTTTGAGTGATTGAATTGTTTAATCCTTTTTGCTCGGGTCCTTCTATCCGAGGACTTTTAAAACACAGATACTGGTGGTAGCATTATCCTTGATATATATTAAGTTTTTACATTAATTAAATTAGTATGTTACTTTCGGATTCGGATCAAGTAAATTTTCAAATATGTTCAGGTACTAAGTAGTTTTACTGTTTGAAATAAATTGTGAAAAATTGCCAGCCATCGGGATACGAACCCGAGACACCTACCTTGCCGGGATAGTGCTCTACCAACTAGCTATTGGTTGCTCTCCTCTCGATGGCTGAAGAATCTTTCACTTATTTTAAAGTCGTATAACTGCTGAGGATCTATTAATCGTTACATGATTAGATGTGGGGTTGTCAAGCTACCTCTGTGTTTAAACATCTAGTGAACAAGTCATAATTTGCTCAAGGCCCTACCAGACCAAATTCTAATATTAACAATGAGTTAACAGTTTGTATATTTGAAATTTTTCACAATTTATTTATACGACTTTTAAAAAAGTGAAAGAATGTTCAGCCGTCGAGAGGAGAGCAGTCAATAGCTTAGTTGGTAGAGCATTATCCCGGTAGGTGTTTCGGGTTCGAATCCCGATGGCTGATAATTTTTCACAATTTATTTCAATTATACAAACTGTTACCTGTTACTAATTTTGATGGAATCGAGGTGGGATATAAAAACACTGCTTCTATTTCTGTTACATGTAGTGCATAAAACTAATTTCAACGCCTAAAATGATTCTAGCGCCATCTGTCAGAAATAAAAAGTTTCCCGAGTAAACCATACTTAATTTTTGACAATCTATCTGAATCTGAAGTGAAATGAATCCATTTAAGATTACAAAGTTGCTCCTCGCCCCCTGGAATCCGGGGAGGGGGTATTCCGCCCCCCCCCCCCCCAACCATCAAAACCCGGTATACGGTGTAATTTTCCCCTTACCTGCAGTATGAGCTGCCCGACTTCCAACCCGCCAGCCACATGCGCCGCCCCATGCTCATGTATATTGATAATCCTCGGCAGGGGATGTTTCGTATTCGCCCCTCCTTCTATCGCAATCCCCAAAATGGGCTTGGACTTCCTCACGGTGACCCTCAAGTTTCCCTGCACGTCCAGGCTGACATTGCCAGTGCCAGGCGCTCCCCCGGGTTCCTGGGCGTCGAGGCCCCCCGAGTCGACCCTCGCGAGCCGCTGCATGCTCTGGTGGCGGCGCATACCCCCCTCGGGGAGAGAGGGATCGAGGAGTTGCTCGTCTTTCATGTCGAAGGAGCGGGAGAGCTTGTGGGCTAGCTCCTAACAAGATGTACACAAATTCAGTTAATATATTGGAGATGTGTTGTACACAACATGTAACAGTTATATTGTGCAAATTTTCTATATTGTTAAGTTTTAACGTTTTTGTCATTATTAATACAAAGATTTTAACTCTACCCACTCCGTCAAATTCAATAGCGTTGTTTACTTATAGTTTTATGGGGGTAGGTATGTATGTCTGCGTGGAGGTCGCTGAAATAAGCCGATAATTTAAATTATAGTTTCAATATAGTATATTAAAGAACCTGTTTTATAAGACATGTTTTTTTCGCACGCGTCAAAACTTAGAAAACGACCTTTAGCGATTTTTCTAATTAACAAGTGCGAAAGAAAGTCTTATAAAATGAGTTCTTTATACTATTTTTTATATTTTGCGCCTTTTACAATAACATTTACTTACTCAATTTGTGATTCTATTTGTAACCATTTGTACATTTTCATGTAAATAATGTTCCCTAAATAAAATAAAAATAATAATAATTTCGACATTATATTATTAAAATGAATGGTCAATTAAATAAAAATAAATTAGGTAAAAATGGGTTAAAGAAACGTCATCTAGTACCAACCATCTAAAACAAAAAATTGCCTATCGAAATGAAGGTCATTACGATACTCAATTGCGTATCGTAATGACTTTATTATGAACGCAAAATATAAAAATAATATTTTAACTCCGTTTATCTATTTAAGTTATAAATGTCAAAATTCAGTTTAAAAATTCTTATCGTATTATGATTGTTACGACATTTATTTGTTGATTATTAAGTTTAGAAATTATTATGTATATGTGCGTAACTTTGAATGCCCTAGCCCAGCGTTTCTTAACCTTTTCAGGGCGCAACCCAAATTTATCTATTGTATTGGTTTCACGACCCACTAGAAAATTATTTAAAAAATAAAAAATCTGATGTGGCCAGCACATTTCCTTCCGTCCGTTCTATGTATTTTGTACAAATTTCATACGGAAAGTTCCTTGCTAAATTAAATATTCTATTTCTTGTACATTACCTTCCGGCAGTTGCATGTATATTATGCAAATTTCATACAGAAAGTTATTATTTTGTGACGTTTTCTATATACAGTGTAATGTATCTGCAGAAATAAAAGATTTATTATTATTATTTCTTGTACATTACCTTAAAGCAGTTGTATGTATTTTATACAAATTCCACACAGAAAGCAAAAGATCCTATATTTCCAGTAAAATTATAAGACAAACACACTGTCAATTTCACTTGACACTGACATCTATCAATCAGAATTTTCTTAATATAGTAGCTGTTTTCATAGCTATGGCTACTTTATGAAATTTAATTTCTTTATAAATTTTTTAACTCTATATCCATTTAATATTAAATATAAAATGCAGTCAAATCGTATAGAGAATAAAATATTCTTTAATATTTATAATAATATCAAATGTGAAAAAATTATATTTAACATAGTTTTTTCAAGAAAAACTGTTAAAATCTTCAAATGATGGTACTTCCGGTTGACCAATTGTAACCAAAATCTAATCAGCTCTTCATACGGATGTAACGAAGAAGTATACGAAAAAATTATAATTTTTGTAACTGTAGTATTAGAGTTATCGCAGACGAAAATTTTGTTACACACACACACACACACACACACACACACACACACACACACATACAGACATCATCGTAAAAATAGTATATTCGTATTCTAGGGACCCTAAAACGTGCTTATTGATTAAAAACTCATCATCGAATTGTTTGACCAAAGACAATACCTTCCTTAACTAAAGGTGACGGAAGGTAAAAAAACATATGTCTTATTATAAACTATAATCTATTTATGAAAATCAGAAAATGAATATGTACGAATATAATATTACCTACCTACTTATTTATTAACAAAATAATATAAATTTAATACCATAAGACCAACAATTATTTCAAATAAAGCGAAACTTGTTACAATTTGCTACATGAATTTGATACAATTTGAATTTTGTCTGATAGTCACAATGTCCGAAACATAAATATTAGGTTCCCATAATTTTCCAATTTAACTTTCGCACATGATTGACAATGCATTTCCTCAAAATTTAAAATAAAAGGTGCAAGTAGCTTACAAAAATAATGTTAATTAATGTGGACCCTGAGTTTGTATAAGTTTCGAAAGTACTTTAAATCGCGGCGGTTCCTTAAATTTAGTTTTAGTAATTACAAGAGCAGAAAAACCAAGTAGCAAAAGGTAATAATATTTTCAATTATTTATTTCCCAAGAATGTTTTTTTTTTTTAACTAAAATGAACTCACTGCCTTGGTAGGGTTATTAGGAGTAACAATTCTGCATTGTATTGCTAACGTAAGTAACATTTTAGTGAAATTTTATATTATACGTTTTAGAAAAATATGATTGACATTTAGTAATCAAAATTATATAATTCTGAATAGTTTACGCGACCCACTCATACCCCTTCGCGACCCAAAGGTTAAGAAACGCCGTCCTAGCCTATGCACCCTGTACCCCTAAGATAATCCTGTCCTGAAGATAGCGCTTTGTTTTGAGGGAGTCGAGATTAGTTCGTCGCGTCGTGAAGACGTTTGTTGTTTTGGACATCCAGTGTGTTTTAGTTTTGGGGTCACACGCTCAACGCCCGCTGGGTTACGGAATGTAACATGTTAGTAATTGCTTAGTTGTGTTATGAATGAAATTGAATTTCGTTATTTTTTCTTTACATTTTTTTAAATTCATATAACAGCTCTACACAATCACTGGTAGACAGACAACTAATAGGAGTCCGTATCGATGATATCACCGAAGAATCCTCCGCAAGATATTTCCGGCTTTAAGAGAAAAAGTATGTGTATGTGCTCCATGAATTTTTTGTACGATGTGAAAAAACTGAATGTTTAAATGTATATGAATGTATTCTGTGTACATGAATAGACCTTTTCTATTTCACGGCTATCTCTTTCTATCGCTGCAAATAGTAAGAAATGGCGCGAACAACTGCCAGTTGGACTGTCAAATGAAACGTCAAAAATATTACGGTCATTAAAATACCTTTATTCTTGGTGAAAATTGCATCGCTAGACATTTTAACTTCAATAAAAATTTTGTAACTTATTTCGATAAGACTTTTTTGGAGTTATCTGTCATATTTCTCATATTTTACGTCTAAATTTTTTAGAAACAAATGCCATGGATCTCAGTTCTCAGTTGTTCTTACTATGCGCAGATCTCCATGCGCATATCGTCTATCTCTTTAAAATGAAAAGGTCTACTGTAACATGGTGAAAGAAAAGTGGATTTTCAAGCAAAACATAGTGAATACATTACCTTTTATACTTACTAGAAAACTACCACTCTTCTTTACTTATTAAATAATTTCTATTATATATTATATGTAAGTTTGACAAATTTTTAAACAAATAACCCTTCTAATTAAATAAAAATATTTTTAAAAATTTGCACTTTATAACTGTTACATTTATAATATTCTATAAAAAATAACAAATAAACTACTATGGCGAATCCACCATAATTCATTATATACTTATATATCTTTTTATTTTCCAAATATTGAAGCATAATATAATATAATGTATTAATAGTGAATAAAAACGTGCATTTTAGTGATCATGCTCTAATTTGTGCTAAGTGGTATTTGTTATAAATATTATTATATAAATATAATTAGTAGTATACTGTTCATTTTATCCAGCAGAATATAATATGAAAATAATAATAAATACATAATATGTTGTGTGTAATAATTGAATAAATCAACTTTTGAAAATTGTTGAGGTTGGTACATCCTTTGTTTCTTTATAGGGCGCGGACAAACAGCTCTTGTAAGAGCTTTTGAAAACATATGTGCTGGAGCCCCACTTGTCAAAGTAACAATACAGTCATTTTGTTCTGTGTTGTGGTGTTTTACAACAAACACTGAGATTCTAGAAAAATACAACACAAACGACAAACACACAACAAAATGGCTGTACTGCGCCCTATATGTAGGTACCTACATAAAGCTAAAGCCGCTTTCTTTTTATCAAGAAGATCAACTCCGAGTAGCAAGCATCTACCCTAAAACGTTCTTTTAAAAAAAGTATAAATGATCTTGTACTACCCATTTTCTTCGTCCCCGCCCCCGCGAAGCACCACCTTTAAAACAGGATCATATAGATCCTGAACTGATCCCGAATGTCAATGTCACGTCAGTATGACTGAATGCTATATATTTTGTCTTTTTTGTATTTGATATTAAAATGACATAAATAGAAGAAATTAGTTAGTTTGAAACGTTATGTCATGTTTCTTTACCATAAGAAATAGATCCATATTTAAATACTCAAAGGTAAAAGAATTTAATGTCAAAATCAAATCACATATACAACAGACTATAACCACAAGCAAATTCAGAATATTATTATATTATAAATATATATATTTTTATCTTTTACTTCTTATTTTTTAAAAAAAATATGCTGTTCTTTTTAGGAGTAGTTCAGTTCAGTTCAGTTCAGTACGAGGTAAGATCAGATCATTTTTCCCCTAAAAAGAAAGCGCCTTAAGATCACACAGACCTTACCTTAACATAGCTGTATTAATAGGTAAGATTAAAAGACGAAAATACATAATTGCTTCCGAAAAGAGCAGATATTTCGCCATTTGGAAACCAGAATACATAATTTTGATTATCAAGAGCAATCGCGTATTGTATATTTCATAATAATTTAATTATGATCCACCCCTACATGACATGTCACGTACGCTGTGAGACAGATATGATATAACAATTCCATTATCCCGTCGCTGTCCTGTATAAATGATTGGAATTCAATGCCAATGCCTGTCTGGAATATGTTAATAACGACACATAGGTCGAAGGGTTACGCTAGGACATCCAGTGTTAATAAATACGGTACAAATTTTCAGACGGGAAAGCCATATACTGTGAATGTTTCATACTGTATATTACTATTAGATTACTAATTGTATTTTGAACTAATAAACTCAGTCGGGCTGACTGAAAATCAGTTAACATTCGTGGAATGATATTTGAGTCTACAAAAATTGAAATAATCGACCAAATGTTTAGCACACATCAATACAGGAAAGTTATACGGGTTGCAGGAGTGATGTAAACACAATCGCACTAGTCCGCAAACCTCCACGTTAAAAACGCAAACTTTTTACATAAATTCCGTTAATGGAAAAGAACTTCTTTCATACAGGGTGTCCCACAACTTCAGGTACATATTAGAATGTCATATGGTACTTAACGTACCTATTATGGAACAAAAATATTTTTTTTTTAAATTCCTATAATCAAGGGTAGTTCATTTAAGAACATTTTTTGTATCTCTGGATTTCTGGATACTATATTTGGAATAAAGAAATTTGTTATAACTATTACGTAATAGCTATTAACATACCTAGGAATGTTATGTATATCATAACTGTCTTGTTATGATTCATAACATCCGTGGTTTATTCAATAGTTTATCGCTTTCAGAAAATGAAGACATTATTAAAAATCATTTTTGAAAATTCTCGCATTAATGCTACTTTCAGAATGCTGTTGTTAACAGAGCAATTATTTTGACATATGTCAATATAACAAATATTCAAATTACGTGCTTTTTCCTCATGTTTATTATTTTAGAATAAAAAAAAACCGTATTTAGAACAATACATTAACGTTATCTGTATGTATTAATGAAGAGCATTATACTTTCATTTTATTTTATTTACATTTTGTAGACCATTGTTGATAAGTCAGTATGGTAATAATTAACGACCAAATATAACTAGACAAAACATTCCCTATCCCTCCTCACTGAATGTTTTGATTTCGGCTGGCTAGACAGAGAAACTAGAGATAGAGATATGTCTTGTCTAGTTAGAGTATTTCTCACTAGAGGCCACGTAGAGTGTCAATGTATAGTCTAGTGTTTACTTTGAACGTTGCTCACTAGAGGCCACGTAGAAGCATGTTTTATTTAGGGTACCTTTCTACCTTTATAACCAGGGTATGGCCATTGGCCAGGATCGCCGCCATTGTCGGTAAGTCATTTCCCTATTTATTTGTAATAAATGTGATATTATATTATAAAAGAATATTAAATTATCACACTGTGAATTTATAAAGGTAATAAAAATTAATGAATTTAAGAGATACACAATTATTATTAAGACATACATTTAGAGGTTATGTAGAATATATGACATGGGTTGTTATTATCACATCTAATTTAATATCTGTAGTTCTTATTTACATAATAATTGTATACTCTAAACTTACCTTTTAAAAATTTAAATGATTGTGCTTAATATAGTAATTTATAGTTGTTTTCAATATGTTAGTAATCTTGGTGGGTATCTTAACAAACTACACAAGTAAATAAAATAAAATATATTACTTACACTTTAAATACATATTGAAATGATAATTAAATGTGTTTTTCATTCAAATAAAACAAATAGCCACGAAAATATATAATAATTTGCTCAAGAACAACACATATAACAGACGGTCCGGTAATGGCGGACGAAACGTGAGCCACGCCATGGCCATACCCTGGTTATAAAGGTACCCTATGTTTATTTTGTCTTTGTTTTGTAGTTGTAGTGGTGTTGTGAGTGACACGTTGATTTTTCTTTAATATTAAACCTTATAAATTATTTAATGTTAACCTTAAATGTTAGCTACGAAATTTGAACTAAGAGATCTTGCGCCTCTAGTGAGCAACGTGCAAACTAGACACTGATACTTTACGTGGCCTCAGTGGTGACCTCTAGTGAGAGATACTCGGACTAGACAAGACATATCTCTATCTCTAGTTTCTCTGTCTGGCCAGCCGAAATCAAAACAAACCAAATAAAGTTTTGTCTAGTTATATTTGGTCGTTGGTAATAATATTACCGTACATATACAGTTATTACTTAGTTATCAGCCTACTTTTGTATATGTGAATGTAAACCCGGATTAATATCCTGAAACCGGTAGAATAATTTAACAATGAAATTAATTTATTAAATTACGTAAAGATATAATGGGGTGTATTCTGTAAAAAAAAAATTTACATGCGTTTAAAAAATTACATTTTAACATGACTGTTATAAAGAAATTCGTTTTTTTTCAAAATAACTTTTTTATTATTTTTATTGACTTTTAATAAAATATAAACATTATTTAAAGCATAAATTATATGTTTTTTGTAAAATCTAAATCATATTGATTACAACATAGAGTTAAATAATTACAATAAATATTTATAATAAAAAATAATGTACCCATTTTAATAAATTTCAAGAAAAAATTAATAACATATTACCAATAAAAATTATTATGAGAAGTAAAAATTAAAAATTAAATTTTTCTGCTTGCTGGTTTCGAATCCAGTTTCTCGGAGTTTTTTTTATTACCAGACGCACACGCTACCACTATGCTATTTAAGCTGTTACTTGGTAACCATTTTTTCCGGGATATAAACGGAACACACTGTAGAGTTAAACTAAAATATGTGCAAGGGAGCTATACGTTTTACGTTATCTGTTCGATGTTCGATGAAGTAAAGAATGTACCAATCGGGAATTTCGGAGCACTTTATAAGAACTATCTACATACACGAGATTGAATTGAATTTAAAATGTTCAATTCACAACGTACTGAATTCAACACTTTTATTTGGTTCAGTAATCATGAAATCTTTTGTTTATTTTTCTTATTAGTTATTAGGTAAGCTGGGTTTAACTACAACTTCGAATTTATTATTTATAAATATTAATACATATGTTTTTCAATATCAAATGGATAAAATGAAAAGTATACATTTATTTATTTATTTTTACGGATTAACATAAAAATCCACAAAATGATTTTTTTTAAAAGCAGAGGATAAATTTGATATTCTTTATTATTAATATCATGTAGGTACATCCACACCCTACGTACATACATACCGAATAAAATAGAAATTATGGCTGATGTATAAAATTTATTTTTGGATAATAAAAGAACATAATTTCAAAATCATGCACTTTTAAACAAAACATATTGCACTGATGCAACCGATTTCTGAAGCTCCTCTCCACACGTTCTAACATTCGGGCTATTTCCTGCCGAATAAGATTCTTCAGCTGAAGCAGGATTGTAGGGCGGTTATTTGTAAACCTTGAGATATCTCCATAAAAATCACACGACTGATCGAGCGGGCACGCTACGCACAAGATGTCATCTCGACGATTCGAGATCGACAGATGAGCCATCATGGAAACATTGCCATCACAACTCTACCCCCATGTATTTTTTTTGGGGATATCTCAAGGCATAGGTTTACAAACACCGTCCTACAACCCTGTTTCGGCTAAATATTTGGTAGGAAATAGCACATGATGGATGGAACATCTAAAATCAATGTCAGAGAACTGTTGCCACCACCTTCAAGATGTTTTGTTCAAAACTACATGGTTTAAATAATTGCGTAGACTGTGTCATATTTTGAGTCAGAGCTCAACGTTTCGCCCGCAGTCGTATGGGGCATCTTCAGGAGCAAGGGGGATAGTACTGTCTTAAACAAGGTTACCCGACGTGTCAACCACGCTAGAGGCCGAGTTTAAGCAACAAGGAGGGGAGACTCAGTTTGCTCATCTACCGTATCTACCGTATCTTTAGATTAGTATATAACTGTCTTCTCGGCCTTCCTTCGTCACTTGGTTTATTTGGCCTCTAGCGTGGTTTACACGTCGGGTAACCTTGTAAACTGAGTCTCCCCCTCTTGTTGCTTAAACTCGGCCTCTAGCGTGGTTGACCCGTCGGGTAACCTTGTTTAAGACAGTACTATCCCCCTTGCTCCTGAAGATGCCCCATACGACTGCGGGCGAAACTTTGAGCTCTGATTCAAAATATGACACAGTCCATTCCCGGAAAACGAATATTACTACATGGTTTAAAACTTGAAATTATGTATGTTCTTCGAATGTCAATTTTTTTTTGTCTATCATCATTACTTTTTATTTTATTCGCAGTCAGAAAAAGGAAGTTTCAAGGCCGTATCCTGTACATCCATATGTGTGTGCGTGGGTGTCTGATGTATCAGAATAAGTAATTTATTTCCATTAGAAAATCAGTAATTATAATTAATTGACAGGATTTCATCCATCACTTGTGCTATCTTTACAAAGAAATTAGACTTTTACTCTCCGTCATTATTACTTTATTAATTAATTTCATAGTCTATAAATATAATAATCACGTATGTAAATTTACATAACGCTAACTTTGAAGAAGCTGGATGAATTTCTAATATTCAAATTACATGTAAAAATGGCTTAATGACGTCACCCAAGCAGCATGTATTTGTTTTTGTTTATAACAAACAAGTGAAAGTCGTGTTTGTTTCTATCTCTTTCACTCCTACGCGTTTTTGTGTATGTGTTCTTGCAAGAAAGTACATTTCAATTTTATATTTAAAATAGAACTTAATACCAGTTATTTTCTGAATCATTGGAAGCCAAAGTGAAAATAGAGAGACATGACACATGCAATGCGCAACATTTAATAAATAATCAAATATGTACATCACGAAGCTCAAGCATTATTTTCATGATATTGAAAAGTAATGGGGTCTCGTGGTCGCGTGACTGAGTGTCAGGTCGCGAATCTGGGAAACCGGGTTCGGTCCCGACCGACGCCAAATATTACGAATTTTAAATGGCACAAAAGTGACCCCTGTGGTGCACTTCCATGCCAGCAATGAGTGCCCGTGAGGTGACGCCTGGTAAGCGCCCACACGGTGCAAATATTTCATCATTACCGAAATCTGTGTACAAAGCAGATTGGCACACCCAGCAATGGGTAATAAGCCGTGATGATATATTTATTTTATATTTATTTTATATATAGAAAAGTAAGACGGGCACATAAGCTGTTGAGAAGAGTGCACTACAAAAGTAACGTTAAGTATGTTTTACATTGATATCGCCTACTACCATGTGTAATTTGTCTATCTTCATTTGTTTCAATCACTGAAAATACAACAATTTCTAAATTTATAGGTTAAAAAAATGGTTGTTGCAATGAAACAATTAAAAATCACAATTGGAAATAACAATTTGGTTATTTTCACTGACTATTTCACTCTTAAATTTATAAGCCAATCCAAAATCAGGATTCTACCCTAGTTACCAAGTTTCATTTCGACAAAACACCGTCACAATATTTTTTTCGCATCTTTTAAGCCAATGAGATGTCGTATTTTTACAAATAAGTGAGTTTTTAATAAGCGAAATTTTTTTGACGTTTTACAAACATATTGTTTACATACCTGTCAAAGTATGTATATTTTCAGTATTATCAGTTTTTATTAAAAAACGAGTCGATTCGGACAGGAATCTTTTTAAAACGTTGAAAAAGCAAACAAAATATAACACCTCAAAATAATAAAAATTAGAAGATTTTTGTCAAGAAAAAAAATATATAAATGATTACCTAATTTTAATTCGTGGTTAAATTTTATCCTGGAAAAATTTTCAGATTGCTTTACTCGAGCCTGTTGCCAATTTATCTCGTGACATATTGATCAAAAATCATTCGTTTGACAACTCGTGATTTTTTTGTCAATGCCACTCAATAAATTGCTAGGCAACCAGCTCTCGTAACAATCTGAAAAAAATTTCGGCAAAAATTTACCACTTATGATATTATATATGATAATTTCTTTAATTAGTTATCAAAATTTTATTTGGACGTCATAGTGGGCAATATCAATTATAACGAAATTTAAAAAAAAATGTTTCATTGGTATGTATCTTAGAAATATTTAAAAAAAGAAGATTATAAACTTAAAATTAAACAAATGATAATACCTGACTGATAATTTCAATTATTTCATAGGAGAAGCCATTGATTTTAACAAGTAAATTTAAAAATTGTTGTATTTTCGGTGTTTAAAACAAGTGAAGATACAGGAATTACACATGGTACATGGTTGGAAACCTAAAAAAAATCTCTTTTCAATTGTGTAACTTTCCAATATAGCCTCCATATAAAAATTAAAACTTTGACATCGTAACTGGAAAACTAATAGTGATAAAAAAATTGAGCTCCGCCATTCGAAAGAACATAAAAAGTGGCTTAAAGATGTCCAAACTAAAATCCAGTATTATTTCATATTTGGAACATATTTGCAAAAATAAAAAAATGCACAATTGACATTTTCGCCTATATCTAGTGATTTATGTATTTTTTCTCAAATAACAAAACACCATTAAAATGGTCTCCTAATAGGGAAACTTTTGTCTAATTTTACCGACTTCATAATCTCTTATAGTTCTCGAAATCCCCATGTTGGAAAAGTTATCCTGGACACTCACAGAATATTTAAAAAAATAATATTAATTAAGATTTTGTTGAATTACAGATCGCTTTAAATTTTAATGAAGTTTAATAACAGGAAATATCGTTAAGATTGAAGATTTAATTTAAACAAAAGGAATGGTAAAAGTTTTAGTAATTACAAATTTAAATCACTCTAATATAGCTTAGTTCAAGATCATTTCTTTGACTTCTATAATCCGTGCAATTTCGACTACAATACCGAAAACCTTATATGGTGAACTTATAGCAATAGAAAATAGGTTTTACTTACAAGCTCTTTCAGTTCATAATCGCTTACACGACGATTATATACAGAAATGATTTGGAAAATTTATTATAGAGCCGTACTTGTTAATATTGCAATATCAATAACAGTACATAATGGGGTATTCCGGTGATATGGAAATAATGCAAAATAATAACTTTTTTCTATAGTTTACATCTTCATAAAGTAGGAAAATATAATAAAACATGTTTATTAAAAACTTTTAATTCATAATTTAATGTTAGAAAATTGGAATTTTTACAGCTCTAGAAACGTCCTTGAAATTTGTGACGTGAAATTGATAATTTGTTGCTCATTTCACGGTAGATATTTACGTTTAGAATCATAGATGGTGCCAGTAGTTAACACGCGCGTATATTTCTTGTTTGACATTTCGTCCACTTTATTTGCAGCAATTCTCGAACAAAACATACCTTCGGCATTTAACATTACGTATTTCTGCACTCACGTATTGTGAGTTATGGAGAAAATAATTATTTACCATGGCAGAACCCACAGTAGGTTATCAGAATCAGTCTTTGTATAATCAGGTTCCATAATTATGAAATATTACTCGTATTTTTACCATAAACAAACACTAATACACGCTGCTACTGAAACCATGTGTAAAAAAGCAAATGGCTGTCATGAACATGTGGATTTAGACGCTGAAGTTTGTTGCAGATATCACTATCGATTTGACGTCATAAGCGCGCCAATGACAAGAAAATTTGAATTGCGATGAAATTTTTAAAAATTCATATCTCACGTGATATATTCATTTTCTTACTCAAAATTAGATATTCAGAGTCCTACTGGTATGTACTAATGAAAAAAAATATTTTTAAAAAATGTCGGAATACCCCATTCTGTTTTCCATTTAACTAAACGTAATGGATCGCACTAGTTTTCTTTGGATAACGAGAGACGAGATAAAATGTAAAACATTTTCCACATTCGAAATAATGGGTAAAATGCACGAAGACACATTAGATTATGATTTTATACAATAAGTTTTGAAGTACTTTCAGACCTCATTTAAATAATGCAGTGTAAAAAGACTTTTGTCTAAAAACTGACACGGAATGTTGACCTATTTAAGTTAAAGTATTTTCTAACCACGTTGTTCGTTTTTTGTGAATCTGTGTAGGAGAATAAAACGATTATTGTAACCTCTTTCCTGACAATATCAACTAGAAAGTGTGTTACTTGTCTTGTTACAGATGCTTACAAGACGGCATAAGACACGAGTTCGGATGTTTTACACAAACAACATTGAGACTGAGAAAACTTTTACTTACGGAGTAATTAGGTACAATATAAATACAGCGGATTCTTGATTTGTTTAATAGCCCAGTCAAATTAGATCAATAGAAGCTGATCGATGTTTGCTGTACAACATAGTAAAAGTCCCCGCGGGTAGGGGGTGCGCGGGGGCCCTTTTAAAAGTGTTCTTTTCACGATTTTTGTAAAAATCTCCGAAACTATGGGTCCTAGCGAAAAGTACTTTATATACAAAATTAAAGTAGATAAAATTTCCTACAAAAATGATCTTATTTATTTTTTTGTAGAATTAATAGTTTCAAAGATTCAAGGCGGACAAAATAACGATTTTCTCAATAGTTTTTATTGGTGATTTTTCGTCTAATACACAGCAAATGGCTTCGCGAACAATACTTTTACTAAATACTTGCTATATTTATGTTTATATACCAACACGAAAAGCAGGCAATAGGCATTTAACTTGGGAAAACAGTTATTCTTTGCGCAAAAGTGGCCTATCAATTGTAGACATTTATGCTTCAAATAAATATTTAATAGATAGAATTCTGCATCTAAGCCAGTAATCATATTTTATTTTGCACGTTCCGTAACCGAGCCCAGTGGAGAAAAGCTAGGTAGAAGGATTGTATAAGGGTTAGACCATTTATTCATGTTGGTTTATCATTTAAATAATGCCGCGAACTACGCTAAAACTATTTTTTTTACGTACGATATTAAATATTTGTTATTTTTGGAGGTTAAGTTTGGTATTGGCCCTGGGGATGGACCGATGCCAAGTAGTTTTTCCACCTAAAAGAAGATGAAAAATCTCCAATAAATATCATTCAAAAAATCGTTATTTTGTTTGAATCTTCGAAACTATTAATCCTACAAAAAAACTAATAAAATCATTTTTGTAGGAAATTTTATCTACTTTAATTTTGTATATAAAGTGTTTTTCACTAGAACCTATGGTTTAGGAGATTTTTGCAAAAATCGTGAAAAGAACACCTTTAAACGGCTCGCCGGCAAGTTTCAAAATTCCGGTATTTTTTTCCCTTGAAAAATCAATTTTTATTGGGATATAAGTAATATTGTCTATACCATGTTTGTTGTACAAGGTGTCTCAAAAGTGTCGCTAGTGCTTTTATGATTTGATTATGGGGCTAAAAATATTAAGAATGGAAACTTTTCTGATTAAATCTTCAATATTTATAATAACATAAAAAAAAAGTTGAATTATTAATAGTATATTATGCAACGAGTTTATAATGATAGTTATTAATACACGAGTATGAAGTTTACGCTACGAGCCATACCTTCATTACCTGTAGGTGACGGAAGGAAAAATATTAACATTAAAAAAGAATAATATTAGAAAATAAGATATTTTCTACATGTTCTATTACAATATCAGACAAATAATGTCAAAATTGAACCAGGTATTTCATATGAAGATAGTTTAATTATTAACTTGGCATTAGGAATGCTAACAATTGCTTAAGCTTTTTTTAAATATAGTGCACTCTTTCCAACAGCTTTGAGTGCTCAGATACTGTTCGCTACTATATAAATATACGTATCAAAAACCAAAAAGTACTGTTGATTTTTGATTTATAAGAGTAATTAATATTACATTAATACTTATATATTTTTGTTAATTCTGAAACACGTGTGTTTATAAAAAATTATTGATTGAATTCGTCACATGAAAGACATACTTTTGAAATACTCAGTTTTAATTTATTATGATATTCCATTTAGATTAAAATATGAATTGAAGCATTGCATGTGTCTCTACTCTCTCTATGATGCGATAAGCGGTTTGTTATCATTGCAATTTAGTTTTTTGTCCGCCATTACCAACAGATGACGTACACTAACTACCACTGCATGTTTTTGCATCATGATTTATTTGATTCGGATTCGGTTTTATGTTATGTTCGAATGTAACTTCCAACAATTCATTTCCATGTTGTAACGATTCTACATGACTTATACACTAAGGAACAATTAGTAATAAAAGTGAAAAAGAGCTAAACTAACTAGACATGCAAATGTGAGAATAGAAAGCGCTTGAAAAATTATTGCACCATTCACCAGTCAAAATATTTGCAACGATATACGAGTATTTATTACGATGTAAACTCATCACTTTTTTAACAATAAAGAAAGCCAAACTTATTAATTAGATTATTATTTTCCGAGTAAGTGTGACAGCTCTATTTTAGACATTCCACAGTTTTTAGACCCTTTAAAGGTTAATTTTAAGGAAAGTCTTGGTTGTCCCAATTAAGTGGTTGGCAACAATGAATGCGCATTCTTAAATAAATAATTATTGCTTTGCTCTAATTTATATGCTACATACAGGGTGTCTATTAGGGTGGACCTTAAAAGAGGTCAAGTCGAATTTTATCCGAGCCGCCCCTAAGGTGGTACCAGATAAATAAAAATATTGTGCAGGCAATGATTCCGCTTAATATTAAAATTTGACCGTGTCTAAATGCACTTGAATTTTCCCCATTAAATAACATTGCGTTTTGATATTTCGGAACTGTATTTTTGTCAAAGGTAATAAGAGGTATAAAAATCCACTTAATAATGGAATATATACTAGAGTGACCCGAGAATATGTGGACAAAATTTAAAGTCCCAATCACTATTCTTAAGACTAATGTATATAGCTTTTTTTGTGCTTTTGTGCGATAGTGTAACCATCTATAACTATATTAAGAATAATGATTGGGACTTCAAATTTTGTCCACATATTATCGGGTCATTCTAGTATACATTCCATATTGAGTAGATTTCTTAAACCTCCTATTGGTTTGGAAAAAATAAAGTTTCAAAATGTCATCATCATTACCGATACATAGCAGATTGGCACACCCAGCAATGGGTAATATGCCGTGATGATATATTTATTTTTATATTTTGCGTTCATAATGAAGTCATTACGATACGCAATTGCATATCGTAATGACCTTCATTTCGATACGCATTTTTTTGTTTTAGACGGTTGGTACTAGATGACATTTCTTTAACCCATTTTTACCTAATTTATTTTTAGTTAATTGACAATTCATTTTAATAATATAATGTCGAAATTATTATTATTTTTTTTATTTAGGGAAGATTATTTACATGAAAATGTACAAATGGTTACAAATATAATCATAAATTGAGTAAGTAAATGTTATTGTAGAAGGCGCAAAATATAAAAAATAGTACAAAGAACTCATTTTATAAGACTTTCTTTCGCACTTGTCAATTCGAAAATTCTGACGCGTGCGAAAAAAACATGTCTTATGAAACACGTTCTTTAATATACTATTATGTGTCAAAACCCAATATGTTATTTAAATGGAAAAATCAAGTTCATTTTGGCGCGGTCAAATATTAAAATTAAGTGCCAGCACAATTTTTATTTATTTATTATATAAATACTTTGGGGGCGATCCAGTTAAAATTCGATTTGACCCCTTTTAAGATCCACCTAGTGTCTACTTGAAATCGGTTGTATAGGGAATACCTACAATGTTTTTTTTATTATTATTTTACTGTAGATACCTATTAATTTTAGAGGAAAATCTCGTACAAAGACAGGTTTATGTAAGCTGTAAACTTAAGAATTTACCTTAGCATTAGCATTATGATTTTGCATTCATAATTTGAATATAGACAAATGCGTGCTACGGTATATGTAGCTGTAACCTTAACCTTAGCATTATGCCATAACCCTAGAATACGGCAATTTCTAAATTGTCATAATGCTAATGCCGACCAATCAGAATAGTATATGTTAGGACCAGATAGTTTGATTTCAGCAATTTTCGCGACTCCCAATGTCAGGTTTGACGGTTGTTATTTTTGAAAAATTCTGTCATATTTTCTTGAGTAAAAATGAGTGTCATTGAAAAAGATGTCCAATTAATACAGTTATTTAAACAATATATATATATATATATATATATATATATATATATATATATATATATATATATACACTATTATTCACGAAAGATGACTATTCAAGGTCATTTGTTCGAAGAAAGAATACACACCACTTAATAGCAGTAGCTTAGCAACATTTTGTATTAGAAAGAGAAAGATTATTTGACCTATGTCTATTTAATTTATGTGGTATGACAGATATACGTAATTAGTGGCATTACTTTCTAACACACTATAAATAATAATGACATATGTCGTAGAATTACAGATACCTAATTATCTACTGCACTGCCCTCTGTTCTAATATATACCAGGAACGTTGCCGTTTAAATCAAATTATTATTCCTTGGTTTACAAGTTAAGTCTATGTTTTTGTATTTTGCAAAAACATAAGTGATGAACATAAATCTTTCAGAAAGGCATTATTTAGAAAGAAACATAATTTTCAAATGAATTATTCTTATTTTTTCAGTTAAAATGTGCCTATAAATATTTCATGTTGCACGCCTATGCAAACGAAATTCAATGAAGTTATCTGCAAGTAATATTATATCAGACGGCTGACAAATGACCTTGAATTGTCATCTTTCGTGAATAATAGTTTATTTATGATAAAAAAGACGTATCGTTGTTAGAAAAAATGACATTGCCGGCCTACTCTTATTGGTTTGCCTTTGCCCTGAGAAGTACATGTACCGGACAACTTAATGTAAAGTTTAATGTAAAGTCAATGCTAATGCTAAGGTAGTCTTAAGATTACAGCTTACATAAACCAGCCTTTATGAAGTTTTTAATTCTGACCAAGTTTTGTATTAAACATTTCTTCAAAAATTAATAGATAACTAAAGAAAAATTAGAAAAAAAAGTATTCTCCATTATAACAAATTTCAAGACATACGGTATATTCATATACCGTGTGTCTACTTTTTTTGTGGACCATAGGAAATACAATGGTAAAATTTTCATAATGCTGTAAATTCTGCCCTATTAATTTTAGAACAATAGTGCAAATACAAAAAATGTTCAGAATTAAAAACTGCATCTAAAAAGTCCAAAATTATTGTTTGCATGCGTTTCGGTTGCGAAAGAGAGGCAAAATAAAAGTAATAATTTTTAGCTCCTTACAGAGTGCCATGAGCAATATCACAAAATTTTAAACAATTGTATTGCTTGAATTTGACAGATGACATCTGTCATAAAGTTTTTAAAATTATTGAATTCATTTAATTATTTATCAGTAAGCATACATACATTTGCCATCGCAGAAAAAACTAAATGGAACAATATTAACAATTAAATATCAAATAATAAACTTTTATCTGTCAAAGTCAAATAATATGACTAATTAAATTGCATATTTTGTCTTGCAAGGCACTCTGTAAAAAGCTTAAAGAGGGATATTTTATTTTACGTTTATCTCATGGCAAGAATCTATTATATCAACAAATTTAGGCTAATTTGATGCAGTATTTAATTCTGAACATTTTTTATATTTACACTTTAGTTCTAAAATTGATAGGGCAGAATTTACAGCCATATGAAAATTTTACCATTGTATCTCCTATGGTCCATAAAAAAAGTAGACACACGGTATATGTCAAATTGCCGAGTACCGGTGTTGAACGCAATAAGAGCGTCTAGACGGGTTACATGGGCGAAAATCTCAAGTGAAACCTATGATAATATGAGAGTTATAGTTATCAATAAACATTATCTTTTTTAGTGTTTTGAGTTACTATTTCGTATTACAAAATTCATTGGAGATTTAGATTTTCTTATGTATATGATTTGTAACTGCCTACTTAATTTATAAGTTTTATAATGAATTTCAGATTAAGTGCAAAAACCGTGTAGGGTTAACTTAAAAATAGAACTGTCACACAAGGAAGGAGTTATTGTAAAATTGGCACAAATACTTAGAGAAATTTTGCACACAAAATGAAATATATTTTATTTCACAGAAGAACACATAATAATAATACAACAATAATACAGCCTTTTAGTTTAAATATACAGAACACAAAGTAAACGGTTGTATTAATGTAGTATTATGAGTTCTGAACGGTTCTAAAAGATTAAATATGGCAAGTTAGTAGGGCTGGGTATTTTCATATCTGCATAAACTGTCTCTTGACTTAACTGTTAATTACAAAGATAAATATAGCATACCTATATTACATATATATCAAAATTTCGATGCGACATTTTTCTTGTAATTGACGAAAGCTAACAGACAGTTTAACCAAAGATTAAAATACCGGGCTTAGGCCCGCTCCTATCACCTCTAGTTAAAGTGGCAGTTAGTGACAACCAACGGTTGCGTTTTATGCAAAAAAATACTGTTGATGACATTTGGACATACTAAAAAAACAAGAATAGAAGAAAACTTGTACTCACGCCCGATTAAATTTCAATCACGCCTGATCACGCACAATAATTTTCTAGTGCCTCACGCTCATGTTCAATTTTTCCGTGTGAGGGCTTGAGCCCCGAAGCCCCCACGTAGGCGGCGCCTATGGTTATGGCTAATCAAGTATGTATTTAACAAATTTAACAAAAGAACAGCTCGTAATATTGTACTATGCACAAGTAGAGTCCAGATTAAGATAATGCATTTGTTTTTGGGGTGCCTTATCCTCGGCATATGATGTATTCATCATCCAGAAACGGGTAGTCCGAACGATAGCGGGCATTTCTCGCAGAGATTCGTGTACCTAGACAAATTTTTAAAAACTTAAATATTCTCACTCTAACTTCTCTGTATATTTTTGAAGTTTGCCTATTCGTATATAACAATAAAAACGATTTTAAAAGGAATACAGACGTACATTCTTTTAACACTAGACAAAAATATTTATTTTATATAACTACAGTGAAGCATAGTTCTTTGAAAAATACACCACAAAGACAAGGTATAAATATATTTAATAAGTTGCCAAAAAATATTAGAGAAGAAAAAAGCAAAAGTAAATTTACAACTTAACTTAAAAGTTTTAGATAAGTGTAACGGTCAAATTTAGGCACCAAATTCAAACTCAGTTCATAACGCTGAGAACATAATTTTAATCGCCAAGGAAATTTTATCTCAACTTTAAACGTCGAGAAATCTCATACAAGTAAATCTCTTATGCAAAATATTATATGTACCACCTAGAATGATCCTTTATCTCCAGATTCGTACAATAATATTCACATGAACTATGCACAGTTTATAATTATTTAAATAAAAATACAACACTACAAAATACATTGGTCCTACAACTTCGGTACGCAGCCAATCACAGCATAGCTTGTGTTGCACTTGACGTATTTACAGGCGGGTGAGGGACTATCCACGACATACGGAATTTTAACTTACACGTAACATTTTATTTTCTAATAATTTTCTTACTCTACCTTTTCAAGGATTTTAAACAATTGCAATCTATTACTGAATAAACAAACTGTCAAATTCTTAACAATCACACTTCCATAAGAAACATATACAAGGGAATTCAAACTATGAACTCGCGCCAAAAGCAAGTTCTATCTTTACTTTTCTGGTCTATTATCTATGGTGCGTTCGGCTTGTTAACTCTAATGGAGTTGGAGTGGAGCACGGAGCGTGTCACGTGATCTCAGATCTTTCGGAGCATATAGTAAGCGTTCGGCTTGCAC
Organism: Harpalus rubripes; assembly: GCA_963082715.1. Classification (NCBI taxonomy): domain Eukaryota; kingdom Metazoa; phylum Arthropoda; class Insecta; order Coleoptera; family Carabidae; genus Harpalus; species Harpalus rubripes. The sequence goes on from OY720460.1 coordinate 12,206,960, forward strand.
AGGAGTGTGGTAAATAAACTGTCAGCTAAATAAAAATATTTAAAAATTACTTATTTTATAATCCAGATAACATATGAATTATATATAAAAATTAAAAATAATAATAAATTACTCTTTCCTATTTTCTCAGCATGAATCCCTATTTATTTAAAAAAATACTTACAACCACAATACCGCAAAGAAAAATAGCTAAACAAACGAGGCACTAAGACACACAGCACGATTAGCACAGAACCCTGTAAAAGTAAAACTCAAACTTTCTATTAGCCGCCAGAAAATAACCTAATACGCATGTGCACTCCTTGAAGCCCATGCAAAGAGGTGGAGTAAATGGAGTTAACTCTTTTAATTCCATTCCGTGTACCCGAACGATCAAGGAGTGAGATCTATTTACTCCATCGTACATACCCGAACGGTTATAGGAACACTAGGAGTCAAAAGAGTGAAAAGCGTTAGCAAGCCGAACGCACCAAATGCATTCGTTCGAGGCGTTACGTGACAGCAAGAGGCTAGCTGTGACGTCGCGACTTGAACATTCAGGCCTGTATTCCCGTGTGGCCTCGGTTAGAGCTAACTGAAAGTTAAAACTGTTGTTCGCATCTCTTTGAACCTTCAATTTAATTCTTCAATAATGGTTAATAAAATGTCACTTTAACTAGAGGTGGTAGGATCGGGCCTTACATACATATTTAAATGAGGTTAGTCAATTAAACTGTCGTCCCACAGTTTCATATAACGGTCGAATATTAAGCGCTATCTTCTTCATTTTTAAATTAACAACCAAAAAATTATGATTGTTTATTAGTAATAACAAAACAATGCGTAGTATTTCATACGCCAAACAATGTTGAAGTCAATATTTTTAAGTTGGTTATCAAATATTCTCTTTTGCATTTGCGCCAGCTTTATATGAAAAATTCTGATAGTATCCGTATTTGATTATTTGTATATTGGTGAATGGTTTTTATTACTTTCAAGCACTTTGTTGTTGGGGTACTGTACTACAATTCTATATCTATTTGTTATGTAGACTTACGAGAGGCCTCCCCCAGTACCAAGATTTCATTCTCTGCGTCCAGCCGCCCAGCTGGTTGCGCAGTCCCCCCAGGTAACCCGTCTGCAAACACACCACCTAACTCTAGCACCTAACACACTACACTACACACTACACTACATACAACACCCCACCCCTACTTACTACACACTTATATACTATTGCTATATTATTTATGGTCTATGGTCTAGAACTAGAAGGCTGTGAACATATGATGGATAACTACAAATTATGATATTATGATACCGAAAAGTTGATGGTTGAATAATTATTTAAACACGACATAACTGATTCAATAGTTATTTGTATCACTAGGCCAAAAACTGAACATTTGTGAGAGCGAATTTATTTTGCAAATACGATATCTCGCAAAACAGTTTCTGGGCGTGTGATACACAAGATTTTTTGTACCGACTTCTCCATAAATTCTTCGTATATTTCTCTACACTGTATTCTACATAACTTAAAAAATTAACATATATTTTTATCGGTTTTGCATTGCAAGTTTAATTATAATTTCTTACATTTGATCTTAAAATGCGTAATTATTTTATATCTATTGAAAATATAACATACAAACATTAGTTATACAGGGTGTTCCGCGATTCGACCGACAAACTTATACCATATATTCCGCGGGTCATTACGATCAAAAAATGTTATATGACCTATAGGTGAATTCCTCTTTGTTTCGGAGATATCGAAGGAATTTTAAAAAAATGATAAAAGAAAATTTATTCATCAATGGATAGCTAATTAACACAAAATTTCAGCAACTGTTCAAAATGAGAACCGCCGTTTTCTAAACATACAGCTATCCTTCGAGTCAAAGAATGTTGCTAGTTAATTACTGCCAATTCATTCTTTAGAGAATTAGTAGCTTCAACTATACGGTCAGTCAACTCTTCGCATGTATCTGGTGTACCATTGCTATACACACGAGATTTGAAGCAACCCCACCTAAAAATAACTCTAAAGGCGACAAGTCAGGTGATCGAGCTGGCCAATGTTAAGGACCACCTCGGACTATCCACCTTTCCGGAAAATTTTCATTAAGAAACACCGTCACTTGTCTCCCAAAATTTGGTGGTGCCTCATCTTGCTGGAACCACATGGCACGACGAGCTTCCAGAGGAATATCTTCCATGTAATTCGGAAAAATCCTGTCTCTCTCAAGCAACGAAAAACGTTTGAAAATGTTATGTGGTGAGGAACAATGCGATCTAGGTATCGCCTGAGGTACTCCGCAGCTGCAGCACGTCCACTTCTATTGCAAAAACCATACACGAAAACCATATCAGCATATTTTGTATTAGTAAAATGCGGCATAATGGCTTAAATTAATAAGACAGCACAGAAATCATTCATTTGTGAAACATACGTTCATTCGTCAAGGCTAACTCAATTATCTTTTTTTTTAAATTCCTTCGATATCTCCGAAACAAAGAGGAATTCATCTATAGGTCATATAACATTTTTTGATCGTAATGACCCCCGGAATACATGGTATAAGTTTGTCGGTTGAGTCGCGGAACACCCTGTATATATTTCATATACTTTCGCATATTTTTAATGACAGATGGCGGAAACTCAATTGTATCACGCGAAGTTAGTTGTAGTTACAAAACAAACTAGTCCTAAAGTTGGAACTTATAATTAATCTATACGAGATGTCAGTAATGACAGCATATTACTATATTTATGACAAAATTTAGTTATTTAAGTTACAACAATTAAAGATTTAGCCCTAAAATTTGAAACATTTTGCTAATTCCTGTCTTAAAAATAAACTTAAATTGTCATATCACCAGAACAGTAATGCCAACTCCTTTTGCCGGCCTAGGTCAGCAACAGCGCATTTCTGGACGATTTTGAATTCTATAATACTAGTTAAAATGAACGGAGGTACGAAAAAGATTTTATGATTTAGGAACGATAGAAAATAGTTGTAGTCATTGTAAAATATAAGTACGAGGATGATTCTTACTGAATTGGAATAGTTATTTATGTATTAAGGGCATAATCTTGATTATGCCCGTAATACTCAATTATTTCGTTTGGATTAAATTTGTCCCAACGTCATAATTTTGTCCGAGAAGAAGGCTGTAAATCTTGGAAATTTATGGACATGAGTAAATACGGTTGGAAGGGTCTATATGTACGTTTTAGGAACCAAATTTAATCCAAACGCAATAATTTAAAAAAATCTGATGTGACAAGCACATTATCTTCCGTCAGTTCTTCGTATTTTGTACAAATTTCATACAGAAAGTTCCTTGCAAAAGATTCTATTCCTTGTACATTACCTTCCGGCAGTTGTACGTATTTTATACAAATATAAAATTATAAAACAAACATACTATGTCAATTGCACTTGACACTGACATCTTTCCAGCATCTTTTAATCAGAATTTTCGTAATACAGTAGCTGTTTCAATAGCTGACTACTTTATGAAATTTAATTTCCTTTGAATTTTTAACTATACCGTGTGTCTATCTTAAAGGTGTACATAGGAGATTAACATGGGAAATCAGTTTTTTGCAATTTCCTGCTCACCTAATTATTTTAAGCAAAAACGCGTCAAATAAAAGTTTTAGGGCATAAAATTCTGGATCTAGATCAATAAACAGAATTACATTTACATGCTTTGTAACGACAGAAATTAATTATGAAAATGTCGAAAATTACATTGAAAATATCGACAGCCATGGAATTGAACAAAAAATAATTAAATGCTTGACGTTTTATCAAATTGTCAGAAACGTCAAATAAGTTAACTTTCGTTGTGACAGATAAAAAGTCAAGCATTTATTTATTTTTTGTTCAATTCCATGGCTGTCGATATTTTCAACGTAATTTTCGACATTTTCATAATTAATTTCTGTCGTTATAAAGCATGTAAATGCAACTCTGTTTATTGATTTAGATGCAGAATTTTATGCCCTAAAACTTTTATTTGACGCGTTTTTGCTTAAAATTATTAGGCGAGCGGGAAATTGCAAAAAAACTGATTTCCCATGTTAATCTCCTATGTACACCTTTAAGACAGACACACGGTATATGCATTTAATATGAAGTATAAAATGCAGTCAAACCGTATAGAGAATAAAATATTCTTTAATATTTATAATAACATTAAACGTGAAAAAATGATATTTAACATAGTAAAAAAAAACTGTTAAAATCTTCAAATGAGGGTACTTCCGGTTGACCAATTGTAACCAAAATCTAATCAGCTCTTTATATGGATGTGTGGTATGATTAGCGAATGAAAGTTGACGTTTAAATTATTTTATAGATATGGTTTCTTTTGAAACCCTAGAGAAGAATAGAATTGTACGAAATATTCAGGTATGAGATTTATGCATGAATCCATTTAAATACTGGACTAGAAAAGCACAGAAATACATTACTATGTCTGGCTGAAAATAGATGGCCGACTATAGGGTAACTGAATATCAAAACATAGGTGCGTTTAAAATATTTTAAACATTTTTCGTTTATGTTGGCAATTCTATGAAATAGGATTATTTTTAATTTCCTCTAACAGTAATTCCGACTCGAGGGTTGCTTACACCTGAGACGAACGAACTAGAATTTGTGGTATTAAATTTTTTAAATACATCTCTGAATCCTGTTGCTAAGGTCATTTTAAATGCCTCCTGGTATTGAGTACAATTCTAAGCTTCTGTAACGAAATACATACGGGTCAGTTTTCATTCAAATCAAATATAGGGAAATGTTTGCAAAAGAAACCACATCTATTAAATAATCTAAACGTCAACTTTCATTCGCTAATCATACTATACTATGTCAATTGCACTTGACACTGACATCTTTCAATCAGAATTTTCGTAATACAGTAGCTGTTTCAGCTGACTACTTTGAGAAATTTAATTTCTTTTTGATTTTTTAACTCTATATTTCTCTGTATTTCTAGCGTGACCCTTATATTTTTTCGTCAAATGCTTAAATATTTACCTGTAAAACATCCTATTAAACATTTTTATGTCATATTTTTGTTAGCGAAACTAACTTGTGTCATTAATTTGGAGATGTATGCAATTTTTCACATTGAAAGTGTTAACAAAATTTTTTTTTCTGCCAAAGCGGAAAAACTGCAAGCGGATGTAGAAAAATACTGCTAAACTGTTTTATTATAAATGTATTTATTGACATAAATTTTTATGGGAATAATTTGTACATACTACTATTTTGCGAAATAATTTTTATTATTTGTTAATAATACCTTGAATCAGAAATGTATGAATAAACAATCATTCAACCATCAAATTTTTCATGATACAATATAGTTTCATTTTCCAGTTTTCAATTTTACTATCTATTCCTAGTCGAAGAATTGTGCTCATTTCTCAATATAATGCTCAAACCGTTTAATAATATATCATAACTAAATAAAATTCTTAGATAATTGTATATTATGGGATGAGTAACTTCATTTATGTTGAAAGAGAATATTCATAAAGTTTCATAGTAGTGTCTTGGCTAGTGTAGGTAATAAATAATATTATCTTAGCGGTCGTGCAGGTGGAGCTGAGACTATGTTATTTACTGTTACTTTGTCATTTTAATTAATTTATAATACTCGATTCAAAACGCGCTTAGCATTAACGAGAAATCTAGAGATTGTTTGCAGTCTATAAATAAATATTCATCTTCGCTTTTACTTTACGAAAACTATTTTACTTCATTCCACTTAAGGAAATAACGTTGGTTTAAATAGGGATGTAAATTCTGCCCTTTGATTGGTTAGAATGCAAATCTAGTTCACAAAAACGATGAAAATATCACCTGTCAGTTGTCAGTTATCAAATGAAATCTATAGAATGGAGGAGTTTTCGAATTTTTGATTTTTTTACGTGTTAAAATATTTTTAAATGTAAAGCGTTTTTACTTTTGTTTTTTAAAATTTTGAAAAATACCGGAGAAAAAAAAGTTAAAACTTTTGCAATATTTTCTTCCCGCCATTATGGCGTACATAACATCAACTATGTGCGAATTAAGTCTCGACATACCTGCCCAAAACGTGCTTCATAGAAAGAGACAGAAGCAAAATAAGGCCACCTCTTTATGTTTACATTTGACACTTGACAATTTAATTTCTGTGTTTATCGTATTTTCTAAGTTTTACATTTACATATTTAAAATTAAATAATTTGCTTTTGCGATTTGACATTGAATTTGACGTTTCAATATGAAAAATAGAGGACATACGTTCATGTTTCATTCAAAACTAGCGCTCGTAGCGGACAAATACGGCGAACCAAAGATGCCGCATATGTCATCGTATTGCGGGCGAATAATTTCTATATTATTAAAGATACAATAAAAAGCTATAAGACAATTTTATAGAAGACCAAGGGGGACATTCGATTAGAGAGGAAATATTTTTTTAAACCAGTGGTTCTCAAGTTGCAATACAAAGTTATATTTTCTTAAATGGGATGATATATATTTTTTAGGCCTATTCGATAGAGTATTTTTTTCTGAATTCAACCATGTGATTATTTTATATCCTTACAGAACAAAAATATTGAGAAAAATTAAATTGAAATTTAAGTAAATTTGATTTTTATAGTTCTTTTTAGTAGGCTATGTATGAAAAACAATTGACCTTAAATTAAAATGAAACAAATATTTGTTAATAACGTTATAAACAGTGGCCTATTTGATTTATATGCTAAATACATCAAATTGACAAATAGAAGTTTTTGTTTTTCATACATAGTCTACTGAAAAATGACTAAAAAATATAAATTTATTTAAATTTCAATTGAATATTTTTCAATATTTTTGTTATGTAAAGATATAAAGTGATTACACGATTGAATTCAGAAGAAAATACTCTATCGAATGGACCTAAAATATATATCATCCTATTTAAAAAAATATAACATTGTAACTTGAGAATCAGTTGGTTTAAAAAAATATTTTTTTCTCTAATCGGATTTATTTTTATTACATTAATAGTAATATTGCATATGACTAATCTCCCCAATTATGATGTTACCATATTTTGTTGTAATTTTTAATATTCAGGATTTGTACATTTTTGCGTATAATAGATATTTATACATCAAGTGGGTTAAATTCTTTGAGTGAATAAACATTCAATTTTGACGAAACTATACCATATACAATTATAATATTTGTCATGTTGCGAATCAGCGGACTCGAATTCGATGTATCCCGCGACCGACGCCAAAATTATTTCGAATTTTAAATGGCACAAAAATAACCCTTGTGGTGCACTCTCCACGCCAACAAGGAGTGCCGTGAGGTGACGCCTAGTAAATGTCCTGTCAGTTCGAATATGTCATCATTATTTCCGATATCTGTATACAAAGCAGTAATATGCCGTGATGATATATTTATTATTATTATTATTATTATTATTATTATTATTATTATTAATTCTAGCATGACCCTCGTAGAATTTATTTTAAGAAGAATCTCTTAAAAATGGGATCCGAACAAACTATACTGACATATTAATTCCTAAATAGAATTCTACGAAAACAACATAAAGGATAAATTTAAATAACTTCTAATCGTCTTATCGACTCATAATTCTACGAAATGATTTGATTTAATATTATGTATATAAACACATATAATATACACACGTTTGGAGCAATAGAAAAACAACACACACAAACGTATTTATTTCTAGTTTTTATAGCGTAGTAAAAAGCAACAAAGTTTAAGTGTTAATTCATAGAAGAACACGTCAACGACCAGTTTACATAACGAGGTTTAAGGTGCATTCACAAATGAAAATTAGGTTTTTGTTTAGGTTTAAGTAAATCATTCACCAATGTAAGTTTAAATTACCTGAAAATTAGTTTTGATATGTACAGACATGTGTGTAAATGCTTCAAAACAAAAATAAGATTAAAATATCGGTAGAGCAGTACTCAACAAGACACCTGTGCGCTGTGCAACTGTCATTCGCATGGCATTATTGGTTATATTTCAGCAACTAAGTTACGCCAGTCTCCATGTTCTTCTCGCATTTGTTTAAAAAGCCGAATCCACCAAGTGGATACTAAATAAAGATGGGTGTATATATCTATATCATTTCAGACTCGTTCTCATTGGTGAAGTTTGTGACGTCAAACTAAATCATAAATCTAAAGTTTGGACCTTGCAATGTTTAGCTTTATGGTTTGAATTTAGAGACCCTAAAGGTACATTCACAAATGAAAATTAGGTTTAGATTTATACTTTAGATTTAAAGACTTTGGCCGCATATCATTGTCTCTAAATCCAAATCATAAAGCTAAACACTGCAAGGTCCAAACTTTAGGTTTATGATTTAGTTTGACCTCACTAACTTCACCAATGACTGAGTCTGAAACGATATAGATAGATATATACACCCATCTTTATTTAGTATCCACTTGGTGGATTCGGCATTTTAAACAAATGCAAGAATAACATGGAGACTGTCAAAACTCAATTGCTGAAATATAACCAATAATGCCAAGCGAATGACAGTTTGACGGCACACGGGTATCTGTTAAGCACTGCTCTACCGATATTTTAATCTTGTTTTTAAAGCACTTACACAGATGTCTATACCTACATATCAAAACTAATTTTCAGGTAATTTAAATTTACATTTGTGAATGACTTACTTAAACCTAAACAAAAACCATAAACTTAATTTTCATTTGTGAATGCACCTTAAATTCTGAAGTGTGAATGGAGTCATTACATAATATGGGGCCAAAGTCTTTAAATCTAAAGTATAAACCATAAATCTAATTTTCATTTGTGAATGCACCTTTATACTTACGTCGAGTATGGTAAAGTAGATAAGAACATCATCATGAGGTCATACAAAAAAATAAAACTTATGTGGCCAACACATGACCTCCCGTCAATTCCATGTTTGAAGTAGCAATGAGCTTTTAAGTAAAGTATCACTTCTGGTTGATCGTTTGTAAACAAAATCTAATTTGTTATTCCAATAAATAGAAGACTGTAATACTAAATTTTAGATTATCTTTTATTATGTTTTTCCTCCTGTTAAGAGCTTTAAATTAAGTACCACTTCCGGTTTATCATATAGGTATAGTCAAAATATAATATTGATTCAAATTATATACGAGTTTTAAATACCAAATTTAAAAAGTTTTGAATCATGTTTTAATATATTTTTCAAGAAAATCTGTTTATATGAGCATTAAATATAATAGAATATTCAATTTCGTTGTCATATTCAACGTTATCATTTATCAGGTTAATTCTTATTTTTGTTAGGTTGCGTCAATTTTAAATGTCATATGATTCAATGTAAATCTGTCCCGAAATAGATGAAAATATTCAGGAACCATCTGCGTATCTGGAATCAAGATACTGGTTTTTTTGGTCGACTTACGGAACATAGTATTAATTTCTAATGACAAATGAAATGATTATGTAAATTCTGTTTCCACCGTTTAAACTATTATTCACGAAAGATGACTATTCAAGTTCATTTGTTCGATGAACGAATAAACAGCGTTTTATAGAAGTAGCTTAGCAACATTTTATATTAGAAAGAGAAACATGGTTTAACGTATGTCTATTAAATTTGTGTGGTGTGACATATCTACGTAAATAGTGCCATTACTTTCTAACACACTAAAAATAGCAGTGACGTATGTCGTAAAGTTATAGACATGTAATTATCTACCATACTGCTTTCTGCACTGATGTTTATCCAGTGGCGTTGACATTCAAATCAAATTATTATTATTTTATGGTTTACGTCAAATCTATATTTTTGTTTTATGCAAAAATGTAGGTGAAGAAGATAAAATTTTGAAAAAAGCATTATTTAAATGAAACAAAATTTTCAAATAAAATACATTTGTTTCTTCAGTAAAAATGTACCCATAAATATTTCGCGTTGCACGCCTATTGTCACGAAATGCAGTGAAGTTATCTGCAAGTAATATTATATCAGACGGCTCATAAATGACCTTGAATAGTCATCTTTCGTGAATAATACTTTACTTATTTTTCTTATTCTCAATAATTCTAGCTTGAACCTCGTACGAGAACACAAATTTAATAAAAATAATTGGTAGTAGGTTAATTTATATTATTTACTTATCCACGCAGTAAGTAGCATTGGTAGCAGTAGCTGATGGTGTAAGTTGGGCAGGTTTTGTTGTAGTAGTACTGGTAGTTGTGTTGTGTTGGATGGAGAACGAGAACCAGTTGAGGAGGTACAGTTATAGGACGAGGATGCCGAATTTCCCACGGGACGCGCGAGCTATGCTCATCAATCTCTACCAACATTGGTTCTCACGCGCTAAAAATCGTACGCTACCAACTCGACATTATACCAATATAACAGAATATCGATTCGTCTTGCTATACGAGCATAATTTATGAGAAATAAATATTCTATATTAAAATACAACTTGAAGATTCTTCGGTCGTGAAACCAAGGAATTCAATCAGCCAAGGCATATTGAGATTTACAAGAAGAAATGGTTTTTGATAAAAAGAAATGGCGACTGATATTGGGAAAACATTTTGTTCTATAATTATTGAATACGGTTGATAACAAAGTAACAAGAATTCGTTTTTATAGTATATGTTCCATAATGCAGCCGGGTCGATCAGGTTTACGGTTTAGTGTTTCATAAGTCCTGAAATTATTTACGGGTTTCTATATATAACGCGGTTCCTGAAAAAGGTTGGTAAAAAGTCGAAACACGACAACCACGAAATAATCCTGGTTTCTCTGGTTTATCCCCACTACCGCTACTTTCAAACATCATCATAAAAAAATTTGATGTGGCCAGCACATTACCTTCCGTCAGTTCTATGTATTTTGTATAAATGTCATACAGAAAGTTCCTTGCAAAAGATTCTATTTCTTGTACATTACGTTAAGGCAGTTGTATGTATTTTATACAAATTCCATACAGAGAATTTCTAGCACAAGATCCTATATTTCCAGTAAAATTATACTGTCAACTGCACTTGACACTGACATCTTTCAATCAGAATTTTCTTAATATAGCAGATGTTTCCAGACTTATAGCATAGCTGGCTAATATATGATATTTAATTTCTTTATAATTTTTTAACTCTATATCCATTTAATATGTATAAAATGCATTCAAATGTGAAATGCGAAAAAATGATATTTAACATCGTTTTTTCAAGAAAAACTGTTAAAATCTTCAAATGAGGGTACTTCCGGTTGACCAATTATAACCAAAATCTAATAGCTCTTCACATGGATGCAACGAAGAGGAATACGAAAGAATTATAATTTTTGGAATTGTGGTATTAAAGTTATCGCATTAGAAAATTTTGTCACACACATACACACACACACATACATACACATACATACACATACATACACACACACACACACATATATATATATATATATATATATATATATATATATATATATATATATATATATATATACATACAGACATCATCGTAAAGATAGTAAAATCGTATTCTAGGGACTCTAAAACGTGCTTATTCATCAAAAACTCACCATAGAATTTTTTGACCAAAGACAATACCTTCCTTACCTAAAGGTGACGGATGGTAAAAATCAAACGACATACGTCAATGTCAAATTTCTAAACCACATTTTTAGTGGTATTACTAATAATTATTATATAGATGTAATTATGAAGACACCATTTATATTTGTTAAATTGATGGTTGGGTTATTATTATTAGCATTAAATGTAATAAAATGTTCAATTTCGTTGTCATATTCAATGTTATCTCATTTGGTTAATTTCTATTTTTGTTAGGTTTGTCAATTTTAAATGTCACGTAATTCAATGTCTCCCGAAATAGATGAAAATATTCAGGAACCATGGTGTACCCGTAATCAAGATACTGTTTTTTTTTTTTTGGTTGACTTACGGAGCATAGTGTTAGATGACCACTTCAGAAAATAATAGATTCGGAATAGTAGCCTCCTTAAGAAAGTTGAAAATGTACTAGCACGATACGATTATATCGCAATGATGAGAACAAATCAACATAGCCAGGCAGCTTTGCTTTGTTTCAAAAAGTGCGTTTAATGTAGTAAGCAAATCTAGCAAATGCTAGGTAAGCAAACGAGACTTGCTGCTTAGTTCACTGAACGATTTGCTAACTATATGACGAGCTGTCATCCACAACTGTCACCTATAAAGTCATACAGATGTCAATTATAACATTGTGTAATTGTATATCTCTTTTCTCGGTCTGCAAACTTATGGAAAATGAGTTTATACATTTATTTGCAGATAGTAGGATTAATTTGAAAGAAGCTATATTAACTATAACAAAATATTTCAAATTTAGTAATGTTATGAACATTAGGATGGACCTTAAAAGGGGTCAAGTCAAATTTTATCCGGGCCGCTCCCTAAAGTAATTTCAAATAAATAAAAAAAATTGTGCAAGCCATGATTCCGCTTAATATTCATATTTGACCGTGCTTAAATGCACTTGATTTTTCCCCATTTAATTAAGAATTTTAAAAAATCCATTCAATATTGGAATATTGGGATTTTCAACTATCAAGAGATAGCGCTGATCGCATTAAACAATGGTACATTTTTGATGACATTTGTAAGCGTAGCATTACTGTCAATTTTGTTTCTTTAGTTATCGTATTACTTGCTCATTTATTAGTATTTTTTATTTATAATTCAAGTATGTATAATAGAGTTTTTGTAGTCATATTGTTGTAGTTTCATGTAAATGTCAAATGTGTACCGCTGTTTATAGTTCTAATAATCGCCGCTAGTTAGCGTTTTCTTATTTGAAAATCCCAATATACTAGAGTGACCCCAGAATATGTGGACAAAATTTAAAGTCCCAATAAATATTCTAAGCCGATATGCAAATATTTAAATTTTAAAAATGTTAATGTAAGTTTAAGTTGTTAGTAACTCGCGAAATTAGTATGTCTGTTTGGAGCTCATCCCAATAAAGAGAATAACATTTACTCCAACTTGCCACCAATTATTTACACAATAAACACTTTGCCGACTGGCCTAGAAAGAAATTTGTATAAATTTCTCATTATTTGCGAAGGTTTTTTGGTCTCGTAAATCCTGTATACATTTATGAGTATGAATATTAGATTTTTTGAGAAGTTAATAGGTATGGATGGAAACAGTGTTTCCCTATTAAAACACATATAAAAATCTGATGTGGCCAGCACATTACCTTCCGTCTGTTATATGACGTATTTACGAAAATTCTACCGGCGAACTGTTACCAGTAAACAGTTTTTATCAGGTTATAGCTACCGGAATCGATATTTTAAGAACGCAACTAGTAAACAGGGTAGATCCATAACCTACGAAAAAATCTGAAAATTTAAAACAGGTTAGAAATTTGACGTAGTTAACAAATTGAGCAGAGCTCTACTTTGAACACATTTCCACTTTTAACGCGCGCGCTTCGCTTTGCATCACTACCTTTTTTTGAGATTAGATTCTTCATGAATCCGATAGATGGATCTGGGAGATATTGAACAATTTTCGAACACGGTAACATTTTACCACTCATGCTTTTGAACACAGTCGATAGATGCGGTATCTACCGGTAGAATTTTCGTAAATCCGTTTGTATTTTCTATAAAATCCATACAGAAAGTTCCTTGCAAAAGATTCTAAATTTCTTGTATGTACATTATCTTTCGACAGTTGTATGTATTTTATACTAATTCCATACAGATAATTTCGAGCAAAATGATCCTAACACAAATATACTACGAATATGTCAATTGCACTTGACACTGACATCTTTCAATCTGAATTTTCTTAATAGTAGCTGTTTCTAGCATAGCTGGCTAATATATGAAGTTTAATTTCTTTATAATTTTATAACTCTATATCAATTTAATATGAAGTATAAAATGCAGTGAAATCGAATAGAGAATACAATGTTCTTTAATATTTATAATAACATTAAATCTGAAAAAATGATATTTAACATCGTTTTTTCAAGAAAAACTGTTAAAATCTTCAAATTAGGGTACTTCCGGTTGACCAATTATAACCAAAATCTAATCAGCTCTTCATATGGATGCAACGAAGAGGAATACGAAAGAATTATAATTTTTGGAGTTGTAGTATTAGAGTTATCGCAGACGAAAATTTTGTTACATACACACACACACACACACACACACACACACACACACACACACACGGACACACATACATACATACACACACACACACACACACACACACACACACACACATACAGACATCATCGTAAAAATAGTAAAATCGTATTCTAGGGATCTTAAAACGTGCTTATTCATTAAAAACTCACCATCGAAATTTTTGACCAAAGACAATACCTTCCTTACCTAAAGGTGACGGAAGGTAAAAATTGCCAGAAACCGAAAATTTCTACTTCATTTGTCTTATTATTGAATAAAAGAGAAAATAGTGCGTACAAATCATTGAAACACTATAATACTCGTACAAATAAATACATCGTTACTGTGCTTGTCTCAGATTTCATTACCAAATAAAAATAGTGCGGTTACCAGCTGGCATCTCACGGACATTGCCAATACTTTATTAGCAGAAAGTGAACTGATCACATTCTAATCTTAATTTGAATCTAAATTATCAGCAAGTTATCTTAAATACTCATTATTTTCTTAAAAATGTTCACTTCTCATTTCTCTCGTTACTGGTTATTCATTTCATTGTCAGAATCAACAATGGGTCCTCCACCGTAGAAATAGATCATAAAATTAGTCTTTTATATTAAAATTAGACCTTAAAACTCTATAGTATCAAACTTTAGAAAAATCTGATGTGGCCAGCACATTACCTTCCGTCAGTCCTATGTATTTTCTACAAATTCCAAACAGATAGTATCTTGTGAAAGATTCTATATTTCTAGTACATTACCTTCCTTCAGTTCTATGTATTTTTTACAAATTCCATACAGAAAGTTTCTTAGAATTGATTCTACGGTGAGAGAAACGTAAGTCTGATCATTATTCAATTCAAAAGCCAAGATGTCAAAATTTATCTTAAAATATAATTTTTATATTTTGCGTTTATAATTAAGTCCTTAAAGCCTTAAAGGCTCATTCACAGCTACGAAAATAAAAATAAAATTATACTTAAAAATAAAAATAACGATATAAACAATAGGTTCTTATGAAAATGTTCACAGCTATCGAAAATAAAAATAAACATAAGACATAAGCACAAGGATTTGCAAATGTTAAATATTTTACACAAACATAAGCACAAGCATAACAACTGTCATTTGAGCTGTCAATTTACATTCGTATTAAGAAAAAGGGTTACATATATAATTATGTAGAGTGCGTTAAAAGGTATAAAGTTAATATTATTGCTTGTGAATGATGTATTTACTAAATGACAGCTGACATTAATTTACGTATTATTTTCAAAGCTGTGAACAGCAACCATAATGTCTTATTCATAATTTTATTTATATTTCTTAATTTCGTAGCTGTGAATGAGCCTTAAGGCTTGTTATGATTCGTAACATCCGTGGTTTGTTCAATAGTTTATCGGTTTCAGAAAATGAAAACATTATTGATAAATATTTTTTTTTTGAAACTCTCATTAATGCTACTTTGAGAATGCTATGGTTAACAGAACAATTATTTTGACATATGTCAATATAACAAATATTTAAATTATGTACTTTATTCTTCATTTTAGAATGAAGTAAACCGTATTTAGAACGATACAGTAACATTATCTGTATCTATTAATGAAGAGCATTATATTTTCATTATATTTTATTTTCATTTTGCAGACTGTTGTTGACAAGTCAGTATGGTAATAATAATAATATTACCGTACAGATACAGTTATTACTTAGTTACCAGCGTACTTTCGCACATATATATATATATATATATATATATATATATATATATATATATATATATATATATATATATATATATATACTTAAATTAATAGTGGAAGACCCCATGTGGAAACGCCATGGAACGAAATGGGAGTGTCCGAATTGCTACGTGTGTGAGTATGTGAGTGAACGGAAGTGAATTCGAAGGTGTAAGAGAAAAAAGAATCGCGTTCGGCACAGGTCCCGTAACCTGTATGTAATGGAGATGACTGATAAACACTTTTATTTTTATTTCTGTATTTTTTTCTTTTTTTTGTATGGCAGCGCCCAATGTTTTAATAGCTTTCTTATTCAGATACACAAACTCTCTGTGGGTTGTGAGTAAATAATATTATTTCTTTGAACTACAGAATTATGTCTTTCCTGTTAAATTTCCGGAATGAATTTCCACTATTTCATAATTTCATCAGATTTTACAAGGATATCGGAATTATGGGATTACCCGTAGAAACAAAGAAAAACTAGAAACAACTGCAATAAAAAGTTTATTACTATTTAAGTAAATAACTACAAGCCCAGGCTCATAATAGTTCGATCGGCTTACATTTTCTACCAATGGGGTCATATAAAAAAAATCTGATGTGGCCAGCTCAGTACCTTCCGTCAGTTCTATGTATTTTGTATAAATGTCATACAGAAAGTTCCTTGCAAAAGATTCTATTTCTTGTACATTACCTTAAGGCAGTTGTATGTATTTTATACAAATTCCACACAGAAAGTTTCTAGCAAAAGATCCTATATTTCCAGTAAAATTATAACAAAAACATACTGTCAACTGCACTTGACACTGACACCTTTCTATCGGGATTTTCTTAATATAGCAGCTGTTTCCAGACTTATAGCATAGCTGGGCTAATATATGTTATTTAATTTTTTTATAATTTTTTAACTTTATATCCATTTAATATAAAGTATAAAATGCATTCAAATCGTATAGAGAATAAAATATTCTTTAATATTTATAATAACATTAAATGTGAAAAAATGATATTTAATACAGTTTTTCAAGAAAAACTGTCAAAATCTTCAAATGAGGGTACTTACGATTGACCAATTATAACCAGAATCTAATCAGCTCTTCACATGGATGTAACGAAGAGGAATACGAGAGAATTATAATTTTTCGAATTGTACAATTAGAGCTATTGCATTAGAAAATTTTGTCACACACAGCCAAACACACACACACACACATACATACATACATCATCGTAAAAATAGTAAAATCGTATTCTAGGGACCCTAAAATGTGCTTATTCATCAAAAACTCACCACCGAATTTTTTGACCAAAGACAATACCTTCCTTACCTAAAGGTGACGGAAGGTAAAAATATTGATTTTTTTATAATTGAAAAATTTACTTAATAATATGCATATCGTTGCCTAAGTTTTAACACCGGCTATCTAATTTTTTGGCCAAACGATTTGCCAATCTTTTATTATTCAAAATTTCGCGACAAATAATAATAATAATTTATTCATATGAATTTTTCGCAAGAAGAACTATCAATACCTAATCGCACAAATATTAATAATAAACAGTTTTATTTATTGGCTAATGCAAACTTCTGTCCATTATTGCAATTGTTTCTTAATAAAAACACAATTTTCATAGTATACTAGATTTAATTTAAATAAATTTAGAAAAAATTGTGAATAACTCCGAAATTATTGGTTTTAGGCATAGGATACCCTTAATAACATAGAAAGATAACAAAAAAAGAAACCCAACTAAATAATAAAATATAGGATATTCCACTTGAAAATGACGAGTTATTGTCATTTAAAATTTAGTAAATTTAATTCGCTTCATTGAATATCCTGTATAATTATATTTAAAAAAAAATTATATGAGAACATTGAGTATAGTTATAGTTGTACAGAAATTTTTTTTCTTAATTTTTACTATTAAAATAACTTTAGTACGCCTTTATAAAGCGCATTGTGCATTAGGTCATTTTTAGAGAAAAAACGGAATAACTTGACAACGCCGAGGAAAATTAAAAAAATTATATGTGCGTATAGGATAGGTGAATAAAATACAATTCAAAATATATGAAAATATATAGGGTGTTCCATTTATAAAAAGAGAAACAATTCTCGCCGAGTCGTATATTTGAAAATAATTTTATGTTATACTCCTTGAGTAGACGAATAAATTCTGTTAATAAATTTATGCTCTGTTTCTAACGACAAGGGAGATATCGAAGACGATCGTTTCAAAGACTCACCCTGTATATATTCATGTAAGTAGTTTAAAGTGTACTTTTAGAAAAAAATAAAATTAGGAAATGTGGTAAGTGGTAAGATTTGATAACCTATACATAATGGTGAAAACTTTCAATAAAATATATTGCTACTGGTCTCGTGGCCGCGTGCCTGAGTCTGGTCGCGAATCTGGGGAACCGAGTTCGATCCCAGACACCAAATATTTCGAATTTTAAATGGCACAAAATTGACCCTTGTGGTGCACTCTCCACGCCAGAAATGAGTGCCCGTGAGGTGACGCCTGGTAAACACCCGCACGGTACAAATATGACATCATCATTAGTGATATCTGCGTACAAAGCAAATTGGCACACCCAACAATGGCTAACATGCCGTGATGATATATTTATTTATTTATAATTTCCTTTACTGTAAACTATATTTCGTTTTAGTTTCAATTTCGTCTATAATTTATAAATTAACTTCATTTCAAATAAAAACAGTTTTTTTTTGGTACTCTCTCATCAATAATAATAATAATAATAATAATAATAATAATAATAATAATAATAATAATAATTTAAAATTTAAGCTGAGTCCGATCGTATTCGATCCCGAGCCGTCGGAACTACAACGGGTCATTAACATAAAAGAAATTTGACACTGTATTTGAATATAAAACAATTTATTAAAATGAAAGTCCGTTCACAAAAAAATATTTAATAACAATGCAAGTCCCACAATTATGCGTTTGCATAGTTTTGGAAACTATTGTATGGTTAGATTAATTAACAGTTTGAAATAGAAGCTTTCTATTTGAAGGTTTGAATGGTATGCTAACCCATTTAGAATGGGTCTCCGACTCCTACTACGAGTAAAACTAGATAATGAGTGAACAGAGGCGGCCACGACTCCCATCATTGAATAATGATGTGTAAAATGGGTAATTATATAGTAAAAGCGAGCATGGTTCAATGAAAGTAAAACGCCACAGAATTTCAAACATTTTGTTGCACTCTATTAGGCGGATTAACCAAGTGTAGTATAAACTACAATATAAAAATAAAGAAAATTCGGTTGCGTATAAAAACTAAATACAAAAATTTCTTTGCACAAGTATTATTTATAATGAATCATACAGTTTTTTTTTTCACTACTATCCTACATACAGTGTGGGATTAAAGTAGGGAATATTTTTAAAAAATCTGATGTGGCCAACACAATACCTGCCACCATTTAATTTTTATTAACTCAAATATACGTACTTACATATTTAATTGTGCTGAAAACTGTATTAAGTCCTAGTCCACATAACTATGGTTCTATTTATTTTATTTGTTTTAAAACGTTATTATTATTATTATTATTATTATTATTATTATTATTATTATTATTATTATTATTATTAATTTGACAGGCACATTTATCTGTTAGTTACTTACATTTGAGATATGAACTGTGTAATCAAGGAGTTGTATTTGTTCAAAGCGTAGGTTCCGTGATTTAAATTATAAATAATCTTATAAATTTATCCATAAATATATACAAAAATCTGATGTGACCAACACAACACCTCCCGCTATTTAATTTTCATTAATTTAAATATACATACTTACATATTTAGTTATACTAGAAACTGTATTAAAATCCATTCCATATAACTATGGTTCTATTTACTATTTTCTTTTTAAAAAGTTACTATTAATAATTTTAAATGATTAGTTCTTTGTCGGTTACATACATTTGAGGTATGAACTGTCTAATCAAGTAGTTGTGTTTGTTTAAAGCGCAGGTTCTGTGATTTAAATTATAGATAATTTTATAAATTTATCCATAAAATATATAGAAAAAGTATTAATGCAAACCAATAAAAAAATTAATAATCTTTAATTTTTATAATAACATAAATCTCGAAAAAATAACATTTAAAGGTATTTTTCGGAGAAAAACTATTTTGAGCTTCAAGTAAAGTGCCATTTCCGGTTATCTGATTTACACCAAAATCTAATGGCTTCTTCCCATATTAGAATAAGGTATAAATACAATATTTCAAAATTGCCGAAATCTGCGTACAAAGCAGATTGACAGACCCAGCAATGGGTAATATGCCGTGATGATATATTTATTTATTTATAGTATTTGAGTTAGAGCGTAAACAGGATCCACACACACACACACACACATACACACAGACATCATCGTGGAATTGTTAAAATTGGATTCTAGGGACCTTAAATCGTGGTCATTTACCAAAATCGCGATATGTGATTTTTAGCACGATCCCTATATTTTTATAAAAACATAAATCTCGAAAAAATAACATTTAAAGGTGTTTTTCACAGAAAAACTATTTTGAGCTTCAAGTAAAGAGCCATTTTCGGTTATCTGATTTACACCAAAATCTAATGGATTCTTTCCATATTAAATTAAGGTAGAAATACAAAGTTTCAAAATTTTCTGAATGCTAGTATTTGAGTTAGAGCGTAAACAGGAACCACATTCACACACACACACACACACACACACACACACACACACACACACACACACACACACACACATACACACACACGCACGCACGCACACGTACACACAGACATCATCGTGAAAATGTTAAAATTGTATTCTAGGGACCTTGAAACGTGGTAATTTACCAAAATCTCGATATGCGATTTTTAGCACGATCCCTATACCTCCCTTACCAAGAGTTGCGGGAGGTAATTACGATCATAACCTACTACTATGTTAATACCTAAAAAAATCGATTTTTTTTAAATTTCAATTTTTAGAAAAATTGTTGAGTTTTTTCTAAAATAATTGACTTGGCATATATATACAAGTATACTCAAATATTACACCTTGTTATATCCAATGGATCGTATGGGGGTTCCCTATGTTACATTTTATAATTGGCCATTTCTAACCCTGAAGAAGACTGTAGTTACAGTCGAAACGTAGGCCAAGAAATAAATAATTTTCACTAGACTGCGTGTCTGTTTATTTTCCGTTTTTCCATTCCGCTACCAGTCGATCATCGTATTCAACCCATTATTCATCCTGATGAAGACAAGTATTTTACATTATTTTTATTTAAATTGCATCATTATTTTAATGTTTAAATACTCTAGCAAATGACTATTTTATTTACAAAGTATCAGTATATGTGTAATATGGTTCGAGTCACACATAAAATTTGTAATTTATAAGTAATTATGTTATTTAATGACTTGTTATGTAAGTAAATTACACATACTTTGAGGTGTAGTAAAAAATAAAAACAAAAACTTGAGAGAAAAAAGTTGTGTGTTATGAGCATTGAGATTGAGCACAATTCTTACGGTATACTAAATTAATAGGATTAACTATAATGTCCTAATTCTATAATTGATTCATTTTTAATATCTAGAACAAATAAATACAAAAGCAACGATATGACATCTGTCTCAAAACAGAATAAATTAGTTTTATTTAATGAACTCATTTGAAATTTAATCTAACGATATGAAGTTAATACTAAACGATTACTATAGTATAGAGGGTGTGTACCGAAACCCAAAATAAACGAATTTTAAGATGGAGTTTTAAATTAGTGCGGATATTGACTCTCCAGTAACTTTACAAAACTTTTAAACTACAAGAATAAAAATTTGTTTAAATTCAATTTTAATTATAACATATAAAATATTATAATTTCGTGAAGACGAACATGGAAATAAAACAATGGCTAGTAGCACGAACGTGGTTCTAACATCGATGTTAACTAAAATCATGCCAACGTCTTGGTACATACTTCAAGGTTATTAAAAAATCTGTGTTGCCAATATATTGAATAAGCCGAATATGTACTGACAGCCATATTCAATAAATTTGAGGATTTATTTAAGACTGTTTAATATGATTTTTGTTTGCATTCTTTGTAATATATATAATTTTAAATAATGAAGCTAAATTTATTGAATTTGGCTGTCAATAATTTTTCAAGTTATTCAGTATATAAACAGGTGACCGTGTTTTGCTTCTGCATCGTTCTATAAAGCACATTTTGGGTACGTATGTCGAAACTTAATTCGCACATAGTTTATGTTACGTACGCCATAATGGCGGGAAGAAACTATTGCAAAAGTTAAAAATTTTTTTTAACATATAAAATAACTAAAATTTTGAAAACTCCTCCATTACGCTTGATTTACATTAGCGGTACAATGACGGTACGATGACGGTACAGTGACGGTATGTAAATTAGTAAATATCAAAGGGTCGTCATCGTACCGTCATTGTACCGTAAATGTAGATGTAAATGGGTCCATTAAAATACATTGGAGCAAGTAGTATCCGTACCGTCATCGTACCGTCATTGTACCGCTAATGTAAATCAAGCCTTAGGCTAATGTAAATCAAGCCTTAGGTTTGATTTACATTAGCGGTACAATGACCCATTTACATCTACGTTTACGGTACAATGACGGTACGATGACGACCCTTTGATATTTACTAATTTATATACCATTACTGTACCGTCATTGTACCGCTAATGTAAATCAAGCCTAAATATCAAAGGATCGTCATCGTACCGTCATTGTGACGTGAACGTAGATGTAAATGGGTCCATTAAAATACATTGGAGCGAGAAGTATCCGTACCGTCATCGTACCGTCATTGTACCGCTAATGTAAATCAAGCCTTAGTTTGCTAGTCTAGCGATGAAAAATTTAAATAATTTTGACATTACTTCGGAACAAAAGTAAAAGTCACGTGACTTTCAGCCATTTTCGATCACTCTGTATTTAATGGGGAACATAATAGCTGGTTTATGATGGATTTAATTTACAAATTTAGATTTACGAATGTATATTTATAAATATAAACTGTACATATTTGCATCTACTGGTTCATTATGAATTTAAGAAATTTATGATTTATACTCTGTTCCATTTAAGCCTTTCAGTAGATGGCACTGGCAACAGCGCAAATCTGAAGTAGCCGAAATTACATTGGGTAAACTTATCTCTTGTCTTTAATTTCAGCCAATCAGAGAGGTCAAAACTATTCCCTATGCTCTGCAATACTGAATGGCTTAAATGGAACAAGGTATAGAATTTACATTTAAAATATTACCATATTTTATATTCTAAATGTAAATTTGTAAATGCGTCCAATCATTTCACGGTATTTCAAAGAATGATTTTGGTGGGGAAAATGACAGTTGAAACATTTTAATTTTGATTTGACAAATGTATTCCGAAAATATGGATGTATTATTAATATTAGCTGTATTCTTTTTGACCCAATTGTAACTCAGCTTAGTACATAACTTAGTTGAGCTGAAGTGAGTTGTGATGTGTGCAAAAAGAACAAGTTTTATTTAATTTTATCATATCGTTCTTTACCGATAGCATTTGCTGTACTAGCTGTCAAATTTATTGACATTTTTCTGATCTATGATACTGTTTATAAACGAAAAATAGATAATGTTGAAAATATATTACTGTAAGTATATCTGTATATGTGAATATAAAATTTGTTGTATTATTCGCAATCGTAGATAAAAAAATTCCCTCTAGTGGCGCAAATTAGTACTACGAAAAGCAATCGTACAAGCGCCATATTGAATGAGTGATAGCTGAGTGAGTAGTGAAGTAATTAATAATTAAATATTTTAACTTATCGCCTTCATATAAAAAAGATTTTAAACTCTGTTTATACACACAGTCAACGAAACACTGAACTGTCATATGTCAAACCCATCGTATGGCGGCCATCTTGTTTTGAAAATCAGCGCCTCTATCGTTAATTTCGATTGCGAATATAACCTTAAAATGCAAACTGAGTGTTTCAAATCATTTTGAGTTTTGTAAACTGGTAGTGTAGCATCGCAAAGGGGGAAGTGAGTTTACTCAGAATAACTCTTATCAGTTGTGTCAAAAAGAACAACGATTTCCTTAGTTTATCTGAAGTGAACTGAGATTTTGTCTAAAAAAATACATCTATTATCTGTAGAACAATTCAGATTAATTATGATAAAAGTGATAAATATCATATAAGTGTCATTTCATTTGTGCCAAACCACGTGACACAATATAAGTTGACTGGACACATTTCATATTTTTAAATTCACTATAAACCAACAAGGTAAATCGTAAATTTTAAATTTGTAAATCTAAATTTATAAACTAAATCCACCATAAACCAGCCATAAGAATGAATATATTATTACTTTTTGAAAAAAATTCTCGCTATTTTTTTTATCAAACTTCGTATTATATTTTTTAGTCGTAATGATCTTCCAATAAACAGTTAAAGTTTCTTATAAATCATCCAGCACTCAAATTTGGCTTAAAGACAGATTTGGCAACGGAACCTTCTATTTTTAGTAAGTTTATAAATTATGAACAAGTTCAATAAATAAAACTAATCCATTCTCATTATTTTGCTGACAGAACTTATTATAATAATGAATAATTTAAAAATGATACATCCTGTAATATTTTCTGGAAGTAATTTAGCCTATCTGAGTCAGACCGTTATACCATTTCCATTTCCTCACATAAGAATTATCACTTAGTAATTTATGAAAGTCTGTGACTCACGTTCGTTCTCTTATTACGAATCTAACTGAACTGACAACGCGTGGTTGTTTGAACCTCACCGCACGGTGTCGGTGAGTATACACAACAAGTGAAGATCGCTGCGTGCGTGACGTCATCACGCACCACGCGGCAACACCGCACACGCACACACTACTCACCTGGTCCTAGTCAGCCATGAAACAAACAGAACAAATCAACATACAATAATACATAGCATAGATACGATGGCTGGGATACGCAAGCTATAAGGAAATTATATTTATGGTCAATAGGGCAATTGCACCTACGTCACAACATGGCGGATGAACAGCTGATTCTGGACAACCAAGCTTCAGTTTAACATAGCGTCTTATGCAGCCAATGTGTTTTTTGTGTAAGAAATTAAGTTTTTCTTAAATTTATACATGCTATTTTAAAATGCAACTACCCATAATGAGCCGGTTTCACATTTTTTAAAAAGTATTTTAAATGAATGTTTTTATATTTTGCGTTCATAATGAAGTCATTACGATACGCAATTGCGTATCGTAATGACCTTCATTTCGATACGCAATTTTTTGTTTTAGACGGTTGGTGCTAGATGACGTTTCTTTAACCCATTTTTACCTAATTTATTTTTAGTTAATTGACAATTCATTTTAATAATATAATGTCGAAATTATTATTATTTTTTACAACTACAACATTTCACTTACAAATTTCCCAAAATCAACTCGGTTTAATATTAACAGTTTTTAAAAATATTTTAGTTTGTAGAAGGTGCAAAATATAAAAAATAGTATAAAGAACTCATTTTATAAGACTTTCTTTCGCACTTGTCCCTAACGCTCGTTTTCTAAATTTTGACGCGTGTGAAAAAAACATGTCTTATAAAACACGTTCTTTAATATACTATTATGCAATATTTTTCATAGTAATATAAAAAAATCTGATGTGGCCAGCACATTACCTTCCGTCAGTTCTATGAATTTTGTACAAATTCCACACAGAAAGTTTCTTGCAAAAGATTCCATATTTCCAGTACATGACCTTCAGTCAGTTCTATGTATTTTGTATTTCCATACAGAAAGTTTTTTATATTTCCAGTAAAATTATAACACAAACATACTATGTCAATTGCACTTGACACTGACTTCTGTCAATCAGAATTTTCTTAATATAGTAGATGTTTCATGGTTATACCACAGCTGGTTGCTTTTTGAAATTTAATTTCTTTATAATTTTTTAACTCTATATCCATTGAATATGAAATATAAAATGTAGTCAAATCATATAGAGAATAAAATATTCTTTAATTTTTATAACATTAAATATGAAAAAATATTTAACAGCGTTTTTTCAAGCAAAATTGTTAAAATATTCAAATTAGGGTACTTCCGGTCAACCAATTATAATCAAAATCTAATCAGCTCTTCATATGGATGTAAAGAAATATACCTTGTTCCATTTAAGCCATTCAGTATTGCGGAGCATAGGGAATAGTTTTGACATCTCTGATTGGCAGAAATTAGAGACAAGAAACAAGTTTACCCAATGTAATTTCGGCTACTTCAGATTTGCGGTGTTGCCAGTGCCATCTACTGAATGGCTTAAATGGAACAGAGCATATGTTATAGTTTGAGACCCACTGGTTAAAAAATATTTTCTTCAATAAGTGAATGTCCCCATTCATTTACTACAACTTTTATTTGAATGATTTTCTTTTATTTCCAAAAATAAAGAAAATAATCGGGGTGTTTCGTATCCGAGAAAAACCCTGTATAGATGTCCCAGAACGAGCTTACGTTATCGTTATTTTAGAAACTATTCAATATTATTTTACGAAATTTGGTATCTAGGATTTTTCCGACATGCACGTTTCAGCTAAAATATTTTCAAAATAGTAGCACTTCCGGTTTAACCGGAAGTAGACCCTAACTTTCTTATTTTAAACGGAACGCTATTTTTTTATTTTACCGTTGAATTCAGCAGAAAATTTTATATATGAAACCATAAAAAAATTACTCATTTACTCATGATCAACCACTTCCGGCGTAATTAAACTTTTTTGATTTTTTCACTAATAACGGCCACTTTTTTATCACTCTATATCTCGAGAGTGGAAACGAATTTCAAATCTGTAAAAACAGTTTTATAAAGAAAGCTTTTGTTTGCAATAATATAAATTAATGTTCGACAAAATCTCAATTTTTTAAATGGAACACCCTATTTCTTATTATTTAAATGTATTCTTCGTAAAAAATAAGGGTAGTTTGTGTAGCATGTCCTATGTTGACAGATTTTTAGTAAATTGGAAAATATATAAATTGCATTTATTTACATTAGTTACTAAATTTAATTTAAGTGGGCCATGGTAGAAAAAGAAGAAAAGTATGTTTAGTACCTATTTACTATTTTTTATTTGAATGAATTTTCATGAATTACTATCATATTAAATGTAAAATACGAAGTAAACAGAAATAGAAAATATAACATAAAGCCAAAACAAAATGTTCATAGCCAACTAAACTAGATTTATTAATATATATTAACGTATGCAATTTAAATATTATTATAAATATAAATAAATAAAATAAATATATCATCACGGCTTATTACCCATTGCTGGGTGTGCCAATATGCACAGGGTGTAAATGAAATAAGTGCATTAAATTTAACCAGTAATGTAACTCGATGAGAGCAACAATATTTCTTAATAATTTTTTTTCTGTCTTTTAGATTTTGAGTAAAAATTCTTTAAAGATTTGCTGCATATTTTGTTACCCGTCCATGGAGAACAAATGGCTGCTGCCGTATTCAAGTGGGATACAAACAGCTCAAAAATTGTCGGTTATCGGTTACACTTGCAGTCACAGTAATTAATAAACGAATCAATGGAAATAACATCTATTATTAATTAATTCGTAATAGTACAATTTTTAAAATAAACAAATTTAAATTTTGGATAACAAGAGGAACGAGGTAACGAAAAAAAGCAAAAACATAGTTATTAGGTTATGAGATGATTATTTATCGTCGACAAATCATAATAGTTTAAATACGTTATCAAAAAATGTAAGTACAAACTTTTGTCCATTTAAACGAGGTACATGAGTACCAATAATTAGTCGTCCATTTATTGTTCCCGCCCAAACATTTTTTAATGAAAATTTTTACAGCATTTTCGTCTGTCGAAATGTGTATTGCGCGTAATAAATACACCTTCCCAAGTAAATTCAGTCTTATTAATGAACATTATGAGCCATTCCCAAAATTGAAGTCTGCTCAAAACATTGATTTTTTGCACATGATATGGATACAACTGTTGCTTTTTTAAAAATTATCATATGTGACACTCCGTATTGTGATAAAGATGTACAAGATTAACAAATATGCGAATATTAGGAACAGTATTATTTGGTAACGCTCCGTCTAAATGCGTTGGCAACTCTATAACACTGTCTTTATATCAACCACAAATTAAAATGTAGTAAAGATACGAATAAATAAATAAACCATAGGTAAGTAATTACAATGTCTGTGTCCGCGCTTTTTGTAAACGTAAGCATTTTGACAGAATTTTACCTTATAAGTTTTACTAATGTCAAAATTTAATTGCAACAACTGACAGGACTGTCAATTGCTAAAACAAAATTTTTCAGAGCTATTGCTACTGCAATTCAATTATTAGAAAAATACTTGGAACGACTCGTGAATTTACGGGGTTGTAGAAATGCTAAAAAAATATGCGATTTCGAGAAAAAGTTATTAAGAAATATTGTTGCTCTCGACGAGTTATATTACTGGTTAAATTTAATGTACTTATTTAATTTATACCCTGTAAGTAGTTTTACAAGCATGAATTTTGTGTAAATTTCATAAACCACGCCTATTCGAGAATTAAATTTATTGAACACGCTCCCGCGTAGGTTGAAAATTTTAAATTATTACTTCAATTTTCTCAGATAGATAACACCAATTAAATGAAACCTCATGTCATTTCCGTATAGTGTGAAACACCCCACCCATCCGAGGTGTATATGCGTGAGTGAGACAGATACACTACACACATGCGTTAGAGGAAGATGCATGCTGATGGTGAGAGTTGTGGTTTCGGAGTTCGACTAAGTTAGCTCTTAGCTCTTAGCTCCGAGTTAGTCGTGCGCTAATCATTGTGCTAGCAGTACGAACACCAAGTAGAAGCAGTTGAAGCGGTAGTGTGTGATTGTTTGTTATTGTTTACAAGGTTTGTGCCATTTTGTTTCAATTAGTTCTTAATTAATAAGACATTGCAATATTGCATTTTTAGTATCTAGTTAAAAATATCTTCAATCACTAGTGATTTTATATACAGGGTGTTTCCTTTAAAACAACCAGTGCTTTTTTAGGTGAACTAATGACTAGAAAAATGTTATATACAAAAAATGATCATGAATAAAAAGTTCATTTATAAGTAATAAACCGAAAATTCTACCAGTAGTTCTCAAACGGTACAACAATTTTTATCAATTGGTACTTTATAAAAATTTTTAGTCTATAAATAAGTAAATATGTCATCACGGTATATTATTCATTGCTGGGTGAGCCAATCTGCTTTATACACAAATTTCGGTAATAATGATGACATATTTGTACCGTGTAGGCGCTTATCAGGCGTCAACTCACGGGCACTCATGCCTGCATGAAGAGTGCACCACAGGATTTCTGATTTCGATATAAATAATATAATAAAAAAATCTGGTGTGGCCAACACAATACCTCCCGCCATTTACAGCCCGAGCCACAAAAAATATTAAGCTAATCCTTATTTTCAGATTAACGAATTTTACTCAAATTTTGATTTTAATCCAAGAATGAGGATTAGCTTAAACTTTTTTGCGAATCGTTAATTTTTATTAATCTAAATACATACTCGTACCTACATATTTGCTTATGCCGGAAACTGTATTGATTTCCTTTCCTATTGTTCTATTCATTTTTTTCTTTTTAAAACGTTACTATTATTAATTTGAAATAATTAGTTCTTTGACAGTGACATTTAACTATCAGTTACATACATTTGAATAACTGCGTAACCAAGGAGTTTTGTTTGTTTAAAGTGTGGTCTCCGGGATATAAATTATAGATAATATAATAAATTTATCCATAAAATATGTAGAAAAAGTATTAATGCAAATCTGTAGAAAATTTAATCATCTTTAATTTTTATAATAACATTAATCTCGAAAAAATAACACTTAAAGGTATTTTTCGATAAAAAAAACTATTTTGAGCTTCAAGTAAAGTGCCATTTCCGGTTATCCGATTTACACCAAAATGTAATGGGCTCTTTCCGTAATGACAGTATTTGAGTTAGAGTGGAGGATTCACACATACATACACACACATACATACACACACATACATACACACATACATACACACACGCGCACACACACACACACACGCGCGCGCGCGCGCACGCACACACACATACACACAGATATCATCGTGAAAATGTTAAAATTGGATTCTAGGGACCTTAAAACGTGCTCATTTACCAAAACCTCGATATGCGATTTTTACCACGATCCCTATATATCCCTTACCAAAGATAACGGGAGGTAAAAATGGACTAAAAAGTATATGTTACCATTTAAAAAATATAATTGTTGTTTTGTTGAGAACCACTGGTTGAATTTTCAGTTTCCTGATTATTTTTTATATATATATATATATATATATATATATATATATATATACAGGGTGATTCATCGGTCTGTCCTCTCTTTATAACTCTTTTATTTTAAGTTAGATAGAAAAACTCTTCAAATATAATTTATATGATACATTATTATCTATCTACGTACCATATTCATTTATATACAGGGTGCTCCAATTAAGCGCAACAATATGTAACTTTATATTTCTTAATGGAACCTCCTATATTTATTTATTTATTTTGATAGTAAATTAGATTCCCTTTAAAAAAGTATTAAGTAATAAGGGGTCTAAAATTATAAATTAAGAAGTTATTTATCTTTATTCGTTGAATGATATGTTTCTATCATGTTATTATTAACAAAGTAAGCTATGGATAATTTGATCAATTGTTTCGAATTTAAACAAACAAGTTGTACAAATACTCTTAGTTTATCATTGTTGATGTTGATGTGAAAATGAATAATTCAAATTTTAGTAAAGATGAGATGGTTAATATAATATTTATAATAGAAAAATCTATTGAAATTGAAGGACAAGTTTTCTAACATTTATTATAATTTTGCATAATTTAGTCTATCACTAAATTTTAATAGCTTCTTTGGAATTAGTGTAATGTTTTAAATAAGTATTAATAAAAAAGGATCAAAATTTTGTATTATATAATGGGTTTTTCCACTCTGAACTACTATTTTTTATGAACGTAAATAACTTCTTAATTTATAATTTTAGACCCCTTATTATTTAATACTTTTTTAAAGGAAATCTAATTTACTATCAAAATAAATAAATAAATATAGGATGTTCCATTAAGAAATATAAAGTTACATATTGTTGCGCTTAAACGGAGCACCCTGTATACAAATGCATATGGTAGGTAGATAGACAATAATATATCATATAAATTATATTCGAAGAGTTTTTCTATCAGATTTAAAATAAAAGAGTTATAGAGAGAGGACAGACCGATGAATCACCCTGTATATATAACATTTTTCTCTTGTCATTAGTACGCCTGTATACAGGGTGTTTGAAGTTAGTATTTAAAACATGTGTCGCCAGAACTATATTTTCTTGAATAGTATAATTATACATTTCAGAAGTGATAATGATATTAATAAAACAAATTTTAATTATTACTAATGGTGTTCATTTTTTGTTATTTGCAAATACTATATAAAAAACTGATTTGTTGGTTAGTTATTTTATAAATTCATATTTCTAATAATTTTTTTAAACGCTACCAATACAAATTAGACATATTTATTTGTCAATTATTCACACGAAGTTGTTATGCATGATTTATAAAAATGGATTATTTTATAAATTTATGTATAAAATCAACAGAAAAAGCACCGATGTTAGCCTATGAATTAAATAATCTTTAATTTTCAACAATTTATCATACATTCTTGTAAAAATCTTTATCAACGTTATTTTGATTTTATTTGTTATATATATGCATACAATTAATAATTATATAGATAATAACATGTTATTTCTGAAGTATGCCAAACAATGAGAAAATACCTCATTCTTTTAGAATTTAAATTTTATTTCTTCGAAATGTGGTTTAATGAACGTAACGTAACTTTTACATAAGAGGAATTTTCTCTATTACACAGATACAGGAATTTGTAGCATATTTTTCCAGTAGTAGATGCATAACTCTGGTAGTACCGGGTTATGTTATGAAAGTTGATTTGCTGCGTACAGACATAGACACTCGTGCTCACTTCACACTCTGTTGAACTCAATATCATTCAGCCGGAAGTCACCGCAAACGCTCACATTTCCGGAAGCTGGTAGAATTATATTTTTAACAAAAACCAGACATTTCAAGCAGTTATAAATTAGTAGATTTTACTGAGCATAAATAAATACAGTTTAAATAATTTAATGATGACCACGGTTGAAACTAATTAATTAATCTACTTATAAATAAAATTTGAATTTGGATTTTTAAAAATATTTTCATTTGTCCATACAACATATAACGTTATAACTATTTTAAAATTATTTTATGAAACTATATCTAAATAGGGGTTTCCACCATTTTTTAAATATAATTTCATTTGAACGTAGAAGTAAAACTAATACTGTCGGTGAAAATCCGGTGAATAATTCCTATTAATAAGCGAGTTATAGTCCTCCGAAATTTGAAAATATAGGTGTGACGTCACGAATATAAGTTTTTATATCAAACTATTTTCTTCGTGGACCTAAATGTTCTTGAAATATATGCTATTTCTAAATTATATTTATAAAAAATAAATGAATATTATTATACTGTACAAGTCTACATGATTTATAATTGGAAGTGTATTTTAATTATTAAGTTTAATGCAACATATTTATATTCAAATAAAAACTGTTTGAGAATTGCACTACTGGAGTGATAGCCTCCGCTATTTGAATTTCTCTACTTCTATTGGTAGTAGACTCCGCCCCTAACTGGGTATTCGTTATATATTTATAGGCCGTCTTTGAGACGCCAATCAAAATAATATATATGGATATCATATGAGTGACGAGCTGCTAAAACAAAAATCCCCTTACTTCCGAAGTATATCAATTATGTCGTTTTATTTCTTTATTAATATTTATTATTAAGCATATACTTTCAATATTTTTTCCTAATTTCTCTTAAATCAATTGCGCTGTAGTCCCCTATTGAAAATAGCTGAAAACAATCTGTATCTAGAAAGTCTTAAGTGTTATTCGTTAAGCCGTAATAATATCTTTTTTAAAGTTTATATATGATCAGTATTCTTTTACAATAATAATCAGCATTTTTCTAAAAGTACACTTAAAACTACGTACATAAATAAATATTTAATGTCACATAAGTTTCTAGTTTTACAGAAATAATTTTTAAATGACGCCACAATTTGAGACCATGTATAGTCGCTCCCGTACTGTGTGTATAAAATTATGACGTCACAATATCAGGCTGAGAATGTTTATAAAGGAAATCATGAATGAAAAGTATAATAATATTAAATATTTTTGATGAATATATGCATAATATTAGGTAAATTTTTCATTTATGAAAAAAACATCAATGACTACGTTTATCTCGATAATTCAAGCGGCTTTAAGTATATTATGGCTTGAAAAATCCTATTGGTTTATCTCAGCGGATTGACAATAGGATTGAGTTATTTTCAATCTTCTTTAAATTCGTATCGACTAAAAAAGAGAATTAAATACTTGATTATGCAGACAGACAGGGAGAGGTATATGATCTAATTTCATGTTGTATATATAACCCCAAAATCTAAAAATTGTCATCTCTTTCAAAAACATTAAAAAAATATTTGTTTCTTCATCACTCCAAATATTTCGCTTTTCGAAAATTTTCCTAAGTTATTTGTCATGACTTTTATAAAATGAGGTAAAATACAAACAACCAACAATGCAACATATTGCGGATGTGCGCATGCGTTGTTACATTATTCGAAGCTTCATTGTTTACTTCGACAGAAGTCAAGCCACTTCATAAGTCCAAGCCTGTTATTTTATAGGCTTGACTTGACATTTTCAAGCGGCTTGAAATATTAATCTCGATCGTTTATTTCGAAGATTGAAAAGGGATTTACTAAATTCAAGCGGCTTCAAACGTCGAGATAAACGTAGTCAGTATTTTTTACCTTCCGTCACCTTTAGGCAAGGTATTGTTTTTGGTCAAACAATTTGGTGGTGAGTTTTTAATCAGTAAGCACGTTTTAGGTTCCCTAGAATACGATTTTACTATTTTTACGATGATGTTTGTATGTGTGAGTGAGTGAGTTAGTGAGTATGTGTGTGTGTGTGTGTATATGTGTGTGTGTGTGTGTGTGTGTGTGTGTGTGTGTATGTGTGATAAAAGTTTGCTCTGCGATAATTCTAATACTACAATTCCAAAACTTAAACTATTTCTCTTCGTTACATCCATATAAAGAGATGATTAGATTTTGGTTATAATTGATGAACCGGAAGTACTCACATTTGAATATTTTAACAGTTTTTCTTGAAAAAACAATGATAAATAACATTTTTTCACATTTCATGTTATAATAAATATTTAGGAATATTTTATTCTCTATACGATTTGACTGCATTTTATACTTTATATTAAATGGATAAACTACTATATTAAGAAAATTCTGATTGGAAGATGTCAGTGTCAAGTGCAATTATTTTAATGAAAATATAGGAACTTTCTGTATGGAATTTGTATAAAACACATACAATTGCCGACAGGTAATGTACAAGAAATATAATCTTATGCAAGAAACTTTCTGTACGAAATTTATACAAAATACATGGCACTGACGGAAGGTAATGTACTGGCCACATCAGACTTTTTTTGTATGACTCCATTTGCAGTCCTAGAAAAATTATTTAACTTGTTTTATAAAACCTGTTACATAATTTACTATTTAAT
The DNA here is from genome assembly GCA_963082715.1 of Harpalus rubripes. Taxonomy (NCBI): domain Eukaryota; kingdom Metazoa; phylum Arthropoda; class Insecta; order Coleoptera; family Carabidae; genus Harpalus; species Harpalus rubripes. Next base: position 12,241,865 of record OY720460.1, read on the forward strand.
TTTGAAAGTTCGTATCATACAGTTTAACAGTTTTAAGTCTAGTTTTAATATGAATAACCCATTTTCTAATTTGTTATTATGGTGGAGGTGGAGGATACCATTGTTTTAGTATCGAGCAAATATACTAGAGGTTGATTTCCGTAATGCAAACATAATTTGAAAATAGCCGTAGAGAGGACATTTACCCAATGAATTATCTCGTGCATAAATATAATAACGCTCCCTTGTGTAACATGCATTTTTAATTTTAATAATTCTAGTAATATAAAATCTAATTACTTTTATACGAGTTCTTTAATAGTGAAGTACGTACGCTTTTCAAATGTAATTATATATGTTCGAATTATTTCCACTGATGCTAATGATGAAAGTTGCTAAAGCTTTATGCACAATATGAATATACTCGTACGTAAATTGACTGTATATAGGGTGTTTCTCGACTAATACTCGTAGCTGCTTTACACTTCACGATAAATCGTCCGATTTTGCGACCTTCGATTTATAGGCAAATCTAATGCCAGGTTGCAAAAACGCTCATCAATGTTTGGTTTAATTAATCTGGAATCGGTACTGTGGGCTTTAGTACATTATTGGTATGGTAAGGTATAAGTACAGATTCACAAAATAACGATAATACCGTAAGGCGGGAATTAGAATCAGCTTCAGAAGCTGAAGAGGACCATATTAGAGAATGAACTGCAGATTTGGACACCGAATAACATTTCTTTGAATTTATGCCAGGCAGAAGCCACGAGCGGTTGTATGTAGATATGTTGAATGACATATGGAGAAAAATTATTAATTTCCTTTATTATTCATTAGTAATTCGTATGCCATTAGTAGAAATGATGAAAGATATCAAAGTTGGATACACTTCACAAAGTTCGTCCGTTGACGCACCGTTGAAATCTCCAGCCTGAGTGTCTACTCTAGCCTCGTTTCTACTAAATCCAGGTCACGACTGCTTCTTTCTTTACTTCCTTCACATACACTACTTAGTAGCGGTTATAAGAATAAGCTTTTCATTCATGTTCAGTTTAGGAAAATAGATATATTGGAAAATTGGTTTCTTTACAAGCAGCTGTCATATATGTAATATGAAAAGATTTTCTGCAATTAGATTTCCTAGAAGAAAATTTCTAAATTTCTCCCGAAAACTTAATATTAATGGTAAATCATACCGTGTGTCTCAGACCGACCGACACAGGAGATTAACTTGTGACATCAGTTATAGGTAATTGTGAATAATGTCTCCCCTGCAATTTAGTATATTTATAGGAGGATATTAATTCTACGGACTACAATCGAAATTAGTCACTTTTAGGGCCGTTTTTACCACCTCCGGTCAAAGTTTCGGTTTCCGAAACCGTAGGATAACTCACAATTGCCAACCAAAAATAACTCATTGATTAAGATTAGAAAAAATTAAGAAAATTCGTAGAATTTCCAGGATTATTGTTCGTATACCAGATAAAATGTTACTAAGTGATAGTTTAAAACTCGGAGAGATGTAATAAGACGAGGGTAAGCGCAATAACAGATAAATAACTTTTTAGAAACTCTTCTAAATTATAGATTTAATAATAATATTTTAACTCTGTTTAGGTATCTGTTTAAGTTATAAATGTCAAAATTCAGTTTAGAAATTTTTATCGTATTATGATAGTCACGACATTTATTTGTTGATCTTAGGTTTAGAAATTATTATGTATACGTGCGTGACTTTGGATGACCTAGCCTATGCACCCCGTACCCCTAAGATATCCTGACCTGAAGATAGCGTTTTATTTTTAAAGACAGTCGGTTTAGATACTTGTGAGAGTTAATATGTAAGAGTCGGAAACCAGCTTGTTGCGTCGGGAAGACGTGTTTTGACGAGACATGTAGTGTCTTTAATTTTGGGGCGACGCCCGCCCGCTGGGTTACAGAATATAACTTATTAGTTGAGTATGTTTAGTTTAATCCATAGTTAATAATAAGTTATATTTAATCACGTAAGTAAAACGTTTAGTTAATTAGTTAAAAAGTTTAGTAAATCATAAAGCATGTCCATGTCCGTAAGTTCCTGCCGTAAAGTCGATGTCCGTAGTGTTCATCAGTGTAAAGTGCAAAGTGTGTGTGCTCTTCGTTATCACCAGTCAGTAAGTGAAAAGTGTATCATCGTTGGAGCAAGAAGAATTAGTAAACAGTAAGAAGCAGTAGTAGTCATCATCTTCAGAGACCCCCTCGTGTTACAGAGACTAGGGTTCTGACGCGCTTATTGGTTATTATATTTCTATGTATTAAAATGTATAATAGCTATTTTTTCATACTACATTTCATATTATTAATTATTACATACCTACCTATAACTTTTCTTGTGTAATTATTAATTATCTTATGTAAAAGTGAAAACCTGTTATTTAATTTTATACGGCGGATTTTCCGTAAAATTAAAAATAGATATTTCTACCGCAATCTATGCGGAACAGAGTGGTCATACTTAAATACGTAGGTAGATATACTTTCAATATGATATATACAGTGGCGCATAATAGTCCCTATACTATAATAGTGTTAACCTATTGAAAATATAGTGATGCGAGGCGAGACGAGACGAGAAATATAAAATATCGATCTCGCCTCGTTTTCGGATCTGTAATCTCGCTCTCGTTCTCGCAAATTTTTTTGGATCTCATCTGTTCTCGCACGAGAGTCTCGCTATACAAATAAACGCTTGCGCACTGCCTATTTACGTAACTATTTAACTACAAGAGACAAGTTCGCACCAATAGCACCGTCTTCCATGTATTTGCAGTCGTATAACTATAATAAAGAGAGGAAACACTAAATTCTGGTGACCAAATTATTTCAATACGAACATAATGTTTATTCATTTACGGTCACCAGAAAATGTGATGTTAGAAAATAATTTAATTTACCTCTAAAATATTCAATTTATCATCAAACTGTGATTTCTAAATTATTTCAATAAGAAAACATTCTGTCATCAGTAAAAACAAATTAAACATTTAAAAATTATTTTTTGTAACTAAAAGTACCTACACTTTTTCATTAAATATATGCCACTTTTTAAGTAAGATTAAGTCATAAAAAACCGCTACACTGGTAATCCGCTGGCAACCAATCACTCCGCTTCTCTCCATGTTGGCTCCCAACGACGCTTAATATAACATCCTTTACTTTTCAGGGGCGACAAGAGTTTTATTAACCGTGGTTTTGACTGGGGTGAGTTAGGGGCTGAAATATTAGAGAAAACTAGTGCTATTGCAATACCGATTTTGCCTCTATTTTTGCATTTTCTCGCTCAGAGACCGATACTAATCGACTATAAATAGACTCAAAAAATATTGTGAATTCATACAATTTTCACATTTACGTGTTCTCGTGATTCTACTCCTTGTACGGTGCATTTTTTATTGAATTTATGAATCAAAGCTATCAAGTTACAAATACTTTTTATTGCGAGATTCTCGCAGTTGTTATATCGATCTCGCCTCGAATATTAAACTGCAATCACGCTCTCGTTCTCGTCTCGCATAATGCAACGAGACGAGACGAGATGCGAGAGTACTCTCGCCTCGTCGTGCATCACTATGAAAATATACATAATTTTATCAAGAAACAGTCTCTGCACGATAATCAAAACAATAAAATAATAAGCTGATTATACGGTTTTGTTGAGTTTTTTTTTTTGGATTTTCAAAAGCAGCTAAACGAAGAGCCATGATAGTGGCGAAGCTAGGGGGGGGGGCTCCAATATAAAATGAATAAATGAATTTGATATATAAGACTTTTATGTCAATGGGAATAACATAGTAGATTTTGGATAAAATAGGCTAATCTCAAGTTGTTAACAGTTTTTCTTAAATAAAATGGTTTTATTTTGATTTTAGAAATAAATGCTTCAAATAATAGTTTTAGAGAATTAAATTCTGCGTCTAGTACAGCCAATATTATTAAATTAGCCCTTTGTATAAGCGAGATATGTAAATTTACAATTTATATACCTTTTGGTTTTTGTAATATAGCTTGCTATGGATTAGGACAAAAAAGTACAAAAAAATAAAAAAAAAATAATGTTAATGTCAAATTACCTCAAATACATGTTGGTCTTGCGTACAAGGAAGTCGTTTTTTTTTTATTGCTGCAGCCCTATACTATTATAATTTGCTATGAGCCGCCACTGGTATGAATATGAATTGACTACAGTACGTGTATGTATATTATTTTTATTGAAAATGAAATGTTATGTAATATTAAAACCTAACCTTTAAAGCTAAAATATATTATCTGTAATAATCTTTTGAAACAGTGATCTGTCATCTACAAATATAGATAATAAACGTAGGTGATAATGGCATATATTTATATAATAATAATAAAAAAAAACAATTTATATCTCCATCTACGTTTAAAACAAACAAATTACCATTATGTGAGGTCATCTATCATATATAGCATAAATGTCATGTGCGTACGTTTTTACATTCAAAACACACAACAACATTTAGAGTTCATTGAATATATCTCTCAAGAACACGTGTACTTGTGTTGTGTGATAGTGTATATACTCAAACACACACACAAACAGCTGTGTTGCTATTAGCAACGTAAACGTGAAGGTTGTTTACATACATGCATTGCCATTGTCTGCACTGCTGTCTCCATGACACAGTAAACAAATGCTGGACAACCGAAATAAGTAAGGTTAAGAAGCAAAAAGTAGTAAAGGTTTCCTGATTTTTTAATTGGTTAATTAATATTAAGTTTTTCGGAAATGTTTTTTTATTATTTGTATAGTATAAACAATACGTTCTAATTTAAGAACAAATATACAGTATGGTTCAGTGGTTACCACGCTCGCTTAATTAATGAGTTCCTTTTGTTTTGGGATTAGCGAATTTTACTCTAATTTTCACAGTTTATTTCTTAAAATATAGTCTAATCTATTCCAAGTAACTACCTTTAAAAAAATTAAATACCGGGATAAAATAGAATTCACTAATCCAAAACTGAGAATTAGCTTAAACTTTTTTGCGAATAATTAATTTTTATTAATCTAAATACATACCTACATATGCTGGAAACTGTATTGATTTCCTTTCCTATTGTTCTATTTAGTTTTTTCTTTTTAAAACGTTAAGATACATTCACAACCACTTTTTTAATGCGTAATGACAATGCATAAGAAATAACTTTAATACATAGTGCTAATGCGTAAGGTTAAGAGAAACATAGATTTTTTTGTAGGGATCGAGCGATACCGATATCGGTATCGGTATATCGGCCATATCGGTCTTCTTGGCCGATATCGGTATCGGCCGATATGTAAACCACGATATCGGCCTAAAAAAATATAAATTGCTTAATATTTCAGTTGCTAAGGATTTTTAAAAGGAAATTAAAACAGAAATACTAAATAAAAAACAAATCAAATTTATTCTTATTCAAAATTTAGCAAAAAAGTCATTAAAATGTAGAAGTAAAGTTACACATTTAGTTAAACGAATTAATATTTAAAGTTAAGTTTTGGCAAGTTGTAATGTAACAAAATTAAGCTTTCTGCTCTTTCCGGAGTTTGACGATTTCTTGTGCTTTCATAAACATTTCCAGCTGAAGAAAATAGCTGTTCACTAGCAACACTACTTGGCGGTGGTGCTAAATATATTATTGCAACTTTGTATATCAATGGAAAATAGTATATTGTGTTATTAGGAGTAAAAGTGGTACTTTGTGTGGCGAGCATGGAAGTTTGCACGACGAGCGAGCGAGTCGAACAATTGCATGCGAGGCACACAAAGACACTTTTATTCCGAATGACACATTAATTTTTTTTTTCAAACGCACTACTTTTCTTTCTATTCGCTAATTCTATGTAGTTTCTATGGATATTTATTTATTTTATTTCTACTCCGCCGGCGTAGAAATTTCCAACGGCGTAGAAATAAAGCTTCTACCTTGTGAATTAAGTCACAAAAATGCCATTTCTACGACGTTTGAAAAAAAAATGTCTTTTTTTGCATTTGCTCTGCATTTTTTTGTGATTTATTTATGGTTAATGCGTGTAACGGTAACAGTATATCATTATAAATCACTTTTACCTCATTTATACAGCAAAAAATTTACGACAAAATTTTATGGCCGATATCGGATATGAGTATATCGGTATCGGCCGATATCGGTATCGGCCACAAAAAATCATATCGGTCGATCCCTATTTTTTTGCATCAAAATATAATTGCTAATTGACATCTGTATTTATTCAAATTACTTGTCCAAATAGAAGTTTATCACGGCAGGAAAGGATTACTGAAATGTATTTCCTTGTTTAATTTTATTTGAGCACATGGTATTACAAATGTAGCACTAGATGAAGTTATTTATTTTCTTCGAAATTGAAGATTTTGAGATTTCTCGCAAATTCATTTTGACAGCTGTCACAAATTTACTTAATGCATAATGCGTAATGTATAAAAGTTTGGAGTTTGCAAACATTTGTTGCTATGCAATGTGTTTTTGCATTATGCGTTAAAATTAAAACTAGCTGTGAATGGTCCTGGGCGTTGCCATATATAAAATTTCGTTAAGCATTATCTATTAGCACTATGTATTAGGGTTATGCATTAAAAAAGTATCTGTGAATGAAGTTTTACTATTATTATTTTGAAATGATGAGGTCTTTGACAGTGACATTTACCTGTCATTTACATACATTTGAATAACTGCGTAACCAAGGAGTTTTGTTTGTTTAAGGCGTAGGATCCGAGATTTAAATTATAGATAATTTTATAAATTTTTCCATTAAATATATAGAAAAAGTATTATTGCAAGTCTGTAGTAAATTTAATAATGTTTAATTTCTATAATAACATTTATCTCAAGAAAATAACATTTAAAAGTATTTTTCGAAGAAAAACTATTTTGAGCTTCAAGTAAAGTGCAATTTCCTGTTATCCGATTAACACCAAAATCTAATAGGCTCTTTCCATTACAGAAAAAGTTCGACATACAAGGTTTCAAAATTTTATGAATGATTTGAGTTAGAGTGGAGGATCCACACATACATACACACAGACATCATCGAGAAAATGTTAAAATTGGATTCTAGGGACCTTAAAACGTGGTCATTTACCAAAATCTCGATATGCGACTTTTAGCACGATCCCTATACCTCCCTTACCAAGAGTAGCGGGAGGTAAAAATACTGTTGATGGCATATTTGGACACTAATAATAACAAGAATGTAAAGTAAAATATGGAAATTTAAACAAATACAACGAATAGCAACTCTAGATCGACCGAACTCATCCGAAATCTTACGATAATAATCGATTCGGGCCAAAGCGTTGACTAAGCATTTTTATTACAATGAAGTAATATTTTATCATTTTCATTTTTCTAAAATTCTTGATTTATTGGCCAATTCTAAAAAAAATCTGCAAATCTTAAGGTGCATTCACAAATGAAAATGAAGTTTATGGTTTTTGTTTAGGTTTAAGTAAGTCATTCATAAATGCAAGTTTAAATTACCTGAAAATTAGTTTTGATATGTACAGACATCTGTGTAAATGCTTCAAAAACAAGATGAAAATATCGATAGAGCTGTACTTAACAAGACACCTGTGCACCGTGAAACTGTCATTCACTTGGCATTATTGATTATATTTCAGCAATTAAGTTGACAGTCTCCATGTTCTTCTCGCATTTGTGTAAAAAAGCCGAATCCACCAAGTGAATACTAAATAAAGATGGGTGTATATATCTATATCATTTCAGACTCGTTTTCATTGGCGAAGATTGTAACGTCAAACTAAATCATAAACCTAAAGTTTGGACCGTCCAATGTTTAGCTTTATGATTTGGATTTAAAGACACTAAATTCTGAAGTGTAAATGGAGTCATTACAAAATGTGTGGCCAAAGTCTTTAAATCTAAAGTATAAATCATAAATCTAAATCTAATTTTCATTTGTGAATGCACCTTTACAGGTCTGCAAATCTGTAAAAACCTGACAAAAACGCACCTATTTTCGGTTATTAATATAATACATAAAAGTTGCAGCTTTCGTTGCGATTTTTTTCATTATTTACAGATATGTAAGATTTAATTCCAATGGTTGAATATCGCGTTGATGTCAGAAAACCAAGGCAAAATACTAACATTATTTTCATGCTACAATTTTAGATTTTGGTTATATTCTAGTACTGAAACTAGCAACTTATATACCAAGTTTGCTGTACGTTTATGTAAATGTGAAGTTCGAATACCTTTCATATATAATTATATGTTTTCTTCAGATTACTCGTATTTCTACAGGTGTTAATGATACGCTTTCACAGAATATGAACTGATTTTTTAGTTGCAAAATAAGAACATCAAAAAGTATAGTAACACAATTTTCCAGAAATTATTTTTTTATTGTTTTTCGAAATACTCTCCTTTTAACTCAACCCATTTATGCATTCGATAAAACCAATCGTTAAAACAAGAAATCCATTCTTCTTGAGAGGATGCATTATCCTGATGCAATACTAGTTTACTTCGAGGCTTATTTTCACTTTTTCAAACATCCGTGGTAAACAAATTGTTATGTATCAATTAAAAATTACTGTTTTCCTAACTTCTAATGCAATATTGACAGTAGGACCGGATTTTGAGAAAAAAGAATGCAATTATTTGTGTACCAACACTTCGAACTCGTTTTAATTTGACAGGATTGGGGTCTGTTGGAAAGACCTATTGAGCTGACTGTCGTTTTGTTTCAGGTTATATGCATACATCCATAATTCGTCACCTCTTATAATATCAATTAGTAAGTTTATATTAAAGTCCTTAATCTGATTTCTAATCAAATCGGATTTAAATAAATCCTAAATCTTGGGCTCTATTCTGTAACTCGGTGGTCAATTTTTAACTACTGGTTACAATCTTTATCCAATTGACATTGATTTTACAACTAAAAATCCCTCTTTTGTTATATGTCAACATACATGATTGGTTAAAAAATTTAACCAATGGCTAAAAATTAACCACTGAGTTACAGAATAGGCCCCCTTGACTGTTTATACCAGAAAATTTAAAGAGATCAAACAAATTCGAATTTACTGTAGATTTAATTTGATTTATTACTGACACTGTTGGCATAGCAGCATAGAATGCGTAGAACATTATTGACTACACTATTATTCACGAAAGATGGCTATTCAAGGTCATTTGTTCGAAGACAGAATACACATCACTTTATAGCAGTAGCTTAGCAACATTTTGTATTAGAAAGAGAAAGATTATTTGACCTATGTCTATTTCATTTACATGGTGTGCCAGATATACGTAAATAGTGGCATTACTTTCTAACACACTATAAATAATAATGACATATGTCGTAGAATTACAGATACCTAATTATCTACTGCACTGCCCTCTGTGCTAATATTTACCCAGTGGCGTTGACGTTTAAATCAGATAAACTTTCCTGCCTTTTAGATGATCGAGCAAAATTTTATTTATAGCGGTCATTCCAATGTCTAAAGTAGCCCGTATAATTCTGTGTGTGACACGGTTGTCTTTTATAATCATTGTACGAATAGCAGCTATGTTTTCATCCGTAACTGCAGAATTGTTTGATCTTTGCGTAAATCGTCATTGAGAGAAACTCGATGAAATTTAAATTCATTGTACCAGCTGTGAACAGACCTGATACTAGGTGTTTTATTTCGAAAAGCTTCCCGAAGCATTTTCGATGCATTGTTTTGGAGAGAGAGAGAACTTTTAAAATCGTAAAATATCATGGCTAGGAAATTTTCTCTTGTTAACTGCCTTTTCAGTACGACGTGCGTTCTTTAAAACTGCATGGAAAATTACTTATAACAGATAACGAATTGTAACAAGAACTGCCATGCTACCTAAGGATGTACTTTTGTTTTGCCATGCATTTATTTTTCGTAGCTACCTTGGTTATATTTGTTTGCAGAAACTTTCGGTGCTTCGCACAAACGAAACGTGCCAATACCTGTATTGCATATAAAATCCGTTTCCACGACTTGATCCCCACGTATCAATAGTAAATATATGGTTCAAATCGCCAGGGGCGGGAGGGAATTGATGACGTCATATTGTTACCATGGTTTTATTATAGGGATTTAATTTTTAGTTAGATATAAGGTGCAGTATGACAGGACTTAGTCATGTTTGACATGTTCAGTATTTTATTTGCAATAATTTTGTTGTTCGTTAATATAACATATATACTATTATTCACGAAAGATGACTATTCAAGATTATTTGTTCGAAGAAAGAATACACAGCATTTTATAGCAGTAGCTTAGCAGCATTTTGTACTAGAATGAGAAAGATTATTTGACCTACGTCAATATAATTTATGTGGTGTGACAGATATACGTAAACAGTGGCATTACTTTCTAACACACTATAAATAATAATGACATATGTTGTAGAATTACAGATACCTAATTATCTACTACACTGCCCTCTGTGCTAATATTTACCCAGTGGCGTTGACGTTTAAATAAAATTATTATTCCTTGGTTTATAAGTTAAGTCTATGTTTTTGTATTTCGCAAAAACATAAGTGAAGAACATATATCTTTCAGAAAGGCATTATTTAGAAAGAAACATAATTTTCAGATGAATTACTCTTATTTTTTCAGTCAAAATGTGTCCATAAATATTTCATGTTGCACTCCTATGCATACGAAATGTAGTGAAGTTATCTGCAAGTAATATTATATCAGACGGCTCTCAAATGACCTTGAATAGTCATCTTTCGTGAATAATAGTTTACCTACTGTATGTGAATATTATTATTCATAAAATTCGATGTGACACTTACATAGTTACATATTTCACAATTGAATAAATGTGATATAACATCAAAACTGGTACAGTATGTCTTATACTGTGTCAATGTTCGTTATTCAACAAAATTCGAAGTATAAATAGTTATTTAGAAATAATAAACCAATTAAATAAATACGATACATGAATATTCAAATAATTCAAATATTTGAAAATGACACTCGTTACCGCGGTTACAATACTGTTTCTATTTCATTTTTTGCCGTTGGTTAGGCGGAGATAGCTTATACACCTCCTAAACACGGACGACAATGAGATAGTGAATAAAAGTCTCATATGCCATGTGTGTACGACAAAGATACTAGATAAAGTTTTGTAATTCTCGCATCAGAAATTGATGACGTGGGGATCAACTGGGAGATATAGAGTGTACCTATGTAAATTTTTTAAATCAGCGCTCTGTATATCTGAGACATAAATTTAGGGATAATCCTTTGTTTACGTGATATTAGTACAGAGTGAATAAATCCAATTCCCAATGAGCCTGTTTCACATATTTCAAAAAGTATTTTAAATGAATGTTTATGCAATATTTTTCTTAATAATAATTATTTTTTAAATAAGTTGTTATTTTCGTAAATAATTAAATACGAATGTTGGCGCCAAAAATAGTCATGAAAAACAACCCCCCACTCCTGTGTCGTAGAAGCACATATATTACGTCATTCACCGCCAATAGAAAAACAGTTTTTCCATCACCTACATTTATTTTTGTTATTTAGATAAATAAACGTAGGCGATAGTATGTCACATGTTAATAACAAACTTCTAATTTGACATTTGACGCTGACATTTTCCATTATAAATGAGTAATAATGGTTAATACAGAATACACTCAAGCTAAGTCAGACAGTTTACCGAAAATCGAAAGCTGGATGATGGCTGAATTTATATCAGAAAACGACTGTTTTACTTTTGCCGAAATAAGGTGTGTTAAAGGGTTAAGGTAAAATAAAATGTAAAAACCCAACCATCAGCTCTTCGACCTACTGCTCTACCCACATTTTTCTTAACTTGGCATCTTTTGGCATAGTAAGTTTGCTTCTAGCAGCATTTTTGCAAGAAAGCACAATACGATAGTGTAAATTACTCATTTTATATTGAATTTTTTATTATATAACACGAATCAAAGTCAAAAATTTGACACTTATTTGACAACTTTGACAATATATTTATCATAACACTTGTAATAAAACACAAAGAATTGATGCTATAAAGGGACCAATTGGAGCCGATGAAGATGTGTTGTGACGTCACATTCTTTTTCAGATCAAGTGACTTTTTCAAAATATTACGCAAATTTCAAAAATTAACTGTAAAATATCTAATGGATATTGGGTGATTTTTTCAAATTTGAAGCTATTTGAATAATGATATCTTTTTAAATTTAATACTTAGAAGGCATATAAAAATTCTTGCAACAGCCCTATTATATTGTCCAGTACTATACTATATGTTGTGTTTAGTATTTTCATTAGTGAAAACTGTATAAAAAAATTCCCAAAGTGATTTGTGTTTATTTAAAATTATTTCCCTACTCATTCAATGAAAATCAACAACAAAACAATGAATTCCACATAGAAAAGTGAAATTTAAAAGTAAAATAGCACATTTCGTTGCACAAAAACCTATTTTATGCATAGCTAGTTTTGGAAACGAATTCGCCAATAAACCATTACATTCTGTATTTGATCATCGTTGAAATACGCATTTAAATAAGAACGGCTATTTTATGTGTGCGTTTCTGCGTAAATAACAAGTTTTTCTCTTTATGTGGAAATAAAAACGACAGCGTTTACAGTTAGAACAGCTCATCTCTCAGTCAAGGTTTAGTGAAATATTGTCAATTTAATAAAGGATTAACAGTACTTGCGAACAGCAAATTTAACATAACAGTATAATACACGCAGGTTCAACTAATGCTCTATTGTTTAAGAAATTTCAAACAAAACGTCGTAAAATAAATGACGAAATTTTATAATGATGACTACGTTGTTGTTGTTGCTAAATTGGGATGAAATTTGAATATAGTGAAATATATATATATATATATATATATATATATATATATATATATATATATATACAGGGTGTTTCCTTTAAAACAACCAGCGCTTTTGTGGGCGAACTAATGACTTTAGAAAAAAATGTTACATACAAGAAATGATCAAGAATAAGGGGTTAATTTGTTAATAATAACAAACCGAAAATTCGACCAGTGGTTCTCAAACGGCAGAACAAAATTATATTTTTAAATGGTATCCTATATAATTTTTTAGCCCATTACATAGATAATTTTTTTCTGATTTCAACGATATAAATATGGTATAGGGTTTTATAACAATTATTTCGAGAAAAATGGTATTAAAAATATTGTTATAATATTACAATAGGCTATGCAATACACAGGTCTGTTGCCTAGTTACGCTATTAGTAAACACATTTTTTATTACATTTTTTTCTAGTTTTTAATACCATTTTTCTCGAAATAATTGTTATACTACAACCCTATGCTATATTTATATCGTTGAAATCAGAAAATAATATTCTATTTAAAGGGCTAAATAATTATATAGGGTGCCATTTAAAAAAATATAATTTTGTTCTACCGTTTGAGAACCACTGGTTAAATATTAGGTTTGTTACTATTGATACATTATCCTCTTATTCTTGATCATTTTTGGTATTAAACATTTTTCTCTAAAGTTTTCCCTTCGTTTAATTTCTTAGTAAACAGATGAACTAAATTTTCTTTAAACAAAAAACGATTTAAAACTGAACTCAACTATATTAAAGAAATAGCTAAGTATAACGGCTTCCCGGTTAAAACTATTGACAAATTAGTTCATAAATTTAAAAATCGCCAATCCATTTCTAATTTTACAACGTTAACGCCATCTAATAATAAAAATAATAAATACATAACACTACCGTACAATAAAGCTTCCAAAAGTTTAAACAAAATTTTTAAAAATCAAAATTTGACCGTAACTTACAAATCAAATAATACCATTAAATCGTTATTAGGTAACCCTAAAGATAAAATAGATACTAACAAAAAATCCGGTATTTATAAAATTAGTTGTAATGATTGTAATAAAGTTTACATCGGTCAAACTAAAAGACAAATTGACACTCGGTTTAAAGAACATTTTTATCATCTAAAAAGCGATAATCCAAAAAATCTAGCGTAGCTCAACATATGTTCATTAATAATCACAAAGTTAACAATTCTAATGTTAAACTTTTAAAACATATTAATAATGATAGATATTTGGATGCATACGAGAGTTTAATAATAAATAAATATAAAAATAATTTGATGAACGTAGATCTCGGTCCCATACCAAACTAAAAACTTTTCAATTTATTCAAAGTTAAATTTTATTCACCTGTAACTCCCATCCCTATATAATCCCAGTTGTCCCCCTTGTTTTTCAGAGTTATTAGGACCTCTGGCATGGTTGACATGTTGAGTAATCTTGATTACTCTGTTTAACGTTCACTTGTTGTACTACTGATGATGAGAACTTAGTTCTCGAAATATGTATTTAGTTTTTGTTAAAATTAATTTTAAGGTTAAGTGGTAATCATAATAGTTTTAGTATTATTTAAAGTATTTAAAATTAAACTGATGTAGCTACAATTCAGTGAAATTTTTCTTATGGCTACATTAATTTTCGTTTACTCGTAACTATCGAATATATGGATGGTCTGCTCGCCGCAAATATTCGGTGCTCGTTTGTACTCTGCTTCGTGTCGGTTTTTCGAGCCGAGTCAAAGTGAACGAATATTTACCTATATAGTTGTGTAGAAACCGCTTATCAATGCTCGGCAAACTACACATATCTGTAGACGTATGCTCGCCAATTGACGAACATTACTCGGCGAAAGCTGAATATTCGGCTATCGGCGAATACCGAATGTGTGGCCCCGACTTAAGGGCAAGTGTTCGTATTGACTGTACTCGTATATGTGCAGTAGGCAGTATGCAATGCAGGTGCATTAAGACAGGAAATGGCTTTGCTATTAAGTGGTAAAAATGCACGCGGGCTCTCAACGCAACGCAGCTGCACATACACTCAATGAACACTGAAAACTTGAACATGCCGCATTCTTCACGCATACACATACCATCCAAGAGATGCTCAATGAAAGAACTTATTCCGTAGGTATGCTGAATATAACGATAGTAAATGAAGAATCTTGTAAATAAACATGGTGGGATAGATAGTCTTGTTTATGTAGTGAATTACGCAGGATGATTCTAAATTTGTGCCAATGTCAAAGGTTGGGGAAATTTTCCAAAATCGTTAATGTTATCCGGCAACTATATTACAAACTGTTTTTACACAGTTAGTCCCGGTATTTTCACTTCCGAATAAAGTTTCGAATAAGTATTCGTTAACTAACGTATCAAGGGAGTTACGAGGACAATAGGGAATTTTTGCATAGCGTTTTCCCGAAAGACGTATACGGTAACGTCTTGGTTGCTTCGCAATATTGCATTTGCTACTTGTCACACACTATAATGGAAAATGTGGAAGACAATAAAAGTACAAACACCATAAGGTTGCCGTACGTGAAAATTAAAGACGTAATACGTTCGTTATTTAACGTACGTCTTCTATTATTAGGGAGTTTTTGCACAGCGTTTTCCCGAAAGACGTATACGCTAATGTCTTGGTTGTTAGGCAATATCATATTTGTTACTTGTCGTACGTAAAATTTGAAGACGTAATACGTCCGTCAGGAGTAAAAGACGGGCCAGTTGACATACGTCTACTATAACCTAGTAGGCACGGAATTTATTTTATAACGTCAGAACTTTTTTCTTTTGCAGTCAGAAATGTATTTTTTTTCATTCAAAGCTGTCATTGAACATGTAGGACACCTTTTAAAGCTATTTAGCAAACATTAAATAGTTCTTCCATTAGTGTTTGATTTCTTTACTACAACGAAAATGACAGATATTTAAACAACTGTCATTTGAACGTCCAAATCAACGTACGTGTGATTAAAACGTAATGCAAAATCTATACTTTTGAAAACCCGATACTTTGTACGTCCGTTTTTAAAGACGTAACGTTAGCGTTGACGGAATCTTCTCGTACGTCATGCAAAAACTCCCTAATGTCTAGCAACCAAGACGTTAAGCGTATACGTCTCGAAAAGTACACTGTTGACCTTAGGCGTTATTGTCCGTTTAACTCCCG
The DNA here is from genome assembly GCA_963082715.1 of Harpalus rubripes. NCBI lineage: Eukaryota > Metazoa > Arthropoda > Insecta > Coleoptera > Carabidae > Harpalus > Harpalus rubripes. Next base: position 12,257,959 of record OY720460.1, read on the forward strand.
TGGTGCGTTCAACGTTTAACGTCCGACTATAAATTTTAATATTCTACGGGTTACGGATCAGAAAGAGTAGGTGGGCTATGAATGTTTCTGGTGTTTTTTAGGCTTTATCCCAGTATCAATATCATTTTATTGACAACATTACCATAGCAACAACTCATAACACGCTCTAGGGTGTTACTTGATATATAACAACCCTGAAAGCAGGGTTGTTATGATAATTATAACATACCAGTCGGACGTTATAGTTATTAACGTCATAAGGTTGATATGAAGCAAATAACAGACTAGGGTGAACATTATAAAATCGAGAGGATAACCGAGATTTTACAATCAACCGTGTCTGTTATTTTTATATCGGTCGCGCGACGTTCAGTATTTTTCATAACATAAACATCTTCTGAAAATTCTATTTTCTATGGCATATTGATAGGTGACAGCTCTTCATGACACGCTTCATGATGCTGCGATTTTTTTAAAAACACTTGATTTATAATATTTGTATTGTTATAAAAAATATCGGCAGTGGCTGTTTTGATGCACATATTGGTTGAGCATAGAGTACTGTTAAAGTACACTTAACAGTATGGTATTATGAAAATTTGTTTATCAGTAACCATTGATGCATTTACCATCGCAGAAGAAACTCAGTGGAACAATATTAATAATTAAATTTCAATTAATAAACATTTATCTGCCAAAGTCAAACAATACGACTAAAGATGCATTCACAAATGAAAATTAGGTTTATGGTTTTTGTTAAGTAAGTTTTGATTGTACTGACATCTATGTAAATGTATCAAAAACAAGATTAAAATATCGGTAGAGCAATACTTAATAGATACCCGTGCGTCGAGAAACTGTCATTCGTTTAGCATTATTGGTTCCTTGTTCTTCTCGCATTTGGTTAATCTATCAAGTGAATACTAAATGAAGATGGATATATATTTCTATATCGTTTTAGACTCGTTCTTATTGGTGAAGTTTGTGACGTAAAACTAAATCATAAAGCTAAAGTTTGGACCTTGCAATGTTTAGCTTTATGATTTGGATTTAAGGTGCATTCAGAAATGAAAATTAGGTTTATGGTTTTTGTTTAGGTTTAAGTAAGTCATAAGTTTAAATTACCTGAAAATTAGTTTTGATATGTACAGACATATCGGTAGAGCAGTAGGTACTCAACAAGAAACCTGTGCGCAGTGAAACTATCATTCGCTTGGCATTATTGGTTATATTTCAGCAATTAAGTTATGACAGTCTCCATGTTCTTCTCGCATTTATTTAAAAAGCCGAATCCACCAAGTGGATACTAAATAAAGATGGGTGTATATATCTATATCATTTCAGACTCGTTCTCTTAGGTGAAGTTTGTAACGTCAAACTAAGTCATAAACCTAAAGTTTGGACCTTGCAATGTTTAGCTTTATAATTTGGGTTTAGATACCCTAAATTCTGAAGTGTGAATGGAGTCATTACTTAATATGCGGCCAAAGTCTTTAAATCTAAAGTATAAACCATAAATCTAAACCTAATTTTCATTTGTGAATGCACCTTTAGAGACACTAAATTCTGAAGTGTGAATGGAGTCATAACATAATATGCGATCAAGGTTTTTAAATCTAAAGTATAAAACTTAAATCTAAACCTAATTTTCATTTGTAAATGTACCTTAATTGAATTGTATGTTTTGCCTAGCGTGGCACTCTGTAAAAAGCTTATCCCACGACAAGAACCTATTGTATCAAAAAGTTTTGGGCTCATTTGATGGAATTTTCAATTCCGAGCATTTTGTGTATTTACACTGTAATTCTAAAATAAATAGGGCAGAATTTGTAGCCATTTGAAAATTTTACCATTGTCTTTCTTATGCTCCATAAAAAAGTAGACATCCGGTATGTCTCGGTAATTGATGATGGATCTTCATATACGAGTACAGTTATTATTTTCTTTCTTTAATATGAATATATTTGTAGTTGTATCGGGAAGTGATTGTCGGGTTGTATTGCAATGCATTGCATTGCAACTCGGGTCAACATGGATCACTTCACACCACGACAAGACAAGACACAAGACGTTGTAGTCGAGTGGTTAACGCACTCTACCATGTCTCAAATCAACTTACTAGACACGCTGATGACTCTATGCACACAATTATTGATACTAAACGAACAAAAAGCCTTTATTCATACCTAAATAAGAAATAATTAAGAACGCAATAGATAGCAGCGTGGGTTCTACTTAAAAATATATATAGTAGAACCTTTGTTTAAATCTTGCAATGACCGTTAGTATGAATATAACTGATTCAGGGAGATTAGCGACCAGTTAACTAGTATTGTTTTTCTCTGTCAATCATTTATGGATTACGAGGAGGTATTAATAAGTTTTTAGCCTAACATATACTGTCTTCCGAAATTGAATCACGGTAACCACTGAAAATGGTTACGATTTAACCTCGGTTACAATGATACCGGCACCGGGGTAGAATAACGGAACGCTTTTCCTATGACAACACTGAATTCTATTGACACAAATGACTCTTAAACAATACCTAAGTATGCGTCCAAAATGTCAGATATTTTCAAAGGTATATTTCAATGCATAAAAAATTAGTAGCAGAATAATTGTGATGATTAACGACATCTGTATATTGGCTAACAACTCAATGCGCCCTCCTATAATAATAATAATAATAATTTTATATCCAATAATATTTAAATCGAAAAGGATCTACCGGGTGTCTACTTTATTTTCCGAACAAAGAATGTTAAAATTGTAATTTGGTGATATCTCTTTACCTATTAAGTGTAGAAAAAAACGTAACGAAGAAAAATGTTCGAAATTTACCACCGACGGAATTTAAACGAGTGATAGTCATGACTGCTGTCAACTACTACTGATTTTTGTATTTGGATATAATCAAACATAGTTATAAAAAAGTGTTTTGTGCAGTGTGCCCAAATAAAACTCAATAGGGAAAATATTTCTAGTAGTGCCTCTAAACGAAAAAAGAAGAATGAAATGTTTGTCGCAAGTAAAGATAAAAACATAAAATCGAAACTTCTTTGTTAAAAAGAGCATTTTGATGTAAATATAAATACTTTTATAATTAAATAAGAACTATTGAATACATTTAATTTTTTAGCTGCAAATTAATGATGCACTCAGGCTACGGTTTCTTATACCGGCTAATCTGTGCACTATACTGGAGCATAAGAGAGATTGATAAATCCAGGATAAAACATTACTAGACGGTATTTCTTAAGACCACTACTGACGATAATGTCAATCTCCAACTGAAGAGGATCTATTCCAAACAATGTGTTGCTGGAATGTTTTATATATGTTTTAATAATATTGTATTCTGTATGTTCCTGACACGAAATAAATCCAAAAATCAAAATAGAAAATAAAGAGTGTATGTGTGTGTAATAAAGTGTCAGCTGTTAACTAAACTGGAAAAAAGAGAGAACTGTGAAAAAATTACTCCGAAATAGTCAAAACAAACATGTTGGAGATAAATAAATGTAAAAATAATACATAGGATGAAATTTATAATAAATTTAATTTAATTAATGTTGACATGTGTCAAATTTATTTTACAGAATAAAATTTACTTCCTCAAACATCGGTGGAGTAATTTATTCTGTAGATTTACTTAGCTAGTAATTTTATTCTTGTTTAACGCTATAATATAATCATAAATAACCAAGAACTACGCTAAAGAACCAAAAATCAGGCTACACTATAAGTCAGACTTTATGTCACACAGTTGTCATTAAAACAATCATTGACGTTGATGTATTTATTTGTTTATTTTTATCATTTTTCCAGTTTTATATTATATATATATATATATATATATATATATATATATATATATATATATATATATATATATATATATATATATAACTTTATGTTTTAGTTTGGAGAACCACTGGTAATTTTCGATTCTTCAACAAGTGAATGTCCCCCTTGATCTATACTACAACTTTTATTTGAATGATTTTCTTCTATTCTCAATAATAAAGAAAATAATCGATGTGTCCCGCATCCGAGAAACACCCTGTATAGATTATAAATTATAGATAAATGCGTACGAAATACGATATAATTTATATTTAAAAATATTCATCTGTGTCAAACGGTATTATGTCTAATAACTTAATATTCTTAATATGGTAATGATTTGTACGTGTTAACTGTGCATGACTAAATTTATCATCTGCATGATCTGCGTTAAATAAAACTATCATACTTAATATGGTAAAGGGATCATATTTTATGTTTACGTATAAATTATATCATTACTCATGTATACCATATAAGAATTTAATCAAACTATATAGATGAATCACCATGTTTATGATTAAAATCATAATGAAAATTATTTATATGTGAACGTCCTTGAAATGCGATATACTCAAGATTAAAACGACACTATATCTGGCGCTTTGCACTTTGGAAGAACATATCTAGCAAATACACTGGTCGCCATAAAAAATGCAACACCGTGAACGAATTGCTATACAGATTAGCGAGCATTGTTTTAGTATCAGAAAAACCTATATATTTTGCAATGCAGTTAAATAATGACTACCAATATTTTTAAAAATCACATATGACACCTGTCAACTAGGGATTCACCAAGCCAAGCTACTTGGCTTGAAATAAAAAAGCTTGGCTTGGCTTGAAACTTCAAGCTTTTTTAAATGTTAGGCTTGGCTTGGCTTGGGCTTGATGGAGACAAAGCTTGGCTTGGCTTGAAAACTTCAAGCTTTAAATATTTTAGGCTTGGCTTGATTTTCAAGCTTCATCAAGCTTTTTCAAGCTTTTTCAAGCTATTTCAAGCTTTCAAGCTTTATAAATGCTCATACGCACAGTAGGTATATGGGTCTTGAAAACCCTTAGTAGCTGTTCGGTATCAAGATTTTAATATAAATATTCGATGTGAATTAAATTAAATATATCGAAATATCGATAAATCTGGTATATATCGATGTATTGGAATATTGATGTATCAATATATTGATATGTTATGTCGATGTTTCATTGTATCGTAACGATGTATAAATCACGTTTTGTTTTACATAAATTTATTGTGGTACAATTGAAAAATATCTTCTTATGCGCAAAGAAACAAAACGATGAAATAAAATTTATGCAACTTACACCAAGTGTTTTTTTCTTTGTAATTATTAAAATATAAAAATATTGAAATGTATATTTCAATCATTTATTTTATTTTTGAGAGTATACAATAAACATAAATTTATTATCTTTTATTAAATATTTACCCTTCAATTTTTATGTTTCTTTTATTATTTTTGTTGACTGCATTCATTCAAGTAGGCATATGCATTAGTTAGACTTTATTGTATTTTAATAATTAAAATGAATAGGACTTAAGTTCATAATGTTATTTTTACTCGAAATGACCTTCCAACAAACTGTAAGAGTTTCTCATACTATATAGTTCATATTCACCCTGTATAAATAAACAACTCAAGTCTCCAAACACGCAAGAACAGTGTTCAAATAAATACATAAATATTTTGGAATGTACAATGGGATGAAAATGACCTGAGACTGATCTTTTATTCTTTTATATCTACTTCAAATACATCTGGAAATCATAAAACCCTACAGACGGAATATTCCCCGAAATTTTGTTTGTTCGTGACATAAATACCTACTCGCCTCTTCTTATGAAATTTCTACTGATTTTTGAGTACAGAATCATGTAAGTTAAATACATAAATATAATTACAGTAATTACGTCCAAATTCAAATAGCACAAAAGTAAATACCCTCAACGATAAAAGAAAATTAAAAACCCCCAGAACTAGGTAATAAGCCGTGATTATCAAGGTAATATTTAAAAGAGAATGCTCTCTTTGTCGGTACATTGATATTGTCTATTATACCTGACACAGACAAGAGCGGTTTATTAGGGATACATTAGGGGTAGAGGTAAAAATAGCATTGAAAATATTTGAATATAAATATACATATCCACAAACAGAAATTGTCTCGTCTCTATGATTCGGAAATACCAGAATAACAAAACATTGTATATAATGCAACTTTAAAATGCAATAATTATTATTGCAATTACCCAATCAAACAACAAGACCAAACTACACCTATCTCCCCACCACTCTATAGTTAAAACAGATACAGTGTAGGTTTATGTGAAATGTAATCAGATAAATTTAATAATTTTTTTTGTTTGATAATCAAATCTAATTTCTTGAAGCTTTGAGCTTATAATTAAATAAAATAAATAAATATATCATCACAGATTATTACCCATTGCTGGGTGTGCCAATCTGCTTTATCGGTAATAATGAAATATTTGCACCGTGCGGGCGCTTACCAGGCGTCACCTCACGGTCACTCATTGCTGGCGTGGAAAGTGCACCGCAGGGGTTAATTTTGTGCCATTTAAAATTAGAAATATTTGGCGTCGGTCGGGATCGAACCTGGTTACCCAGATTCGCGACCTGACACTCAGGCACGTGGCCACGAGACCTCATAACTTATAATTAATTCCAGTTACTTAAAAATTTAAGTATTTAATTAATTAATTTTTATACAAAATACGTTTAACTTGACAATAATAAGTATTTAAAAAAAAAATTAAATAGTTCTATATGTAATGAATGACATTCGCAATAAATTTTGTATTATCATTTTTCATCATACATTTTATATTAATGTAGGTAAAGGATAAAACAATAAAATTATATTATCATTTATCATTATGTATTTAAAACTTTTTCAACATTTTATTTATTTTGTATACTTGATTGTGTGCGCGAACTACAATGTGCGATTTCTTGGTTCAGATGGAGAAAATAAGTGGTCTTTGCATAATAAGAATGATGAAGGGTATAGTTTCCTATTTACAAATTTTTGAAGCTTACTAGCCTGACAGGTAATGAAGGCTGGTCCTACTGGGAACTCCAATTCTTAGAAGTTCGCAAAAATGTGCCGAAGCAATTAGAAAGTACGTTACCACCATAAAATTACGGTTTTGTCGGCCTCGAAAACATTTCTTAAGAAAAGCTTGTTTTCAACCAAGCTACTTGACAGTCGAAGGCTTGGTTTGGCTTGAAAATTCAAGCTTTGTTAAATGTTAGGCTTGGTTTGGCTTGGGCTTGGTGGAACAGAAGCTTGGCTTGGCTTGAAAAGTCAAGCTTTTTTGAACGACAGGCTTGGCTTGATTTTTCAAGCTTTTTCAAACCAAGCCAAGCCAAGCTTTCAAGCTTCAAGCCAAGCCCGTGAATCTCTACTGTCAACCGCTAGATGCACTAGGTGCTGCTGAACGCGACCATTAATTTATGAAAATCAGAAAAAAAAAAGAAAACAAGTGTTGTTACGGTCTAATTTTGCCATATAACATTTTTGTTCTATATTCTTATTCCTATCGTTTACGTACCTTTCTTTCTAACTTAAATCTGGATTTCCCTCGTCGAATGTTTACTGTTAATCTGTCAATCCCTTATATTCCTTGTGTTTTTCAATTGTTATAACTTCTTTAATTAGTGTTCTGTCCAATAAATCTTCTTTGCAACTTCATTCTCCTTTTTATTGTTTGTGTTTAGTGTTCATTGGTTCCTAAATTGTGTATCTCTCATGTAAAATATGTTTCACTTCTATTTAGTAACTTACCTGTATTTTATCTTCAATATTTTTGGCCTATTTATATTTTATTTAGAACTTCTTCCAGACATTCATTTTGTAGCGACCTTCTGAAGTTTTGTTGACATTTTTGGCAGGTTTAATACGGTTTAATACTACAGTGGCGTGCGCGTTCTTTTTATTGTATTTCTTCTTTATGTTATTTTTTTGTTTTACTGTGGCGTTGTATGTTTCCGGCCACCATTTTTGATTGTCCGTGTTATAGTATATAACACGTGTTTTTTTGACCATCGTATTTGTGGCACATGGCCATTGTTCGGCGTAGATTTTTTGTGTAGTTATTGTGTCGATGCAAAAGTAGAGTGTTTCGTTCGTTGTCTTTTGAACCAATATTGTTTTGGTCTCGCTATTGTGCGGATTTTGATAGCATCGAAGTGCCGTTTTGACTGTCCAGTGTTGGTTTTTCGGTGATGCGCCATTGTGGATTCATGGGCATTACATTTTCGTTCTGGCAGTTAATCTCCGAGGGAGGATTTGGCCGCTCTACATCCGCATCTTCGTTTGTTGGGACATCAGCCAGCTTGAGTCCATCCGCCAACATCGCCCACCTGTGTAGCCCTTTTCGCCCTGCACACGTCACAGGAGCTAAGTACCTTTAACTTCATTGAATATCGTTCTTCCGTTTTATGTATTTTTTTTGCGTGGAAGAACTAAAGTTTTATTTTAAAGTTGTGTGTTGCCGTAGAGGACTGTGCTACAGTGTCCTCATTGTAGATTTCATTTTGAGACTTTTGTAATTGTAATTTTTTTATGAAAATGATTAGAGTGATTATATGCCATTGGAGCCATCAGCTCATTGTTGTTTTATTATTGCAGAACTATTTTTTTGTGTATAGCACTTTTTAAAAATATTTTTATATATGATTACATTGTTGCCCAATTGCTGCAACTTGTGATTCAGCTAGGTTGCGCGTATCAACTGGCATGTAGCCCAGGTTTGAAATGATATCACTTCGAAAGCTGTAACTGTATATACGCCGCGCCCGAAACTGGGTTATGGGTTTAGGGTTCATTAATTTGTGTATTTTTGATCATTACTTTTTTTACAACTCAGATTCATTTTTTTTATTGTACATTTATAATCTTTACAATTTTTCACCGTGCCTTAAGCACGCATTAACTTGCATTTATTAAATTCTGTTTTATTAAATTATTTCTTTTATTTCGGAAACCTCAGTCGTTTACAGGCAACAACGTTACGGTAGGTAAGATCTTGTAGTATTTTGTTTAGTACCGTCCTTTTCGTAATTTTGGAGGTTAAAAATTACGTGGCGCCCTTATACCTTTTTATAACCATTCTTGTGGTTTTCAACCCTGCCCGTCTCCACTGTTTAAAAGCTGGCGGCCTCCCAACAGAACATCCCTGTGGAGTATAGTGACTCAATTAACCCTTTAGGGAAAAGTTACGTCACAGTGTCATGGATATAGCTACTAATAAACCGTAATTTTTAAATTTCTTTTTACCTCCCGTTATACCGTAGGTAAGGGAGATAATGTTATCGGTTCAAAAATTCGATGGTGTGTCTGTGTGTGACGATTTTTTCCTCCACGATAACTATCACAAAAAACTTCCGAATATTTCTATTTTCCGTATTTAACCTTTCTACAATCATATGAAGAGTTGATTAGATTTTGGGTTAAATTGGACAACCGGAAGTGATACTTTACTTGAAGCCCATAACAGTTTTTAATGAAAAATTATATTAAAATACAATCCAAAACTTTTCAATTCTAGTATTTAAGACTTCCATACCAAGGGGAATAACATATTAGATTTTGGCAAAAATTAATAAACCGGAAGTGATACTTTACTTAAAGCTCTGAATAGATCTTCGTGAAAAATATATTATGATATATTCCAAAACTTGTCAAATTTGGTATTTAAGACTTTTATATGAAGGGGAGCAACATATTAGATTTTGGCTAAAATTGATAAACCAGAAGTGATACTATATGTGAACATATTTTCGTGAAAAATATATTGATACAATCCAAAACTTTTCAAATTTGGTATTTAAGACTTTCATATTAATGAAAACGACATATTAGATTTTTTTTTAAAATTCATAAAACTGAAGTAGTACATTACAGAAAGCCCGAAAAAGATTTTCTTGAAAAAATATATTAAAACATGATATTATGATTTTAGAGGAAAAACATAATAAAATATAATCCAAAATTTCGTATTAGACTTTTTTATTCATTGGAACAACAAATTAGATTTTGTTAACAAATGATCAATCGGAAGTGATACTTTACTTAAAGCTCACTGCTATTTTAAACATGGAATAGATGGGAGGTTACATCAGATTTTTTAAATTGTGAAGAAACTAGAAACATAATAAAAAATCTGGTGTGGTCAACACAATACCTCCCACCACTTACAGACCGAATCACAAAAAAGATTAAACTAATCCTTATTTTTGGGTTAGTGAATTATACACTAATTTTGGCAGTTTATTTCTTAAAATATAGTCTAATTTAATCCAAGTAAGTACCTTTTCTGACAATAAAATGATGATTAAATTTTAAATACAGGCATAGAATAGAATTCACAAATCCAAAAACGAGAATTAGCTTAAATTTTTTGCGAATAGTTAATTTTTATTAATCTAAATACATACCTACATATTTACTTATGCTGAAAACTGTATTGATTTCCTTTCCTATTGTTCTATTTACTTTTTTATTTTTAAAACGTTACTATTATTAATTTGAAATGATTAGTTCTTTGACAGTGACATTTATCTGTCAGTTACATACATTTGAATAACTGCATAACCAAAGAGTTTTGTTTGTTTAAAGCGTAGGCTCCGGGATTTAAATTATAGATAATTTTATAACTTTATCCATAATATATGTAGAAAAAGTATTAATGCAAATCTGTAGAAAATTTAATAATCTTTAATTTTTATAATAACATTAATTTCGAAAAAATAACATTTAAAGGTATTTTTCGAAGAAAAACTATTTTGAGCTTCTAGTAAAGTGCCATTTCCTGTTATCCGATTTACATCAAAATCTATTGGGCTCTTTCCATAATAGAAAAAGTTCAAAACAAGGTTTCAAAATTTTCTGAATGATAGTATTTGAGTTAGAGTGGAGGATCCACACACACATACACACAGACATTATCGTGAAAATGTTAAAATTGGATTCTAGGGTCCTTATAACGTGGTCATTTACCAAAATCTCGATATGCGATTTTTAGCACGATCCCTATACCTCCCTTACCAGGGGTAGCGGGAGGTAAAAATATAAAAACAGTTTTGCATGCAACTATAAATTCTGTACAACTTTGCATTGTACATTTTTTGCCGTAGAATGAACAGGAGAGCAGGAAATTGCAAAAAACTAAAATCCCATGTTAAATCCCTATGTTCGCACCTAAACGTCAACAGCTTGTATGTATGGATAATAGTATGGATAGTTACTAGCTAGGCAACTACGGAAAATGCTCCTATGAGACTTAGCTATTACTCCTATCTCCTAGGTTGTAATTATTTATGTCCGGCGGTTATGTAACGATCCTACCTCGTCCGCACATTACTTCACACATTATCACGTATGCATATAAAAATGTATCACACACAAACACAAATGAATGAGTAGTTCATCAGATTCTGATAGATAGAGGTTAGTCAGTCAGCGGTGTTAAATGTTGCTTGGTTGTTGAACAGAACATCCGTCTGGGTGATATATGTCTGAAGTACCGTTACGAACTTTATTACTAGGTAAATGTACATACACCAGATAAACAATGACGAGTCGTTAATATTTATAGGGGAAAATGCGAGGTATATTGCTTTACAGTATATTGTCGGCTGCGGCCGGATGGAAACATGCATTATTAGCTGATGTCCAGTGTTAATCAGTTTAACCATTTTATTAACAATATAACACATTAAAATTAACAATATTGTACCGAAATGAAATGTCAAATGAATGGGCGCATAAGCCATAAGTAATCGATATATAACAAATTTCTATAAAAATCGTAAAATACTTACTGATTAACAGTGTTGTGACAGATCAATTTATAAAGGATCTAGTCCAAGATCAAGATCTTTACAATTAATATGTTAATTTCTGCGACTAGATCTTTTTTTTCAGATTAGATCAGGAATTTGAGATCTGTTTTCCTTAGATCATAAAAAGATCAGAAACATACATACATACATAAAATCACGCATTTCCCACTTAGGCCCACTTTTACAATTGATGGATGTGGTATAGCTACCGGAGGTATAACTTTATCCTAGCAATTATACCTTCGATAAACAAGACTATCTGTTACAATGCATTTTTATCTGTCAGATAGTTATACCAGAAATTACGTTAAATAACTTTAGGTTGGTATTGGCACAATAAAATTATCTTCTTTTTTCTATTTTTCTTCAATACTGTTATTATTTCTGCCTTCTAATTTGCATTTTTCACGATTTTAGATGATATAAACGTTATTTTTGATTCTGATAGTGATGATGAAATACTTGCTTAACACTGTCAAATGTATGAATAACAAAACATCGTTTGTGTTTACGTGGTATCCATAAGAACCAGGGATAAAGTTATCAAAGGTTTATAAGACCGATTTCCATGGGATAAGAAATACTAGTGTTTATTCTATTTGACTTTTATACGAGGTTTGTAAAATACAATTTCTAATTTTATACCTGGTATATTGTTATACGAGGTTTATCTAATTGTAAAAGTGTCTCCTAGTGGGTTAGCACAAACCCGAAACAATAATATCAACCACAAAAGTAATCACTCTCTCCTCAACAACTTTCTTACTAACCTGACGTCATACAACAAATATTCCTCACTCTTAACATATTAAAGTGACAGATTTTTGGTAGCGAAATACAACATCCGGACCACAATAATAGTTACGAAACAATCATCCTTCGCCACACATTTCTGTCTAAGCATACTTCTTTCATAATCGCATTCATACACGCTCTTCTTCTCTTCCCATTCGGAAACTTTCTCTCTTTTGGCTCCTTGTCAATCACATCACACTGGACGGCCACGCAATCCAACACCCTCAACTTCACCAAGATATATACGCTTTACAAGCCGTTCACTTTTCATTTACTCCACATGACCAAACCATCTCAACTGGCTCATTCCTACTCTCTTAACTTCATTCTTTCTAACCATATATTCTTCATACACCAAATTATTCCTCACGCGGTCCCGTCTTGCATATCCACATACACCACGTAAATACTTCATTTCCACGACAGTCACTCTCTTTTTATGCTTTCCCGTCCATGCCCAACATTCGCTTCCATACATCAAAGCAGGCACTAGCACTCCATTATATACACTTAACCGAGCTTCTCTAGATACGTTTACGTTTTGAGGAAACGTACCCAGAGCACCCATTACCTTACACCCCGCACTCACTCTTCTTTCAATTTCTTTTTATTTCTTATTAATTAAGTAGGAATACGAACAATAAATTAATTACATATAATATACTTAACCGTATGCTTTACACATGGACATAGGTACGTAGTTTTATTAATACTGAATTAACGAATAAAGTACAAACAGAAAGAAAAAATAAATAATTTTAAACATTAGAATTGTTGAAATGTAATAAATTAAAACAGGCCATGTCAAATGGGCAAACAATCATTATATGCCATTGAATTCTTTAAGTGAGTTAAATAAATTACAACCCACTTGTATTAATTTGTTCTTCGATTTTCTGATTTCAAATTTTTGTATTTGTTTTCTCATTTGACATGGCCTAAACTGTTAGGTACATAAAAAATAATTTTCGTCGTCTCCAATTTTATTCAAGTTTCCCGTGCATGTATTCATTTTTAAGATCATAGATTATATAGTTTTTAGATCTGGATCCAGATTAAGATCTGAACACATAAAAGGATCTAGATCAAAAACAATACTAAATGAATTAGATCTAGATCAGTCATAACACTGCTGATTAATAAGTAGTAAAGCTAAATAATTTTAAAATATATTCTTCAGTAAAAATGATAATGAATTAAACATTTTATGATCGTCATGGGTATCATGGTATTCCGAATACTGACCCTTGGTACTAGTTTTAAATACCCTGGCGAACGATTTGCTGTTTTCCCCGGAAAAAAGACGATCTACCCAGTGGTACACCACGTCTTCCGTCCTGCAAATCTTCCCTTCCACATATCTACCGATCACAACAAACATCGTAAGGCGGCCCCTAGTCAGTTATGCTCGAAAGTTTGAAGAATTAGCGCTAACTCCAAATTTAACTCGAACTTTATTCTGATTCGTGAATAGCTCTAATACCAAAATTTTTTGTCCGGAATAAAAATGGGATTAAAATTCTTTCGATGAATCTGCCTGTAAATTTTGTGTATTGCGCTTTGCTTTAAAATGGAATAAGAAACAATTCAGGCTAAAAAAGGAATATCCATTTCAAATCCTTATTCAAATTATTTCCACATTTATAAATAAGTATAAATTGATAAAGCTTTTGTAGAATATAAAAGGACATTATATTATGACTTGTTAAAATCTAACACCTTATTTATCCATAGGTATATTAAATTATAGTATTTTACATTTTACGATGACTTTTAAATAATATGACTATATTATTCAGCACAATTAATGACGGAAGTGAACTTTATGAATATACAATTTTGAAGTAACTAAACACCATGTTAATATTACATAGTCATCTGCAATACATTTGGTACTGGGAGATATATAATGCAGCCGTTATATAAATTAGAAAGTTTTTTCATTTGCTAACCAAAAAACCAAACATGACGTTAAATGTTTCATCCTAGTTCTGCTACTATTCAAGAGAAAAACTACTACTTTGTCACTTTGTGGAGCATCATATAATATGCTTTATATAGTTCATGAGTTCTAAATGCAGAGTGCGTTATTTGAAACAACTTGTATTGGATGATGTATGTCAATATATTTGAAAAGAGTTCGTACTTTACTGATTAGAAGCTCGTCTATAGAATGGAAAAAATACTAAAAGATTGCTAAATCTTCGATAAGAATCATCCTTCAATATTGCCTTCTTCAATATCTTGGCATTGTTTAATAATTTGATAGACTTATTATCAATATCCTTAATAAGTATTGTATTAGTGACGGTATAACAATGGCCACAAAGATAACAATCGACCGGATATCTGATCCGAATGGCTATGGTCCGTGACAAAGAATTACAAAATAATGACTTCATACACGCTCCAATAGATTCTATATTTTTAATTTTTTAATAAAGTTTGATAGTAACGCTAGACATATCTTCAAGCAATATTAAGTTACTGTTTATATAATATTTATAACTTTTTAAATAAATAACATTATGCTTATTATTCAAAGATTGAAAAAATAACAGTTTTAAATATATCAAACTAGTACTACTAATACTTACATAGATTAAATTAACCACTTTATACCGGAAATATACAAATGAACCCTCTAAAGTTCATTTTTGCAAAAATAAACACTCTCAGCCGTATGCATAAGTGCAAGCTTAAAATAGTTTTAGCAGCATTTTACGTAGTGACCAGTAACACCAGATAAAATGCTATTAGCAGGATGGTATGCATAGTTGTACTTTAACTGGTCACTACTAAATAGCCAACTTGCATTATATTTAACCTGGCAACATTGTAAAATTTGGTTGTTTATTAAGCTGATAGCTGTCAGTTCTATATGTTTTGAGGTAGAATATCATTTCGTGTGTTATAATAGCGTTCTTGTTATTAGATTTTAGTTTTTAGTTGATTAGACCAATTATATTAGGTTATATAAATTAAAAAATAGTGGTTATAAGTGGATATACAGTTATCAAGTGCTGTCATCACATATATCAGGGAGTATGTTTATAAACGGATTGTTACATTTTAATTTGAATAGTCAGGCATTTTATATATACATAGAACTAAACACAATGTAAAATTGAAGAGGGCTTGTTGAATATACACGAGGAGGTGGAAGAAATAGAAGCAATATAAGAATTTATTAGAATCAATGACGAATTGTACCCTTGTAAGGTTTACTAAAATTTGATAATTGTGAAATAAGTGGCAGATAATAGTTATCAATCCCATATTCAAGATACCTACTAACACCCTTATTGAATCCGGTCACATGCAGAACGGCGTTACAATCGAGCGCACATCCGAACGAAGAATGTTGTGGGAAGATTGTTTGGAATGATGAAAAATAAATTTTGATGCTTATTTAATGGACTTTAACTGGTCACTACTAAATAGCCAACTTGCATTATATTTAACCTGGCAGTGTTGTAAAATTTGGTTGTTTATTAAGCTGATAGCTGTCAGTTCTATATGTTTTGAGGTAGAATATCATTTCGTGTGTTATAATAGCGTTCTTGTTATTAGATTTTAGTTTTTAGTTGATTAGACCAGTTATATTAGGTTATATAAATTAAAAAATAGTGGTTATAAGTGGATATACAGTTATCAAGTGCTGTCATCACATATATCAGGGAATATGTTTATAAACGGATTGTTACATTTTAATTTGAATAGTCAGGCATTTTATATATACATAGAACTAAACACAATGTAAAATGGAAGAGCGCTTGTTGAATATACACGTAGCGGTGGAAGAAATAGAAGCAATATAAGAATTTATTAGAATCAATGACGAATTGTACCCTTGTCGTAAGGTTTACTAAAATTTGATAATTGTGAAATAAGTGGCAGATAATAGTTATCAATCCCATATTCAAGATACCTACTAACACCCTTATTGAATCCGGTCACATGCAGAACGGCGTTACAATCGAGCGCACATCCGAACGAGGAATGTTGTGGGAAGACTGTTTGGAATAATGAAAAATAAATTTTGACGCTTTTTTAATGCACTACATCTTCATATAGAAACGGCAATAATTGCAGTGGCTATTTTGCAAAACATTTGTGTTAATAAAAGAATCGAAGAACCTGATAAAGAATTCGCAAATGATGAAGATGAAGAAGACGATGGCAACATTCCTGAGAGGCATCCTTCGAAGGCAATATATTGAGAAATATAATTTAATTAAAATCAAATATAATGCAAAAAACTAAAGTGTTAACAAATTACTTATAGTTACATGTAGAACAAAGCTAAAGACAAACAAAATGTGAATAAATTATTCATTTACATGTACAATCTTATTGATAAATATTAAATAAATTTAAACTAGAAACATATTGTCACTATTTACAACTCTTCCCGTTTTTCCCTTAAAGCTGCAATTCTTGCTTCTTGGATTTGTTTCTCATAATTTATTTTTAATTGATGCATCTCTTCGGCATGCCATAACACCACTACAACTACTTTTTTTATAACTACTACCGTTGTTTAGAGGTTTCCCTTAAAAGTGTCTTAAACATGCGTCAGTTGGTTACTAACACTTAGTTCCCAACTAACAATTTAAATCCTACTAAATGTCACTATACATAAGGTTTTTCTTAGTGACATTTTAAATTGTTTTTAAAATGATCTTAGTGACCACTAACAAATTTATGCATACGGCTGTCTATATTTAACCAAACTAAACATGCATTTTTGGGGTAATAACTAAACTAAATTGTTTGAAATACTTTCAAATTAATACTAAAATTGTGTTGCACGGGGTTAAAATATAAATTGAATCGCGATTGAGATCCCGGGGGTATCAGCTAGCGTGAAATAAAATAGAATTGGCGATGCTGGCCACAACAATATTTTATCATATCTAACCCTTTTTTTCTATTACAGATTTTATATCCCCCAATAATGGAATCCTGGCTGTGTGACGTGAAACGTGTCCGCATTCCCCGACCTAAGTTCGGCGGAGGGGGCAGTGGCTCTAGGCGAGGTCCTAGCGAGCCCCCCAAGGACTACGAAGGACTCTCAGGACTTCCAGGGCCACGGACACACCGTCAGGATATAGCGAAAGCTACAGAGGAACTTAGACAGGCTCTACAGGACAAGTTATAGGAAGATTGAGAAATGAGAATATGTTCTTGACTTGCCAGTTGAAATAGCAATGTACAAAATGAGACTACGTTATATTTAGCCCTTGATTTTAATGTTGAAGGTCAATTTATTTTGCCTGCAAATTATTCATGAAAAATATATCTACCGAACAAATTTTTGGGGAATTATATTGAACTAGTTTTCGTTTATAACTTTAATCGATAGTAATGAAAAATAATAGACCCGTATTTTTTATTTTTCCTCAAATCGATCTTGAATACTGAAAAAATTGCAATTAAAAATGACATTGTTCAAAACGCGGCTGATTTTCTCCGCCTCGTCCCTTGCCCAGTGACGTCAGCGTTTCATCAACGCGGCCATTTTGATTATCACATTAGGTTAAACGTCAAAGTGACATTTAAAGATAACCTGAAATTTACGAAAGTAAACATGTCGGTGAAACGTTGTTTTGTGCCATCGTGCCAAAATACTAGTGAAAATAGTGAGAAAATATTTCGAAAAACATTTACTGTTTGTATTGAAAAATACAGATTTGATACGCAACAAAGCAACAGTAATGAAATTCTAAGAATACACAACGAATCAGACGAAAAAGTAAAAACGAATGACGAATGACTAATGACCAGCATCTGAGTGATACGTGGATAACTTCAGGCCAAATGAAAATTATATTTATAAAAATGAATAGAATGATGTTATATTAATATGTTATAGCATTTCTATCAAATATTTAGATATGTAATTCTCAATTTATAGTCTATATATATATATATATATATATATATATATATATATATATATATATATATATATATATATTTTTTAGAAATTCTGTGTCGATATAATAAGGCTGTATGCAATGAGTCTAAACTTGTAATGTGTAATGCTGACATCACAATATGGCTGGTTTTTGAAAGTTTTTGAAAATGTCATACTTTAAAACGATTTTATACAACAAAAAATGTAAATAAAAAATAATTTATTCATACAGATCGATAAATTATACTATGCTTGTTTGATTTAAACATAAAAACGAACATTTTTTTTGCACGACAGGAAAAACGTAGATGTGGTAATGCTAAAAAAGTATTAACTTTTTTATAAATTAAAAATTTACATCATATTTTGCATAGGTCGTAGTCAAATTGTAAAACTCTGTCTTTTATAAAACGCTTAGACATTTGACAGCGTTATTTTACAATATGTAATGTCGGCGCAAACTCTAGGGGGTCTTCAAGTTCAGAGCTGACACTGTTATTTTAACGTAAACAACATAATCAGCTCTATTTTCTAAAAATGTTGTTATTTCTTAGCAACGTTGTTATAGCAAATAACCAATAATTGCGAATACTGAATAAAACATGAAAATGACAGGCTATACATTTGTTTCTATTGGTTAAAATTTATAGCAACGTTGCTAAGACTTAACAACTTTACAAAATAGGGGTGAAAATGCAATTTTGAAAGTAACGCTTGCTTCGATTTAAAAACATGTACAAATAATGAAATATTCTAAATTAAGAATATAAGGGAAGAGTTATAAAACATTGCTGTCAATGTTTTGAAATAAAACACAAACGCTAAATGTTCAAAGTTCAAAATATTTGAAATTTTTTATAGGAACATTTAAAAAATTGGAAAACTAGAAACTTATGTGACGTAAAATTTATATTTATGTAAATAGTTTCAAGACCACATGTTTATATAATTGTAACAGATAATTTGAAATAGATCATAGTGGTCTATGGAATCAAGGGTTGAATTATATAATAATTCTACAATATTCTATTATGTAGATATAAAATTACGATTGCTATTGAATTACATACATATCATTGTAGATTTATATATCATAATGTTCTTCCATTGAATCTCGTTAGAGACATTTAGATTAGATGTAAAATATTGAAACCAGTTAAAAATCAATTTTAAAATAATTTCCACCATATTTTATGATGTCCAATTTCTAATTTAATATTAGAAATTAATAAAATATTGACTGGTAAATGCAATTATCTTCTATATACGAGGGTGATTTTGAGTTTAATCTACATAGCCATGAATCAAAATACGAGCGATTATAATTTTTGCTGCCAAGTAAGGTACGTTCTATCGGTTTCAGAAATCTTCCTACTTCTTCTAGTACAACCTCAATGATCGTTCTTTTGCGTCAAAAAAATCTGAATATTCCTACGAATCATTCCAACTTCAGAGCTGGAAGCGCTGGTAGGAAGATATATAGAGTGGAGATAAATTCAAAATTTTACTAGCCGACTGTCGCGCGTACCTTACTGTTACATTTGTGAATGTTCAGCTTAGACTGTGCCCAACTAAAATACCTCCTTTACGTTTTTATTATTTAATATATTTTTATATAATTATAATCTCTGTAATATTTGCATAACCACATTATAAAGATTCAAAATAAAAATACAAAGTTGTCTTTAGTTGTAAACTAACAATAACACATAACCACTGCCACTTTTCTATCGTATTTATTTTTTACTTGACAGTTATTTGCTACTGAGCGTTCTATTGCTTTAAGAATATTCTTATTCTAGTAGGAATATTTCTGACACCGATAGAACGTACCTATTGAGACAATAGGGTATGTGAACTTGATTAAATTTGTTTGTTATTTACAAAAAATTTATAAGAAATTGAGTTTGAAGTTTTGTTAAAAATAAACAGTCCGGAAAATATTTCCATTTCAGGAAACATTTCCCGGGCTTGTTACTGCAATGTGTCATCTCGACTCAAATCAGAAACGAAAAGTAGTACACAGTAGACAGTATGAAAGAAAAAAAAAACAAATATGGAGGACACCGTTTTTTTATGCATTGCTTGGTTTTTGACAAAACTTGTGCTCACAATGTGACGCGATCAGAATCGAATATGGCGACATTAATCGGAATGGGGCAGAATAGTGTGACGTCAGAGCATAACGTGAAGTATGAAGTACTGTCCTAAACACGATACTTTCAAAAAAGACTATTGACAGAACACATAAGTGTTTGAATTTGAAGGTTTGTAATTTGATGCTGATATTATTGTTATTATGAAGAAGTTAACATTGAGATATTAATAATCATCAAATTATAAACATTTTTCTATTACTTCGTAATACAATATATGTATATTAATAAATAACAAAGGTTTTATTTCAAATTCAAATAAATTCTGCACATTCTGAACTACAGAGTATCAAGTTTGCGCAGCTTCACACTTCACACATCTCTGATAGTTTATAGACATACCGACTGGTTTTAGTTTGTTGGCGTTTTTGAGCGTTTTCAACTCATTTTTTTTCAGAACTTTTTAAAGTTTAAGGTACATAAATAACTCTGTCTCTCCATAATAATATATTAATAATATGTCGTGTTCTTAGAGTTCTGTAACCTAAAAATGGTGCGGGTCGGGTCGCTTCGCGATGTTTTACGAACATGTTCGAGATTGAACGAACATTTAGTTCCATGCAAAGTTTTTTAAAACGAATAGAATAATTGTTATTTAAAATTAGGGGAATGTTTTGTTTAATTGAAAGGGTAATATTCAAACATAATTGAATGACAGATTAAATAGCTAACTTTTCTTAATTAAGATATTGGCGACGAAATGAACTGCTTAAAATTATAGTTCTCATTTACTGTGGCAATAAGGTTCACTTTGAACAGTAGTTTGAATGAAGCGCGCCACATATGACGTAATTACTGAACTAGCTCTTATTATTAATATGCTCTTTTGACTCTTGTGGGAAACCCCTTAATTGTTGTCCTTCATGGCTAGGCAGATAACATTCCAATTCAATATCGTATTAAGTTAAAAAATGAAATATTGAACCAATAATTATTAATATCTACTATTAATTTCAATTTGAATATACCGGGTGTTATTTAAGTAAGCGTGCATAGATTGTTAATCTGGCAATAATTTTTGTTTCACTTGCTTTCTACAGAGTGATCCAGAATGATTGAAGGTTCCGCATTGATTTTTTGTTTGTCGCATTGTGACATTTTTTCCAGAGAACTCAATGATTTTTTTAACAAAACTTTGACGTAATTGGTCAGTTTTAAGTGGTTCTGATTTTTATAGAGAGCACGTAAAAAAATTATTGCCAGATTTACTATCTATAGGATTAGTTCTACCATCGGTTAATCGTTGTACGCTTACTTAAAACTCAAATAACACTCTGCATATGTACTGAATATTTACTGTATAATAAAATTCGTTGATATTTTTTGATAATTTTGTATTTGTTTGTGAATTTAAATAAAAACACTTCATATTGTATGATAATGTTAATAATATAAGACAACAATGTACGTAATATTTAACAATATACTATGTCATATTATTATCGGTATTAGGCTAGTTATAAGTTGTTATTATTGTTGTTTATATTGCAATTTATATTTGTCAAAGTAATATGACGTTTATATAGGACTATAAAAATATGATATTTATATTACTTTGTACATAACTCATGTATATAGCTGTGATATCAAATGAATAAACTATAAAGCTGTTAATAAATATTTGCAATACAATCTGTTTAAAACCTGTTCCAATATGACATATAATATCGTTGTATAGATATCATTTGATGTAAAATTTAAACAAAAGTGTAAATATCAAATTGAAATGAATAATATGGCGGAACACAAACTTCAATATCATTTATATCAAAACGTTAAATCATACATATGCCTACAGGGTGATTGAAAAAAATAAGCATAAACGGATTTTTTTATTATTAATTTTAGACCTATTGGCGACTGAAATTTACTGTGTTCATTTTGGCTCCACTATGGCGAACAAGTCAGCCATGTATGTATTATCTAGTAACTGTAAGTGTCACTATAGCTACTAGATAAATTACAGCTGACTCGTCCGCCATTCTGGAGCCACTTCAATCATTCAATATTAGAGTTACAGTATTATTAATCATAGAAATTATTTACAATGACGGGTTGTTCTGCTCCAAATTGTGCAAATCTTGTCAGAAATGGTTATAATTTTTACAGGTACTTATGCAATACATACATATATTTTTCTCTAACCTCAAAAATCTTAACGAACCATATTTTTTCTTGTTTTATTATTTTAAATAAATATAATATGGCAAAAATGGAAATTAGATTTAATTATAAAAAATAGTTAATACATAAACTTATAAAAAAAATATTTTTATTTCATAATTTACCGTGTTCATTCTCTCGCAGCATAATTTAGAGTTTGCTGCGAGAAAAAGAGCAAGAGGTGACGTAATATTGACATTAAAAATCAAATGCGGTTAAACGAAAAATAATTAAGACTTTTTAATACTACGAATTTCTTCAAAATTAAACGAGTGGAGGACCCCATTGTAAAACTTATACGGAACATGTCAACACATAAGTAATATATGTTTCGAATAAAATATTGTTTATTTTTGTGGTTCTCTTTGTTTTTATTTTATTTAACAGAAAATATTTAGTAATGTAGAGACTTTTATGTGACTTCAAATATTTTTCAATAATATTGAATACCCATATTTTTACTATTTATAATAACTGAATATACAGGGTGTTCATTTGAAATGAGCCACCATTGCTAACTCGGGAACTGTAAGATCTAGAAAGACGGTTAAATGGGCAAAAAATTTCTATTTCACACGACAAATTTAAATAAAAATTTAAAAAAAAAAATTTAAATGAGAACATATATTTTTTATTTGCTCAATCGTTAGAGAATTTAATTCTGAATTCAGTGATATAATATTTTTATACTCTTTGAGAAAAATGCGTGTAAAATTTTATACTAATAAATGAATGTTTTGTTCTTGTAATTATGATCATAAATATTAATAGCCGGTATTTCCATCTCCGGATAAAGTTCATGATAACTATCCGTCAGATAAATAATAAAATATCGCATCGAAATAAGAGCATAAATGAGGTAAATTTTATTGAATGTCTTTTTTTAATGCGATATTGTTCATTTATTCGACGGATAAGTTATCCAGCACTATATCCGAAGATGGAAATACTGGCCCTAAGCCAAATAAAATATTCATGTATTTCTTTCATGGCATTCCAATTCTGCGTAAAAAATTAACACGTATTAGTTTTTTCCATTCATGACACTCTTATTATAGCCATATTTTAAGTAAATTAATATAAAACTTTACGTGCATTTTTCTTAAAAAAAATTTTATGTAAGGGAACAAATATATTATATCACTGAATTCAAAATTAAATCCTCTAATGAATAAGCCAATGAAAAATATATATTCTCATTTAAAATCAATTAGTTAGGTCCCATATTTTGAGAACCACTGGCCCAAAAAAATATATTTCTTTTCTTTAAATTTGTCTTTTGGAATAGAAACTGTTTGCCTATTTGACCGTCTTTGTAGCTCTTATACTTCTCGAACGGTGGCCCATTTAAAATGAACACTCTGTATACCCACTTATGTGTAAATATTCGGGTATTTACTATGAAAGATAAATACCTGGGTATCTTGCATCACTAATTATAGTTACGAGATAGATGTACATTAAAACTATAAAAAATCACATGTTGGTATTGTGCAAAAGTCTGGTTGTCAAAATATTATACGAGTATTAAATCGGAGATATGAACGCTGGGTCAAACAACATTAAAAATATGTTACGAATATAAAGCGATATATTTCTAGCTACAAGATACGCTATGTGGTGTGTAAAAGTGTGTGTGTGACATACCGAATCCTGATAGTCAAGGTCGCGTAGGTCGGCCTGCGAGCCGGTCTGCGAGTCACCGGGGCTGGAGTGACGCCGGTCGTCCACGCCGTCGCACGACGCGTCCTCGCTGCCACTTCCGTACTCCTGAACACATGTATATGCAACCCGTATACCGCGAATGTTATGCTGGATGCCAGCAATGGAGATATACCTTCACGTCAACAACGATATACTGACCATTTTTATATCTTTAAAATTGTAACAAATACATACTTAATAAATATGTATTGTATAAAATTAAAGTAGATACTGTTAAGGGTTCCTATTAAAGTATATGGAAAAGCAACCACATCATAAAACACCACGCATTTTTAGTGATAGATTTTAAAAATAGGATTGTAGTGTAACTTTTGAATTTTTGAAATTTCACCTATATAATGTCTAAAGGCATGGTTTCGTTGGCGCTGCCAGCGGCCGCTGTCGGCAGTGATGGACTGCTTCAGTGATGTTAAGAGTATATTCAAAAAATAACAAATATTACCCATGTTGTTAGTAGTGTTGCCGCGTGTCAAGATTTGTCGAGATTTTGCATTATCTCGATCTCGACAATTTTTTTTTCGAATTTGGAAACAATCTTGGTCTTGACCCTCGAGATTGAAAACAATCTCGATCTTGAGGTCGAGATCTCGACTATCTCGACTTTTCGGCTGTTGAGCAAATTCGTTCTAATATGTATGACTATGTATAAACTATTGCCTTACAAGCCCTTTAGAAAAATAAATTTTAAAAGAAATGGTAATTACATTTTGTTAAATAATAATTTGAGCTTAATTTTTTTCAAATATTTATTTCTATAATGAACCTCATGTGCATTTCTCATTTACATTAGCATCGAGTTAGTTTATATTTTTTTCTTATTTGAATTTTTTGACTATTGAATGAATAAAAACATCACAAAATGAACAGTAAATATAAAACACAATTTGGATAAATTTCTCGACTGTGGTACAGATTAGGTGTTAATAATTACTTGAAATCTCAGTCAAACAGAATTTATTCTTTCACAGAACCGACGTTTTGGTATACACATATACATCATCAGGGTACGAAAGATGTTACAGATTCATATACATAAATTTATGTACACGTTAAACGACTTATATATGTATACATGAATTTATGTTTATGAATCTGTAATGTTTTACTTAAACAGTATTGAGCATATAAGTGTATATCGAAATATTGTTCTTGTAAGAAAAAAATGCTGTGATTTTCTGTAATTGTTACTTAAAACTCAATACTATATTTACAATACTGCAATTTTCATTATTTTCTTGAAATATTACAAAGATATAAATAATAAATTTTATCCTATTCATTTATTAGTTTGCTATAATAAGGTGTTGCACGATTTTTTTTCTTTGTTTAATAGAAAGAATAATAAAAAATAATTTACTCGTATTTTTAGAACATACTTATTCCAAATTCAGAAGAAAAAATCTGATGTGGCCAACACACGATCTCCCGTCAATTCCGTGTTTGAAATAGCAATGAGCTTTAAGTAAAGTATCATTTCCGGTTGATCGTTTGTAAACAAAATCTAATTTGTTCCAATAAATAGAAAAGTCTGTAATACCAAATTTTGAATTATATTTTATGTTTTTCCTCGAAAATTTGTTAAGAGCTCCAAATTAAGTACCACTTCCGGTTTATCATATAGGTGTAGTCAAAATCTAATATTGTTTAAAATTATACACGAGTTTTAAATACCCAAATTTGAGAGGTTTTCAATCATGTTTTAATATATTTTTTCAAGAAAATCTATTTATATACTGATGTTCAAATGATGGAAACTTTGTTGTATGAATAATTAATAAAGTTTTCAAGATCAAGATCTCGTCTTTTCCTGTCGAGATTTGAAGTATGTAATCTCGTCTCGATTGAGAAACTGACCTTGAAATTTATTTGGATCTTGATCTCGAAATTTTACTCAAGACGAGACGAGATCAAGAGAAATCTCGTCTCGGCGGCAACACTAGTTGTTAGGAGGAAGTAACGCTGTACTTGTTGAATGATAAAATAAGTAATGGATTTCTCGGCGGAGATTGGTAGGAATTATATTAATAACCCATGTAGTTGTTAATTTTAGTTAAAGTTCCAAAATTTCGTAACTGGTTTTGTAACTTCATCAGGGAAATACTAAAATGTACATTTGTATTGTATAACTTGTGTGTTACATATTGAAAATTGTAATACTTACAAATATGTTTAACTATAAGTGTAAATTGGAAAATTAACAGTTGTAGAAACATCTATCTTCTTTAATTTTGTTATAGATACATGTTAGTAAATTTGGAAAAATTTTGTACTTTGCACAATTTAAAAATAAACATTTTAAAAGTGTTGTTAAAAAAATAAATTTTGAGTCAATTTAAATAAATTTAGACAAAAATGGTGAATAACTCCGAAATTATTGGCATAAAATAAATCCAACTAAATAATAAAATATAGGGTGTTCCATTTGAAAATGACGAGTTATAGTCATTTGAAATTGAGTAAATTTGATTCGCTTTATTTATTTATTTATTGATAGTATCCCATCCATCCCACAGGATCAAGATCCCAATTACGGGGTGGATGCAAAATATATACAAATACACTTACAATCAATGTTTCCACACAAAAAAATGTAGATTAAACATAAAAAAATAAAAATGAAATAATACTATAAAAACATATTTATCAATGCTTGCTTGTCGTCTTGGAGTTAAATGAAAAATATCTATTTCCACAGATAAACTATTAAAAATGTAGCTTCATAATTAGTACGTACAAATATACATCTAAATGTATTCTTGTTTCTCGATGGTAATCGTGGAACGGAGAATGGAATACTACGTAAAGAAATGGAATCGTCTATAAAATTATTCACTAGATTATATAAATAGATAGAAGATTGCATTATTCTCCTATTTTCTAACGAAATCAGATTGAAAGTCAGTAGCAAGTTATTATATGATGTCTCATGGGTAGGGTAAACCCCGTAAATTTTAAAATAACAATACTTTACAAATTTGTATTGTATCTTTTTGATAATATTGCTATGAACCTCATATATAGGATTCCATATCTGTAAGCAGTATTCAAGTTTTGAGCGCACAAAGGAGAAGTACAAAGTTTTTAAGGTTTTTAACTTACAAAAAGAACGACAATTACGAATTATAAAACCTAGTGTTTTGTAAGCCGATTTTACAGTGTAATTTACATGTGGAATGAAAGAGAGCTTAACATCAAAAATGATTCCTAGATCTTTAAACTCAGTGACTCGATCTAGCACATGGTGATCCATTTTATAAGTGTAAGATGTAAAAGAGTTTTTCACTGAATATGTCATAATTTGTCATAATTTTGCATTTTTGAATATTGAAATGTAGTTTACAAGATTTGGACCACAGTAAAATGTTGTTTTATTCATCCTGTATAATTATATTTAAAAACAAAATTATATGAGAACATAGAATATAGTTATAGTTGTATAGAAAATTTTTTTCTTAATTTTTACTATTAAAATAACTTTAGTATGCCTTTATAAAGCAAAGCGTGTATTAGGTCATTTTTAGAGAAAAAACGGAACAACTTGACAACGCCGAGAAAATTTTTAAAAAAATATATGTGCGTATAGGTGAATAAAATACAATTTAAATATATGAAAATATATAGGGTGTTCCGTTTAAAAAAAGAGAAACAATTCTTGTCGAGCCGTAATGCAACACTCTGTATATATATATAGGTTATACTCCTTGAGTACACGAATAAATTCTGTTAATAAATTTATGCTCTATTTCTAACGACAAGGGAGATATTGAAGACGGTCATTTCAAAGACTCATCCTGTATAACACATTTAGTACAATAATATTTTAAAATAAAGGTCGGATAAGCTCGTCGTGGGGTATCCAGTTTTGTTACGGGGCTTTTGTAAGTAATCTTATACTTTGAAAAATTCATCTCGTATGTATAAATGATAGTTGCTGAAATATCAAATGAACTATAAGTAATAATATTTTGTTTTGTAAGTCTTCTGTCAAGTTTACACTGCTGTTCTACTCAAGTGATACTCTTGTAATTATGTAAACTATACCGTGTAACGCTGGTGTAAATCTAGTTGCAAAAAGCAGGTCGTTTTGCTGACACACAAAGCGAGCTAGTGTACTAGTGTTTTCTAGTGTTTATGTACACAATATACCACAAACATATATCATCCTCATGAAATTCACTTTGATACAAGGATAACACCAATTTAATTAACATCATCTGTATTATTGAGGTTTGAGGGTCTTATGTGGGTAAACTTCAACATGCACTGATCGGTATACAATCATTGTCAGCCATTTATTATCTACTATGTGATATTGGAAACTTCCAGGACTGCAATTGTTGTAGAAGCTTATTGCTTATTTTGGCCAAGTGGTGTTGCACTGTGAATACATATGCACTGTACTCGAAGGTTGTTTCGACTTTGTTCCGTCTGCGACTGCGGATGAATGATAAATTTAGATTTAGAGGGGGGGGGGTGGTATTAGGAAGCTAAAGGGTTTGGTATCTTTTTTCAGTTCAATACATTTGTCCTCTTTTTTACCCCTCGCTGTCCTTGGTTCGCATATAAAGATTTGGTAAATGACCACGTTCACGGTGTAGTATCTATAGGTGAGAGCACGAGATGCGTTGACATGGCTAAGTAACTGGGAAACAAAATGGCGCTAACGCGACCCCTTACCATTTGACAAAATATGTTTTGCTACAAAATTCACAACAGGATATGGATCAAATAAAGAGAAATATAGTCTTTTTAAGGTGCCAAAAGGTGCAATTTATCGGCAGCCAGCTACATTATAACCACAGAAACAGGTACTAAGATATATTTCTGATTGAAAGGTGTCAATCTCAAGTGCATTTGACATGTTGTTTTATAATTTTACTGGAAGTATAGAAACGTTTTTGTATGGAATTTGTACAAAATACATACATAGAAATGACAAAAGATAAAAGGTAATGATTGAAATTATAGAATATTATGCGTTATGTATGAATAATTTAATATTTTAAATATTTTGTGTAAAAACCGGGTCGCAACAAAACCTGACATCTAGCGGTACACTGTATGAACTAGCCATTCTTCGTAATGCATTGGAATACGTCGTGCACTCACCTATAGATTCTACACCGTGACCACGTTTTAAGGTCCCTAGAATCCAACTGTAACATTTTCACGATGACGTGTATGTATGTGTGGATCCTCCACTCTAACTCAAATACTATCATTCAGAAAAAAATAACATTTAAAGGTATTTTTCGAAGAAATACTATTTTGGGCTCCTAGTAAAGTGCCATTTCCGGTTATCCGATTTCAAAATACAAGGTTTCAAAATTTTCTGAATGATAGTATTTGAGTTCGAGTGGAGGATTCATACAAACAGACATCATCGTGAAAATGTTAAAATTAGATTCTAGGGACCTTAAAACGTGGTCATTTACCAAAATCTCGATATGCGAGTTTTAGCACGATCCCTATACCTCCCTTACCAAGGGTAGCGGGAGGTAAAAAAGTAAATAGAACAATTGGAGAGGAAATCAATACAGTTTTCAGTTAAGTAAATATGTAGGTAAATTCAGATTAATAAAAATTAACGATTCGCAAAAAAAGTCTAAGCTAATCCTCATTTTTGAATTAGTGCATTCTATTCTATCTCGGTGTTTAAAATTTAATCTTCATTTTATTATTAAAAAATCTGATGTGGCCAACACCTTTCGCCAGATATTTTACTCTGATTGTACGCATAAAACGAAAAATATTTTTAAATACAAATACATATATTCATGTCTCACTACAAAATAATTCTCACATATATTTACAAAATCTATGGGATATTTTAATATAAATTATGTACAATACATACATTTTCTTTATATTCAATATCCTGAAATTTTCTTTTTCTATTTTCCTTTTCTTTTTCTTTATATTCGTCATATTTTCGCCAATTCCTTTTGTATTCTTTTTTACGCATATTCTTTTCATAATCTTCATAATGCTGTACAAATATTTTTGACAATGGCATACAAATATTTTTGAAAGTGACATTTATGTGTCAATTACAAACATTTGAATTTCTAGTCTTGAAGTAGTTTGATCTGATATTTTTTACATCAAATTATTTTATATGCATTTCCTTATCTCTAAATCTATAGAAGATATAATAATGAATTTATATTTATCGAATAAAGAATTTAACGTTCTTTAATATAAGTATTTACATAAATTTTCGATGAATAATATTTAGATGATTTTTTTCTTGTAACTACTACTTCCGGTTGTTCAATTGTTACCAAAACTTAATCAATTCTTCCCATTATTGTTAGATTGAGGAATCCGTAGTTAAAAATGTCTTAAGTTTTATAGTATTTGAGAAATCGTGGATCCAACATCCACACACACATCCACACACATACGGACATCATCGTAAAAATGTTATAATCGGATTCTAGGGACCTTAAAACGTGTTTATTCACTAAAATCTGGATATGCGATTTTTAGCATGAATCCAATACCTCTCTTAGCGAGAGGTAAACAGGTAGTTACATGGATTATATTAGAGTATATTTTAAGGAAGAAACTGCCAAAATTAGAGTAAATTTCGCTAATCCAAAAATAAGGATTAGCTTAATCTTTTTTGTGACTCGGGCTGTAAATGGCGGGAGGTATTGTGTTGGCCACACCAGATTTTCAACTTCAATTTCAGAAAAAGTAACTTCAATTTAAGAAAAGTAATAAAGTTTGTTTTTAGCGTTAAAAATGTCATTTTATGACACCAGTGTTAAAAGTGTTACTTTTGACACGTGTTAAAATTGAATGTCAAAAAATTACCATCTGATTTATAACGTGACAAAGGACAAAAGTATGGTATGTATTTCTCAGTGTAAGTCAAACTTTGATGAAAGTGGCCGAACATTTTAGATCTAAATCTAAGTGCTCAGTGCTTTAAAACATATGCAAAGCTATGCACTCAATCGGAACAACGCTCGCGTAATGTCACTCATTTTCTTGAAAGCGAGTCACAATAATTACAATCGGGAAACATTCCAACATCACTATTATGTTTCTGTAGTGTTATAGTGTCTATTGTAGTCTACTATTTTCACTACTTGTGTGTTGGTTATCTGTGTTGGCTACGTGTAATCACCTGGTGCTGATGGTCGTTCGGCAGGGCCAGATCGGACGACGAGGCCTTATCTCGATTGCTCCACCGCTCTCGATCTCGGTCTCGCTCTCGGTCGATGGCTGATGCTGCGGATGCTGGACGCCTATCATCCCCCATCATTATCGAAGAGTATTACGCGGGGAGATTTATATTTAGGATAGGTTTATTTTTTTTATTTAGATTGAATTTAGTTTATTTTGAGAAAGTTTATATTTTAGTTTTGTTAGTTATGGTTTTAATGAAAATAACCCATGCCAAATCACATACATATAGCGTATATTTAATGCTTATTGTACCCAAGGAAATTTCTCAAAGTTTTCTGAAATTTGTTTCCTTTAAGGGGACGTGTGAAAGCGTTCAAATCGGTTGAGAAATAGCTTAAATATTAGGCATTTTCGGATGCAGTTTTCTCAAATATAACAGAAGCAAATGACTTTAAAATTTAAAGTAGCGTACATTAGTAGTTCTTCTAGGGCAAGACGAAGTTTGACTACTCTTAATTATATGTAATTATGTCCACCTTATCAAATAAATTTACGTCTGATGCGGATCAAATCCCGAGTTTTATAGTTAAAGATGTTTGATTCGCTCTTGCTGTACCACCACTTACATTTATAATAAATCTTGCTATAAAAACCGGAACTTTTCCTAATAAATGGAAGAAGTCGCGTATAACACCTGCGTTCAAAAAAGGAGACAAGTCACATATAAAAAACTATCGGCCCATATCCATTTTAAACAACTTTAGCAAAGTTTTTGAAATGATACTATTTAAATTAATTTATAGTAACACTAGGTCTGTAATATCAAATCACCAACATGGTTTTATGACAGGTAGGTCCACCACTACAAAAGTTGCCTCATTTTCTCAATTCGTTTCGGAGGTAATGGACGATCGTGGCCAAGTTGATGCTATATAGCTATATACACTGATATGTCCCGGGGTTTTGATTCTATTGATCATGAAATTCTCTTGAATAAATTAGATTCTTTCGGAGCAGATTCATCAGTAATAAAACTAATTAGTTCTTATCTACAGGATCGTATTTGCTACGTTTATTACAATGGATTTAGTTTTTTTGAATTTCCAGCCATTTCTGATGTACCACAAGACTCCAACCTTGGCCCATTGCTATTTATTATCTTCATATTTAACACATTCTGCTGTCACTATTTATACTTGTATATACTCTAGCTTGAAACGAATAAATAATAATAAATCTTCATAAATGATCTAATTCAATCATTCTCCTGTCCTGTCTTGGCATATGTGGATGATATCAAAGTATTTAATCGTATTTGTACTCCCGACGATACCTTACATCTACAAGCAAACATTGATATATTTGTTCAGTGGTGTGAAAGAAATAAACTTGCATTAAATATTAATAAATGTTGCTCGATTACTTTTACCTTGAAGATCAATGTTATTAATTTTAATTATTCAATACTTGTAATTCTCATTGAAAAAAGGACCTCTGTCAAAGATCTTGGTATTACTTTTAGTCATAATTTTAGTTTTCTTGAGCATATACTTGATGTATGTAACTCTGCATGCAGAACTCTTGGCTTCTTAATGCGCTTAGCAAAAAATTTTAATAATCCTTTGGTACTCAAACCACTCTGCTTTCGTAATGAGTAAATTTGATTACGCTATTTTAATATGGTATCCTTTTTATGCCTATCAGTCAATGACTCTTGATCGTGTACATCGAAATTTTTTAAAATTTATGTCTTTCAAGCTAGATGGTGTGTATCCGGAAAGAGGACTTGATCAAAATAGCTTAATTGAACGTCATTGTATACCATCTTTATTGGGCAGAAGAGAAGCATCCAGTTCTAGGTTTTTGTGAATGCTAATGCACAATAAAATTGATGCACCATATTTACTTTCCTGTATCCCCTTCCAGATTCCCAGGTTTGCTTCCAGATATTCGAGGACATTCTACCTGGCCAAAACCCGTACGAATATTCTTCAGCGCTCACCAGTACATATCATGTGCCGTAATGCTGAAGTATACTATGAAGACATTTTTCACGTGGAACACTGCCGAAAGAATGTATTCTACTATAAATTTTGCTATATATATATATATATATATATATATATATATATATATATATATATATATATATATATATATATATACCGTGTGACTATCTTAAAGGTGTACATAGGAAATTAACATGGGAAATCAGTTTTTTGCAATTTAATTACCTTTACATGCTTTGTAACGACAGAAATTAAATATGAAAATGTCGGAAAATTACGTTGAAAATATCAACAGCCATGGAATTGAACAAAAAATTAATAAATGCTTGACGTTTTATTAAATTGTCAGAAACGTCAAATAAGTTAACTTACGTTGTGACAGATAAAACGTCAAGCATTTATTTATTTTTTGTTCAATTCCATGGCTGTCGATATTTTCAAAGTAATTTTCGAGATTTTCATAATTAATTTCTGTCGTTACAAAGCATGTAAAGGTAATTTTGTTTATTGATTTAGATGCAGAATTTTATGCCCTAAAACTTCTATTTGACGTGTTTTTGCTTAAAATAATTAGGCGAGCAGGAAATTGCAAAAAACTGATTTCCCATGTTAATCTCCTATGTACACCTTTAAGACAGACACACGGTATATATATATATATATATATATATATATATATATATATATATATATATATATATATATATATTCAGTTTTGTATTTAATCGTATTGTTCATGGATGGCTCTATATTCATATTTATATATTTATTTAATTATGTAATTCATATATTTATTTACTTATATTTGTTCTTTGTCCTGTAATTGGTTTTCTTGAAACTGTTGGGCAATAAATTTATTATTATTATTATTATTATTATTATTATTATTATTATTATTATATGTAAATACGTAGGTATGTATTTAGATTAATAAAAATTAACGATTCACAAAAATGTTTAAGCTAATCCTCAT
Source organism: Harpalus rubripes (assembly GCA_963082715.1). Classification (NCBI taxonomy): domain Eukaryota; kingdom Metazoa; phylum Arthropoda; class Insecta; order Coleoptera; family Carabidae; genus Harpalus; species Harpalus rubripes. The sequence goes on from OY720460.1 coordinate 12,292,581, forward strand.
TTTTGGGTTAGTGAATTCTCGATATTTAAAATTTAATCTTAATTTTATTATAGCTCCGGTGGCTCAATGGTTAGAGCAACGCCTCATGTCATGAATGCCCTCGGGGCTCTGGGTTTGAATCCCACTAAGGCATGGATGTGTGTGAATGTGAACCTACTCTGTAATTGGGATTTAATTCTGTTGAGGGGTTTAATATTAAGTATAAAATGCAGTCGAATTGCTAATATCGACCAATAGATATAAATGTAAAGCCAGTCATTTTCATGTTTCATTTAGTGTTTGCAATTATTATTGGTTATTTGCTATAGAAATATTGTTAGGAGTAACTTTGTTACAGAATTGGGGTAATTATATACAAAGTTGTCATTTTGCAACTACGTATGAATATCTATGAATAGGGCTACCTAATTTATTATGAATAGGAATAAGCTAATATTATTCATGGTAAACAAAATTCTATACCTACTGAATACAATTTTGGCAAGTATCACTCGAATGGAAATATATACGTTTGTGTAGGTAACTAAATTAAAACGATATAATCATATTTCCTTTAGGAAATAGAGTTTCTGATTTAATTTACTGTAAATCTTTCAAGTATCTGTGTTAAAAGGATATTATTTTGGTTTCTGAATCATTTTATGGTCATAATCCGTACAAAGTTTATTTTATTAATATCTTCTAAAACGTAATAGTCTGTGGAGAAACATTAATTTTGTTTTGGAGATTAAGTTAAGTCTAATGTCAAATAATATCGTTTTCCAGTCAGCGACAGTGAAAAATGGATAAAATTGGAGTTTGTAGCGTGATTCAATTATTTTTTTGGGAAAGGGATTATCTTTCATATATTGGGAGAATCATACCCTTCCTATGAAACCGTTTGACTTTAGGTAAACCGTTTGACTTTAGGTCGCAATGAAAAAACAGATAAGATCGCTAAAAAGAGAGTCAAATTACCGTTTTACGGGCCTGAATCTATTTGTGGACTTTTGAAAAGTCATGTACGGGCCCAATCTCATATTAGTTGGGCCGGTTAAGATTTTAAACAAACAAAATATAAAACCTACGCAAATGATGAGAAATTTCTACAAATTCCTTTCGACTAGTTTACAATATAGATTTTAACCTTACAAAAACGGAATATGTTATTCACGTATTCCGCCATTTAAAATTGGGTTACATCGCCTTTATTAATAAAACCAGTTTTAATTCTATTAGGCATTGGATCCCAAGGGCCGGTTTATCAATGCAAGGATAAATAATTTAACTGGCAGATAACTTTTTAACTGCCAGTTAAAACATAGAAAGCGTTTATCAAACAAAAGTTAACCTAAACTGTCAGATAAAATCGGCCAAAATTTATCCGTTACTTCAACTGGCAGATAAATCTATTATCTGGCAGTTAAAATATAAGTAGAAAATTTTACCCTCAAAAATTAATAAATATAATAAACAATTAATTAATTAAAATGTCGTAAGTATATTGTACTGATATTTTTATTAATTCTATTCAAATATTACAATTTTTATAACCTAAAATGTATAGTTGCAGAATTTTTTAAATCGATTCTATATCCCTTATGTAAAATGCTTTATTACCCTTGTATTACGTATTATAGTTTTAACTACGGACATTATACAAGAAAAAGAGACCAGAGAGATATATATTTCAGAATTTCATATAAGGAAAGCGTTGAATTCAATGAAGATATAATCAACCAGTTGGATAGTTGGAAGTTGCTATTTTCCCGTTCTTAAGGACTAGATAATGGTTAAACATATTGATAAAATGAATAAAGATATTACATACAAAAATAAAAACGTATTATAATCATACAAATCATTACAATAGTGAATAAAATTGTTGTATAATGCAACATTCATGTCAAATGAAACATATTGATTACAACAATAATAATATTTGTTGGTAGCAATAAATTAATATAGATTATAATATGAAATAATCAGTAAGAATGATTGCAACCTTAATTCATAATTATAAAATTTGGGCAAGTACAACAATGAAGAATGTTGAATAAACAGATATAAATAATTAGATGTTGCGCCTTCGTTCTTAAATTTTCCATTAGCGTTGATATCTTTTTTATGCATATTATGGTTCCTAAAATATATATTGTCATTTTATCAATATAAATATTTTTAATATATTTACCTATCAGTTTAAAAATATAACAATTCTGTATTTTGATGTACAATTCATACAATAATATCTAAAGTACCTCATTATTCTCAAATAATTAACAATAAAATCTATCCTATATAGATCTGTCAGGTCTGTATTCTTGATCTGTCAAAATATTTTGAAATTTGACACATGAGTCCCAAGCCAATCATTAAAGGTTTTACAATTTCAGTGTTACCAATATATAATTAAATGTAAGTTTATTAACTGGCAGATAACTTTGTATTGATAAACAATCGTGTAAAGTTATCTAACAGTTAACGTTAACTGTTAGATTGTTATCTGGCACTTTTATCCTTGCATTGATAAACCGGCCCTAAGTCCTGTACATTTTTCAGAGAGTACTGTCCCATATGTCTTGCAACAAGGTAGGTTTTACCGACGCACTTAATTTTTACGAAGTTGATTTTCATTGTGCCAAAATTACATGGAGTAAGTTTATATCGAAGTCCTTAATCGGATTTTTTATCAAATCGGATTTAAATAAATGCTAAATCTTCACTGTTTATACCAGAATAATTTAAAGCGATTTAGTACATTTGAATTTACTGTAGATTTTGAATTTATTACTGACACTTGGCATACCAGCATAGAATGTGTATACGAGTAATATTATTGACCAATATTAGTTTTGACTTTTGACCATTTTAACTTGACAATTGATAGTTTTGTTACAATTCACAGTGTCTACCATGCTGCTGTAAGCTCATATTTCTTTGAATTAGCTAGCACTTTTAATTATTTCATTTAACAAATTAATAATTTTTCCTTCCAGGATTAATTTTAAGAACATACTCTGTTACTTGTTGCGTCCACGAATTTCTTATTCCTCTACCGGAATAATTATTTGGGATCCAACCTAATTGTTTAAATCGTAGAAATGGGTTTTAGGATCCAGGAAAAATTTATTTAAACAAAGAAAGAATTGTGAAAAATTCATGGACCTCGCTGGGATTCGAACTCAAAGCCTTCCAATCGCTAGTCGGACGCTTTACCAATAGAGCCACGAGTTTCCGTTTTCACAATTCCATTTTTTATTTTAACATAATACATTAAAACGGGTATATGTTTGGCGGATATTTTGAAAAAACTGATAGGCTACAGATCATGTGATTTTGATGAAAACATCTCTAACAACCTTGTAAACAAAATCCAAATGAAAATCCGTAAACACACACTTTCCACAGTCGCATTTATTAAAAATCTAATAGAATTATAAAATTACCCGAATAGAAAAAATAGCATAAAAACATGTTTAATAATGACTGAGATCGCACTCGTCTTTTGTAAAACTCACCGCAAAGCGGCTCGTTTTCCAAAGTTGGACTTGCGGGTTAACAGATTGCCTTATAATTTTTTTTTAATATACCTACTATTATAAGGCATCAAAGATACATTTACCATCTTTTTATAAGTAGCTAAAGATTTTAACTTTTATTTTGCTTCCTTATCTCTCGAATGAAACACATGTAAACAATAATTTTGGACTTATTAGATGCAGTTATTAATTCTGAAGAGTCTTCGTATTTATACTTTTATTCTACAATTCATAGGACAGAAATTACAGTCATGAAAATTTTACCATTGTATTTGTTAAGATTCATAAAAAGTAGACACCCGGTACATAAATATTAGAATTATTTAAAATCTTCGACAACTGTCATAGCTCAACAGGATTTATCAATCACTTTACTGTACTGATTTTGTATAGTTAAAGCAAATGTGACTGTTTACGTCGTCTGGTAACTGCAAGCTCACTTCTCTCTTTCCGTTTTCCCATTTTTCCAATTACTCGATGTACGCCCCCTACATGCCTTCGCCCTAGGTCATGGCCTAGGTTGGCCTTATGGGTAATCCGGATCTGATAATCGTAAATAAACGTTGTTAATAATCGACGATTATGATTAACCGTGAAATTCTCATAATCGGCGACTACGATTAATCTTAATCGTAGTGGTTGTATCACTGATTGTAAATTTTATTATTTTTATACATGATTACTTTTAATTTGGTTTGGATATTCTATTTTTAAGTATTTCTACTAAATCTCAAATTGCTGATAACTTTTTCAGCTAAATCAAAATCTGTAGCGATATGTGATTTGGCATTGGGTTTATTATATATTTAACATATTGTTACCTTATGGAAGCTTGCCTATCTGCAAGAGGCAACCCTAGTCCCGAGTCCTCGCTGGGCGACCGGTATTCCTCCTCCTGCGGCTCGTCCTGCAAGCACAACAACACTCACACTCACACTCGCGTCCTGCCTACAACCTACGAATACGAATACGCTACGAGACAAACACAACCACAGACACAACACAACCAAACACAGGCAGTGGCGAGTGGCGAGTGGAGTGAGTGTTGTAGCTTGCACCACTAACAATAATACACTATACATAACATGCCAGATAAGATGATAGTACAGAGTCAACCAAAACAAGTACCATCCTTCAAACCTTTTTTTCTACAAAACACAAAAGATAGAAATAAATTCCAACGTAACACAAGAAAGAGTATATGTGTTAATAATTATTCGAAATCTCAGCTAAACAGGATTACACAACCCACGTTTCGGTACAACCTTGTAATTTCATCTAGGTAAGTAAGATCTTACGAAACCAGTTGAAGTTACGTCAGCTGTATTAAGTCTGGTTCAAGTAAGCTGTAAACTTAAGAATTTACCTTAGCATTAGTATTATGACTCTGCATCAATAAAGGCTGGTTCATGTAAACTGTAAACTTAAGACTTTACCTTAGCATTAGCATTATGACTTTGCATTAATAATTCGAGTATAGACAAATGCGTGCTACGGTGTATGTAGCTGTAACCTTAACTTTAGTATTATGCCGTAACCCTAGAATACGCCAATTTCTAAATTCTTAAGTCATAATGCTAATGCCGACCAATCAGAAGCTTGCCGCTGGCGCTATTCATATCTTTGAATTTGACGTTTGACGTTTTAAAAAATTCTGTCACATTTAAGTAAAAACGGTTTTGAAAAAGATATACAACTAATTGAATTAGTGGAACAATACAAATATAGGTCGGACTCCCCAACGCCTTTTCTTTCTTTTCTTAAATTTATTTGCCAAACCAACTATACTTATAAAAATTGTTGAAAATACAACAACGTCTGTATTACTATCCATATTTTATATGTCCTTGTATGTCAATATGAATGACGTGTCGCTGTTAGAAAAAATGACATTACCGACCTACTCTTATTGGTTTGCCCCACGGTGTAGAATCTATAGGTGAGAGCACGAGATGCGTTGACATGGCTAAGTAACTGGGAAACAAAATGGCGCTAACGCGACCCGTTACCATTTGACAAAAAATGTTTTGCTACAAGATGCACAGCAGGGTATGGATCAAATAAAGAGAAATATAGTCTTTTTAAGGTGTCAAAAGGTGCAATTTAGCGGCAGCCAGCTACACTATAATCACAGAAACAGGTACTAAAATAAATTTCTGATTGAAAGGTGTCAATGTCAAGTGCATTTGACATATGTTGTTTTATAATTTTACTGGAAGTATAGAAACGTTTTTGTACGGAGTTTGTACAAAATACATACATAGAACTGACAAAAGATAAAAGGTAATGATTGAAAATATTGAATATTATGCGTTATATATGAATAATTCAATATTTTAACTATTTTGTGTAAAAACCGGGTCGCAACAAAACCTGATATCTAGCGGCAAACTGTATGAACTAGCCCAGTTAGTTAGCCATTTTTCGTAATGCATTGGAATACGTCGTGCACTCCTCACCTATAGATACTACACCGTGGTTTGCCCTAAGAAGTACATGTACCAGGCAACGTAATGTAAAGTTTAATGCAAAGTCATAATGCTAATGCTATGGTAAAATCTTAAGGTTAAAGCATTGAATAAATAATCTACTACTAGTAGATTATTTATTCAATGGTTACAGCTTATACAAACCAGCCTTCAGAGTATGCGGATATACCAGGTGGCGCTGGAAATCTGTTACACGGGCATTTAACATGTTAAAACGGTTTTTCCTTGCGCGTTGCCCCCCAAATTATTTTAGAAAAAATTCTTCAAATAAAAGTAGAGCATAAAATTCTACTTATAAATTAATAAACAAAATTCATTTCCTATGTTTAGTAACTCTAGAAATAAAATATGAAAATTTTAGTTTAATAGCGCTAACCGTGGAATAAAACAAAAAGACAAACAAATGATTGATATTTTAACTGTCAAATATTGAGATTTTTTCAAACAGATAAAAAAATCATACATTTGTTATGCTTCTTGTTTTAATTCCATGGCTATTGCTATTTTTAACGTGATTTTCGACATTTTCATATCAAATTTCTGCCGTTACAGAGTACAAAATTAATTTTGTTTATTGATTCAAATGCAGAAATTTATGATCTACAACTTTTATTTGGAGTATTTTTTTCTAAGATAATTTGGAAAGCAAAGCGCAAGAAAACTGTTTTTCCATGTTAAATGCCTATGTAACGAATTTCGAGAGCCACCCGGTATATCCTTTCATGTGTACTCGTAACGAAATTTTTTAATCTTTTACTGTTTTTGTAGAATAAAAGTTTGAAATGTTACATTTCTTTTTGGCTCACCTAGTATAACGATACACTACTAATACAGAAGAACACATGTCTAAGTTATACCTACTCTAATATTATTGTAATTCATCTAATTATATACGATATTATCAGTTAGATAAAGAAAAATGAAGAAAGTGTAGGCACTAAATTGTACCAATAATTTAAGTCTACTGAATTATTAAGAGAGAAAATTGAAGAAAAGATATGTACTAACTATAAAAAGACATTCCATAATTTCAAGTATACAGAGTGTTACAATAATGTGTACATGTATCGAGACTCCAAATGCAGACATTTATATGAACAACTGTTTAACTCTGATTACTTAGTTATTTACTCGTATTTATTACATTTTTAAAAAAAGTTAAATACTTAAGAACGAAGTTTGTGAAAAATTCGATGATTTCACGTGGGACTTTAACAAACCCAAGACCTCCCTGTTTACTAGAATGCTTTCCCGACTATGCAATCCACACGAAATCAGTGGACTCTTCATCAATATTTTGTTTAGTATTTAAATAATACTAGGAATGTTATAAAAGTAATCAGTGGCGTTCTCAGGATTTTGGCCTAGGGGGTGAGGGGGGGGGGGGTTATATAGAGGAAATTTATTTATATATATATATATATATATATATATATATATATATATATATATATATATATATGTATATATATATATAATTTTGTGTGTTTGCTTTCAGCGATATTTTTTTAAATATATACATTAGGGTAGACCTTGAAAGGGCTCAGGTTGAATTTTATTCGGGCCGCCCCTTAAAGTGGTGCCAAGTAAATTTAAAAAAATGCGCAGGCAATGATTCCGCTTAATATTAATATTTGATCAAACCTAAATTGCACTTGATTTTTTCCCATTTAAATAACATTGGGTTTTGACACATTTTGGAACTGTATTTTTCTCAAAGGCGATAAAAAATCCATTTAATATTGGAATATATACTAGAGTGACCCGAAAATATGTGAACAAAATTTAAAGTCCCAATAAATATTCTTAAGACAATTGTAGATAGCTTTTTTTGGGCGATAGTTAAGAATAATGATTGGGACTTCAAATTTTGTCCACATATTCTCGCGTCATATTAGTATATATTCAAACATTGAGTGGATTTTGAAACCTTCTATTGGCTAAGAAAAAATTAAGTTCAAAAATGTGTCAAAATCCAATGTTATTTAAATAGAGAAAATCAAGGGCATTTTGGCACGGTCAAATATTATTATTAAGCGAAATCATTTTGCCAGCACAATTTTTATTTATTTGGAACCATTTTAGGAGGCGTCCCGGTTAAAATTCGACTTGACCCCTTTTAAGGTCCATCCCAATATACATATATTTTAAACAATTTCATATACTTATTTTCTCATATTTAAAATAAGAGCAATTTTTTTTAAAGATATTAAGGTATAGGAACGTTACATTAAAAATATCAGAAACATTAAAAAAGAAAATCTGTCACACCAATTTTTTTCTTGATAACAAGTTGCAATTTCTTTTTTATTGTGAACGATACTTAAATCAGATTTACTTAAGTGAAGGGCCATTGTTAGAAGAAATTTCGAGATAAATGAACAAAACTTAGAGCAATTTTATAACAATTGTTACAAATAACTCAAAATATCACTGATATAAAAAAATATGCGTAGGTAGGGGGGAGGGGGCGATTTTCCCCATCGTCTTCCCCTGAGTACGCCACTGAAAGTAAAATGTTAGTTATATTGAAAATAGACAAGATAAAATCAGGATTAAGACGAAAAAAGTTTTTAAAAAATTGTTAGTTTTTGTAATATTTGATATCTTAAGCATTTATATACCGAGTACGTGCCATAGCATCTAAGCGTCAGCCACTCAAATTTCACACGTCTAAATTTGTCCTGGCTTATTTCGGCCACAACAAGTGGTGTTGGTAATACAGCAAACTCTAAATATGTCGACATTTATTATGAATTGTGCAATAGAAAGCGTATCTAATTTAACCAAACCTAACGTAACCTAGAGTGATCTCCGCTTGGCCACGCCCACGAATCCAATTTTTGAATTATTCAGGGGAAGCACTTTGGATTTTATATATTGAAATATATTTGTCTTTCAGTGCACATTCTTCATTAACATTACATATCCTACAGGTTGGGTTTACTAACTAAAGAAGGTGTCTTTACTGCACAATACAAATCATGACAGACGAAAATCATCATACTGTAAACATTTCGATTAAAAAATGTTTGGGCGGTAACAATAAATGAACGACTAATTGGTACTCATATACCTCTTTACCTGGACAAGAGTTTGTACCTACTTTCATTTTTTAAATTACGTATTTAAACTACTATGTTTTGTCGACGATAAACGATAACTCATTTCATATCCTCATAACTATGCTCTTCCTCTATTCACAGATGTTTAGAAGTCTATTTTAATACACAATTTTATTATTTGGTAACCAAAATTTAAATTTCTTTATTTTAAAAATTGTACTAATACGAATTTATTACTAATAAATATGTTTCCGTTGATCGTTTATTAATTACTGCAAAAAAGCAAATACCAGCCGACAATTTTTGTTCCGTGTGAAACGAAGTTAAATTCAGACAGCAGAGGGCAGCAGCGATCAGACCATAGGCGGGTAACTAAACTGCACAACTTTGATTACAGGTTAATCAACATGCGTCCGATCTTCAATAGTTTGCGAGATATAAGGCAGTAAAACGTAGAATTAACTTTCCGTAGAGTCTACGTTTATAAAAATAAATTTAATTTATTTATAATCTTGTATACGTATTTGATTTATGGCTGAAGTTAGAATTCAACATTGAAATTGTATATTCAATTATTTCTATTTTGCCGGAACGAAACGAGACGAAACGAATGTAAATAAACAGCATTAGAGCGTGAAATTAGGCCCAAATCACAATACAACACGAACAAATCACATGTGACGTCAGCACAATTAACTTTTGTATTTAAATTTCCACAGTACATGTCATGCAACATGCTCATTAATGTTACAGTATACAATATAAGTACATATATTTCACTACAGTACAGTACAAAGTACAACTTTACATATTACAACATTATTACGTCAGTACCAAACCAATATTCAATTTTGCAACACACAAAACATACATAAAATAATAAACATAGACTCTGCAAATTTATAAATAACATTTATTTCAATTGAATCATTCAAATAAAAACAAAATTCCTTAAAATGCATCCTTCAATTTATGGTAAGACGTTGGTCATAATTCCACAGAAACATTTGTATATTAGGCTAATCTGCAAAGGGTTTAGTGTGAAAATAATTGGTGGCAAGAAGGAGTAAACTTTATTCTCTTTATTGGAACCTCCAAACAGACATACTAATTTTGCACCCTCTAGCGACCCCGGATTTTCCAGCCATCTTTGATCAATTGTGCAAAAAACGAGATTTTGGCAATTTTCTTGAAAAAGTGATCCGTATCAAAATTTTATAAGAATACAAAATTAAAAGGGTTCTTACATTTTTTACCTAGGATGAACTCTCAAAGAGTTATATTAAAAAATAGTTAACCAGAATAACAATTTATGATATAAATTGAAATTACTCAAACAATAAACAATATTAAGTATTTAATACTTAGTATAATAGGTTTTACTATTTATGACTACGTTTATCTCGACGTTTGAAGCCGGTTGAATTTAGTAAATTCCTTTTCAATCTTCGAAATAAACGATCAAGATTAATATTTCAAGCCGCTTGAAAATGTTAAGTCAAGCCTATAAAACAACAGGCTTGGACTTACAAAACGGCTTGACTTCTGTCGAAATAAACAGTGAAGCTTCAAATAATGTACCTACACATGCGCACATCCGCAATATGTTGCAGTGTTACTAAATTCATATCATTTGTTGAAGAAATAAAAGGTTTTTTAATGTTTTTGAAAGAGAAGATAAATAACAACATGACAATCATATATCTCTCCCTGTTTGTCTGCATAAACGAGTACTTAACTATCTTTTTTTAGTCGATACGAATTTAAAGAAGATTGAAAATAACTCAATCCTATTTTCAATCCGCTGAAATAAACCAATAGGATTTTTCAAGATATAATATACTTGAAGCCGCTTGAATTATCGAGATAAACGTAGTCAATGACAGTTTACATTGGTATCAAAAGAAGTAAATTATTGATGATTTTTAAATAATTTTTTTAACGCTTTCTTACAAATTCGTACACAACTCACACCCGGTTAAAGATACACCGCGGTTTGAAAATTTGAAATCAACATGAAATTCACTTTCTTGTCATGTATTAGACGATTCGCGAGTTACTAACAACTTAAACGTACATGAACATTTTCTAATATTCAAAACATCTGCAAATCGGCTTAGTTATCATTTTTTCATCAAAATTTTGACACGATTAAAGATAAACAATATCACATATTTAATACGTGTCGAAATTTCAGATGAAAAAATGGGATCTAAACCCATTTGTAGATGTTTAAAATTTTAAAGACATTTCATGTAAGTTTAAGTTGTTAGTAACTGGCGAATCGTCTAATACATGACATGAAAGTGACTTTCATATTGTTGTGGATGAATTTGGAGAGCGTTGAAAAAATTATTCAAGAATCATCAATAATTTAAGTACTTCTTTCGATGCAAACTGTTATAAATCGTAAAACTTTTAAAAACTAATTATTAAATACCTATAGTATATTCCGTAACTTAACCGCGGTGACCAAGGTTCTGGTTAGGCGTTCCGGAATGTAACCAAAACATAATTTCAGGATCGAGGTTCCATTTCGGAATGTGGTTCCTAAAAGTTTTGGTTACTTTTTCGTGACCACAACGACCACAATTTTTTTGTGGTTATGTGGTCATTTTTTATTTCTTATAATATAATGAATAAAATTGTATAAATATATAATTATTATTAATATACAATATTTACGTTAGTATAAAATAGACCAATAGAGTTACGTTGTCACTTATTTCTAATGACACGGTGGTTCCCTGCTTTACCGACACAAATTAACCAAGATGTTCCAAATCACAACCACTTTTTAATAACCATAACCTGACCACGTGAACCACAAGAAAACCGTAACCACGGTCGTGGTTAAGTTACGGAATATACTACTAATATTGTTTATTTTTTGAATAATTTAAATTTCTTTCATAAATTGTTATTCTAGTTACCTTTCAATAAATTAGTAATTTTTTACTCTATAGTATGCATGAACTCTTCTTTCTATTAATTAATATAGAAACTTTTGGCAGCTAAAAAACTGTTATTCTATATAATATCCCTATGACCCGTTTAAAATTTACACCCTGTATATTTATTTATATTTTTATAGTAGTATTTATTAACTCGTCAACTTTTATATTGCAATTTAAAAGTTATCTTTTACGTGATCGCAGTTTGAAGCATGTGACATTTTTATTGAATTTTTTGTTTGACGTCAAACCGTTTCCGAGTAAATTAGAAGGTATGTGTTAATAATGTTAGTTTAGAAGAAGTAAATTAATTATGTGTGTATCGGATGCGTGATTTACTTGCTAATTTCAACTCCCAGCTACGGAGCACGAACTGGACTTTAATATTGAGCGAAACTTTATTTTGTTTACTTACAGAAGGGATAAAGAAAACGAAGAATAATTGTGTACCCTGGCTTTCAAAGAGTTGGATTTCGCAATGAAGGACAAAGTCAATATATTATAATTATCGTTATTAAAGGCCATTTCAGATGTTTACAGATTTACAAATACACATTAGACAAAGAATTCATAGACTTCTAAAAATATTACGTTTTACGATCAATGCAATATCTAGTGCTTTTAATACATTCTTTCTAATACTCGTACATTGTTCAAAATAATGGCTATTCTTTCAAATTACAATTTATGTAAATGGAATTGAAGACCATTTGAAAAAAACAAGCCTACCCCCGGTATTATCATTATCAACAGACATTTAATTTTAAATGAGCATTTAACGAACAAAAGCATATCAAAATACTATGTTATACAAGAATTCTAATATTGCAACCTGAATTTCGATATGCTTTTTTTATTTAACTAAAAGCTCCTCAATTGATTAATTGAATTGAACTTTTCAACAACGGTGAGATAAATTTTAAAATAGCAATTTTCAGTTTTCTTTTTTACTTCCTAGTACATAGTAAAAGAAGTATAGTAATCGCAAAAAAATTCGGGTTTCAAATTCCAGCGGAAATATCCATTTTGACCATCCCTGAATCTATTTTGACTAATTTCGTCGTGACGTCTGTACGTACGTATGTATCTCGCATAAATCAAAAACGGTAAGCCGTACAAAGTTAAAATTTTGTATTTAGGACTGCTATCTAGTTGTGCACTTCCCTTTTTGGTTATTACATAATTTCCAGAAATGGTACTTTCATTAATTAAAGCCTATAATAGATTTTAATGAAAAACTATTTTAAAATATAATGAAAAACTTTTCAAATTTAGTATGTAAGACTTTTATATCAACGGGAATAACATAGTAGATTTTGGTTAAAATACGCTAACGGGTAGTTTTTCTTGAATAAAATGGTTTTATTTTTATTTTCGAAATAAATGCTTTAAATAAAAGTTTAGAGAATTAAATTCTGCGTCTAATAGGTACATCAAGTATTATTAAATTAGCTCTTTGTATAAGCGACATATGTAAATTAAAAAATCTGATGTGGACACCACACGACTTCCTTGTAGGTACGCAAGACCAACATAAAAATATAGACCCAATTATAAAATTGCACGTATTTGACGTAATTTGACATTAACTTTATTTTTTTTGTACTTTTTTGTCCTAATCCATAGCAAGCTTTATTACAAAAACCAAAAAGTATATAATTTTTAAATTTACATATCTCGCTTATACAAAGGGCTAATTTAATAATATTGGTAGTGCTAGACGCAGAATTTAATTCTCTAAACTATTATTTGAAGCATTTATTTCTAAAATCAAAATAAAACCATTTTAGCCTATTTTAACCAAAATATACTATGTTATTCCCAATGACATAAAAGTCTTATATACCAAATTTGAAAAGTTTGGGATTATATTTTAAAGTAGTTTTTCATTAAAATCTATTATAGGCTTCAAGTAAAGTACCATTTCTAGAAATTGTGCAATGACCAAAAAGGGTGGTGCACAACTAGATGTCATAATAGTCCTAAATACAAAATTTCAACTTTACAATACTTCCTTTACTATGTGCAAGGAAGTAAAAATTATATACTACTTTTTGGTTTCTGTAATAAAGCTTGCTAAGGATTAGGACAAAAAAACAAAAAATAAAAACAAAAAATGTTAATGACAAATTACGTCAAATACGTGCAATTTTATGATTGGGTCTATACTTCATGTTGGTCTTGCGTACAAGGAAGTCGTGTGGTGTCCACATCAGATATTTTTTTGAATAACTTACAATTTTTTCGGAATTTTAAATTTGTCTCAACGGAATCTGAATCAGCACTTAAAACTGAACATGTCCCATTTAACCGACCTCTTATAGTTTCCGAAATCCTAATGACAACCTACTTAATTCCGAACACCTTGTATTAGTGTCTTAAGAAAACTATTAAATTATTAAAATGATAATTCTAGACTTTGTCCTTATCCAAAAACTAGGTCTTTAAAACCAAGGGCACCCTTAAGCATATATTTCTTGTAAACAAACTATAAGTTTTGCAATATCTGTTACGTATAACTTGTGTGTGTTGTGGGAAATTCGTGCTAAAGTTTCTGTTTGTTTGGCTTGGTGCCAAGTGCACAGGTTGCAGTGTCTTTTTTCTCCGCTGGAGCGTCAGTAAAAACTCCCGTACAGATGTAAATCTAATGAGTTGATTTGAATAATTGCGGTATTTATCAAACTGCCTCCATCATTGTGCTGGTATTCGAGCGTGGTGTAGCGAGTGGGTACTTAGTCACCCAGGATTATCCAAATGCTTTTCTTTTACTGCCTTTATTGCCAGATAATTTGTAGCATTTCTTTCGAAAGAAGGAATCCACCTGTTTTAGTATGAGAATTTATTTGAATGCACTTGAATGGTGTACTGTAAATTTTTTCATGACTATTCTAACTTTAATATAAGTAAAATATGTAGTTGCAAAATGGTTTTTTTTTCGCACTCGACGAGAACTTTTCGGCAACACGTCCTGAGCGAAAATAGTATATTAAGGAACAAGGGCGAGTTTTCTAATTGACAAGTGCGAAATAGTATTTTATGTACCAAAGACGTTACGATGATGATAATGTCAGAACGGCGACGAGGATCTAGTCCGAGGGCCTTTGGCCCGAGGTATATATTTCGTCCGATGGGCATTATCATCTAGTAACGCTCGTGGTGCATACAAGATGTTATGTCTTACTATACTGTATTTCAGATAAGAATAGACTTAGACGTAAGATAGGGTTTACGATTCCAGCTTTCTGATTGGTCTAAACGCAAACCAAATTTACAACAGCAATATGTAAATCAGATATATTATTTATTCCATTTTGATTTTATAATCTATTTAACTATAAGTAATTGTTTATTTACTAAATAATTAAAAATTATCAAATTTTGACATTTCGAGCTGTCAAGTATGTCATACGCGAAACAAAACTAATTCTTAAGTTTTATGGGCGTAAACAGGTTGGCTCAGCAGCGCCACCAAGTCTATTCTTATCTGAAATACAGTATAGAGTGTGTGAAATAAGTTTCCATTACAATAATGCTTTAGCTTTGGCGATGCTAAGGAAGTTGTTTAATTGTTTTGTTTATTATCAACATTTATTTATTTTTAAAACATCAACGTTCTATATCGTTGGAGATGATGAAATGGGCGAATTTGATGTTTCGTAAGATATTTTATCGAAACGGTGGAAAGAAATTATTTTGAATGCTTCTGCATACTTCGAGGAAGACAAATGCATAAATGTTCCCCTAATTATTCCATTCTTGTCTGTAGAAGATGTAAGTATTATACTTTGAGGTTCGTTTTCACAAGACAGATCTCAGTTCTTTATTTCTTATGCACTTATTTCTGAATATTATTACATTTTAGAGAGTTTGTACTGCTTTGGATGTGTCACATGTGACGGTAAGTAATATCAAAAATGAATTCAAACGTGGATAAATATCGTCCCCAAAAAAATTAGTGGTCCGTCATCCGTCCAAAATCAATGCGAAACATTGCAGTCTGCAATTCGACGTAAACTATTATTCAAGGTCATTTGTTCGAAGAAAGAATACTCAGCACTTTATAGTAGTAGCTTAGCAACATTCTGTATTAAAAAGAGAAAGACTAGTTAACGTATGTCTATTTAATTTATGTGTAGTGACAGATATACGTAAATGGTGCTCTTACTTTCTAATACACTTAAATAGTAATGACGTATGTCGCAGAGTTATAGACATGTAATTATCTACTACACTGCCATCTGTACTAATATTTGTCCAGTGACGTTGACATTTAAATCAAATTATTAATTTATGGTTTATGTCACGACTATATTTTTGTTATATGCAAAAACGATGGTGAAGAAAATAATAGTATATTATTCAATGAGCATGTAATGTATGGTATTACTCATGAGAATGAAGTTTGCATCACGAGCGAACGCGAGTGATGTAAATCATTCGAATGAGTAATAACCATTACATGCGAATAGAATACTATACTTTATCCACAATTGTCAAATAATAACATATCAGTGACATATTGGTTTTGAAAAATAAGTAGAATTTTCTCACTGACAAATGCAAAAATGTTTTTGTTTACATAGACAAATCTAGTCATCGGTGTAGTTGTAACAAAATTATGAAGTGATTTGACATTTAATATAAAATCTTAAAACCGACTATTCAGCTACAATTCAAGCTTAAGAAGAAAATAAAAGTATGAAAAATGACAAAACTAGTGTAATTTTGGCTTTTTATGTGGAAAGAATTACTTATTAAAAGTAATTTTGTGTGTATTCTTTGAAAGGTAGGATTTGAATTTGGCATAACGATTGAATAATATTATTCCATTGAACTGTCAATATTATTCAATTAGTAACAGTAACGAAGGTCATTAATTGATAAAAATCGGTAGAATTATGGGTATATTATTTGACAGTTGTGGATAAAACTTATTAAAACATTATTTAAAAAGAAACAACAATTTTCAAATAAAGTACATTTATTTTTTCAGTTAAAATGTATCCATAAATATTTCGCGTTGCATGCCTGTGGTTACAAAATGCAGTGAATAGAAGTTATTTGCAAGTAATATTATATAAGACGCTTTATAAATGACCTAGAATAGTCATATTTCGTGAATAATACTTTATTTACTATTTACATGTGTGGTGAAAGTAAATTGCTTTTTAAGGCCCTTTTCATAATCAATTTTAATTATTATAATTAAATTAAAAACGATTTCTGTGTTGTGCTTTCAAATGTGATTCTTATTATATTAATTGTTGTAATCAATTAATGTATTAATTGTTGTAATCAATCCTTATTATTATTGTAATGAATTTTAATTAAAAAGAAAATCATTTTCATTATACACCGTTCATATTATTTCTAATTTAAAGTCCACAAACGATTATCGGATTACAATGAGGGCATAATGAACTATTTTGCCCTCATATAATGCCCCGGTTGTTATAGATATGTTTATATACACCGTATCCTAGCAATAAACAGTTCATAATACTTTAGTAAAACATAAAAGATTAAATTAAACAAATGTTGCCCATTTTATTGGTACAACCAATGGAAATTTATTTGTTATTATTTTAAACAAACTGTAAAGTAACCTGATATAAAATATACAAATATTTAGCCACTTTGAAAGGAAATAGGTATTTATCACTATTTCTTCAAACACATTGTAAAATCCTAGCACTCTTCATAAGTGCTTAGAGTTGTTAAGACCTCTGGTTTACATGTTGAGTAATCCTAATTTCTCTTTACCTCTTAATATGGTTTCGCGCGAAGTTTGACTACTGAAGAAGAGAACATTGCTCTCGAAATTATTATCAAATACGTATAGCGATATGTTAAGTGATGAAAGCAGTAATAGAAAACCATTTCATCCCGCTGCTAGTGTCTTATCTGTGATGTTAGCGTGTGTGCGTTTGTGCGTGAGTGCGTGCTTGTCCACATCCCTTTCTGCTCAGGGTGGTTATGGTAATGGTCAGTATGTGACGTGGTGACGTGAAGGTACGCGGTGGATAGAAGAAGACATGACATGGCAAAGGGTAACCAGAACCAATATCAGACAGACGGTGCTAGACAGTACAGATGAAGGGACCAAGAGAAAAACCAAGAGAAGAGATAATAAAAGATGTGAAAGAAAAAGAGACAAAGTGACTCACCGGTGCTGAGATCTCGTGCAGGCTTGACATCAGCATGTGGTGGTTGCCGGTTTCTAGCTGCAGGCCACCGCCGCCGCCTTTTCTCTGGAAGAAAAATAAAGTTGTTAGAGAAATATAATATTCTTTTCCTGTATATGTACTCGAAATAATAGGACTGTTGCACGAAATTTATTTGCCTTCTACATATTAAGGCTTGATTTACATTAGCAGTACAATGACAGTACAGTAACGGTACGATGACGGTACAATACTTCTTGCTGCAATGTATTTTAATGGACCCATTTAAATCTACGTTCTCGGTACGATGACGGTACAATGACGGCACATTGATATTCACTGATTTACATTAGCCATACGACCACGGTACCGTATAGTTTTGTTTCTATTGAAAAAATATTGTATCATAGTGACATCGTAGTATTTGCATGCTAGGGGGTGTGAAAGGTTGTATTTGAAAAGTACGTGCACGTCACGTTGACGTTCATACCAAAATCAGTTATACTAGTACGTGATTGACATCTGATATGTTTTTGACTTTTTGATGTTTGTCTTTTAGTCAAACCAATATGTAGTTAAAATGAACTAGAAATGAGAAATTATTGAACAAAAGTTTCTGCTTATGGCAAAAACGTAAAATATACACTATAGTTTATTACAATAAGTACATAAAAATATGTCAAGATTATTTCATTCGTTTGGTTTTTACCTTCCGTCACCTTTAGGTAAGGAAGGTATTGTCTTTGGTCAAAAAATTCGGTGGTGAGTTTTTGATGAATAAGCACGTTTTAGGGTCCCTACAATACGATTTTACTATTTTTACGTTGATGTCTGTATGTGTGTGTGTGTGTGTGGATGTGTGTGTGTGTGTGTGTGTGACAAAATTTTCGTCTACGATAACTCTAATACTACAATTCCAAAAATTATAATTCTTTCGTATTTCTCTTCGTTGTATCCATATGAAGAGCTGATTAGATTTTGGTTATAATTGGTCAACCGGAAGTACCCTCATTTGCAGATTTTAACAGTTTTTCTTGAAAAAACGATGTTAAATATAATTTTTCACATTTAATATTATTATAAATATTAAAGAACATTGTATTCTCTATACGATTTGACTGCATTTTATACTTCATGTTAAATGGATATAGAGTTATAAAATTATAAAGAAATTAAATTTCATAAATTAGCCAGCTATGCTAGAAACAGCTACTATATTAAGAAAATTCTGATTTAAAGATGTCAGCCTTGGATGTCAGTGTCAAGTGCAATGACATATTCGTAGTATATTTGTGTTAGGATCTTTTAGCTCGAAATTTTCTGTATGAAATTTGTATAAAATACATACAACTGTCGAAAGGTAATGTACATACACTTTATAATCTTTTGCAAGGAACTTTATGTATGGATTTTATAGGAAATACATACGCATTTACGAAAATTCTACCGGTAGATACCGCTATACCGACTGTGTTCGAAAACACGAGTGGTAAAAAGTTACCGTGTTCGAAAATTGTTCAATATCTACCAAATCCATCTACTGGATTCATGAAGAATCTAGTCTCAAAAAAAGGTAGTGATGCAAAGCGAAGCGTGTGCGTTAAAAGTGGAAATGTGTTCAAAGTAGGCTCATTTTGTTAACTACGTTAAATTTCTCACCTGTTTTAAATTTTCAAATTTTTTCGTATGTTATGGATCTATCTTGTTTACACTTGCGTTCTTATAATATCGATTCCGGTAGCTATAAACTGATAAAAGCTGTTTACTGGTAACAGTTCACCGGTAGAATTTTCGTGAATACCTCATATAATTGACGGAAGGTATTGTGCTGGCCACATCAGATTTTTTAATTGTCAAATAATGTCAAAAAATAATAAATAAAATTTGCTTGAATTGAATAATTCGGCATATTTAAAGATAAGCAAGTAGTACACGCAATATTGAAACGATCTTGTACCAATAAAATTTAAAGTAGCAGTACCTATTTGCAAAAATGTGTATAAAACTAACAATATTATAACTTTTGAAAATATTTTTTTTTTTTTAAATACCTTCAAGTATAGGAATATACTACCACGTTGAATCACAAACTCATTTATTAAGTTACGAACACTCGTTTTATTCAATCTAAATAAATTATTGAAATTTGAATCAGGAATTTCAAAATGATTCAAGGAGTCCTGTAAATTTCGTTTTATTATCCTTACACAGTTTCTATATATTATCACAGGAAAAATATTATTTCATGCAAATTACACCAAAAAAGAATTTACCTATTACAATGTTCTTCTAAAAGAACTTCTATATACAAAATTTGTTGAATATTGTCCATTTTATTATAAATAAATAAGTATATTATCACGGCATAACCGATGTACACACAACCTAAAATATTTTATGAGTCTTACAGCCAAGTAATAATTGACAGTACATATTTACGATAAATCGGAACGATTTACGAGAACTCGTTTGTTACGATATGCGTCAGAATTGCATTTTTCATCGTAGTGATTTCCGAGTCTTACAGATATCGTAACTAACGTTACGAGTGTGCACAGAATAGCAGCAGTATGGTGCTATTCTGTAACTTTGGTCTGTAAGACTGTAGCTCTATAGACTCTATAAGCTATAGAGCTCTGTAAGACGACAGCTTACAGAGTAGTAAAATTACCTATTCTGTAACTCCCTCTATAACAAGTCTCGCTACAGAGTTATTCTTATAGAATGCCTAACTTCATTCCTGTTTAGCTGTCAAATATGCTACAGTATGTTTGACACTAATTTTGTAGGCATTCTAAAAAATATGAAATAGAAACGATTGTTATATAAATAATACACTATAAAATGGTAGGTATGTTGGTTCAAAGATACATATTCCATAATATGTAGATGAATAAGCAATAGATTCCATCACGATTTTTTCATATATAATATCATAAGTGGTAAATTTTTGCCGGAAAAATTTTCAGATTGTTACGAGAGCCGGTTGCCTAGCAATTTATTGAGTGACATTGACAAAAGAATCACGAGTTGTCAAACGAGTGATTTTTGACCAATGTCACGAGATAAATTGGCAACAGGCTCGAGTAAAGCAATCGGAAAATTTTTCCAGGATAAAATTTAACCACGAATGGTATTCGGATGACTATTTCCAAAATAAAAATCAGGTAATCATTTATATAATTTTTTTCTTGACAAAAATCTTGTAATTTTTATTGTGTTTAGAGGTATTATGTTTCAGTTTGCTTTTTCAACGTTTTAAATAAATTCCTGTCCGAATCGACTCGTTTTTAATAAAAACTGATAACACTGAATTTATACAGACTTTGACAGGTATGTAAACAATATGTTTCTAAAACGTCAAAAAATTTTCGCTTATCAAAACTCACTTACTTGTAAAAATACGACGTCTGATTGGTTTAAAGGATGCGAAAAAAAATTTGTGACAGTGTTTTGCCGAAGAGAAACTTGGTAACTAGGTAGAATCCTGAATTTGGATTGGTTTATATATTTATGAGTGAAATAGTCATTATTATACACATATGTAATATATAGGTTTATGATTAAATGAAATATATAATTATTGAATCAAAATACGTTATGTCTTGATTTTTACAGGTAATCAATTTTTGTAATTGTTGTAATCAATGCTTGTCATTGTTAATAATTTTTTTATCTCCTGTGTTTTAATTTTTGTAATCTATTCCCTTCGCTAGTGTGGTCTATTAATATTAATTATGAAGTCATCACATAATGACTGTTTCAATTATCTATGAAACTGTGAACAGTTCTATACCATTAATTTGTACTCGTACTTGTACAAGTAGATAGGGTTTTCTTCAAATCATCTTGACTGGCGGGAACTGCCCTTATTGCCTTTAGCTTTGAACCTATAATTATGACAAATTCTTAACTATAGCTATTTAGAATTATTCAACTTGATAATAAAGATAGAAAGTCACTTTAATTAAAGTTTTTCAATGAGTTTGTTTAAACACATTTCTTAATTAGTAGTGTAATTCATTATCTGATACACTGATTTGAATGGATTTTGATAAGTCTGGAAAAACCTTCTCAATTTTCATGCTAAAATATTTTTTTAAATATAAATTTCTATAAGAATTGGCAGAAAATATAATTACCTTCTATGTTTTTCATTTAATAATAGATATAATAAAAATTGTTAACTTTTGCTTTTAATTTCCATATTTGTTTAAATTTTTTATATAATATATATATATATATATATATATATATATATATATATATATATATATATATATATATATATATATATATATATATATATATATTTGACGTTTAAAATATATTTTTGACGTTTCAATACGCTCTGTAAATACTTTACAGTCAAGATTTTGGTGCTGTAAGATTTATAGAAATTTCTATAACTCTGTAGTGCTTACAGTACTGTAACTTGGTTACAGAAGAGCAATTTGCTTACATCCTGTAACGCTGGTTACTTACAGAGCCTATAGAGCTTATAGAACGGTACAGAATAGCACCATTACTCACTTATTTAAAATGTGCAACAATGGAAAATGAGACATTCTGATTGGTAAAATTTGTAACTAATGAAATAATAAATAAATAAATCTGCTTGAAATAATCACTATTAAATTTAAGATATTCATTCATCAGTTTGAAAACAAACCGCAATTCCTAATGATCGCTTTCACGCATCTTCATTCATCCCAACTTTCTTGCGTGGGTGGACACGCTTAATCATTTACCTTGCATCCTTCCACCTACATCGTGTATTCTGTCCAGTATTCAATACCCTTGTGTTCGGGTTATCCTACCCTACGAAAGGGAAAAATTCCTGCTTTCGCCTACCTCCTGTCGAGACCATTTGTCACCGATCCTGAATCCTGACTGCAGGAGTAGGATCATGCTCAGTGAGAGATTTGTCCATTCTAATTCAACTAATGCATCTGACAACAGGAAATGAATATAGTTTGGAATTTCAGGAACGTTCTATGGCGCATGAAATGGAGAAAATTAAACGGAATTTTGGACATAATCATCAGAATACGGTTAGAAAACATACATCACTACGGTTCTTCGCCAAAAAAGCTATTAATGCATCATGAAGCGAAGTTTGTCCGTCACCTACGTTATTTCTACCAAGCCTTGTTGGTACAAATGGGCATTAAAGAACAAGTTTTTTACCTTCCGTCACCTTTAGGTAAGGAAGGTATTGTCTTGGTCAAAAAAATCGGTGGTGAGTTTTTAATGAATAAGCACGTTTTAAGGTCCCTAGAATACGATTTTACCATTTTTACGATGATATGTGTGTGCGTGTGTGTGTGTATATATATATATATATATATATATATATATATATATATGTGTGTGTGTGTGTGTGTGTGTGTGTGTGTCTGTGGTGTATGTGTGTGTGTATGTAACAAAATTTTCGTCTACGATTACTTCCATACTACAATTCTAAAAATTATAATGCTTTCGTATTTCTCTTCGTTACATCCATGTGAAGCACTCATTTTAATTGTAATAGATTTCGGAGAGAGGTACTGATGGTACTGATGTACTAAAAATCTGAGAATTGTACTAAATCCAGTTCACTTAGCCTTAGGCGGTTTTCTTTTAACCTCTCCCCACAATATTACTACATGATTAATTTTATATACTTATTGACGCCCTTACATATTTTCGAAAACCAGCGCCTATGGGCTGATAGAACTTGGCTTCACTATTTGCCACCAACACGTATACGTAGTATAGTTTATATATTCTAACATTGAAATCCATATATAGATTACAAAAAAATCATTGTCTAATATATTTATCAGTGGTGGAATTGTTTGTTATTTGGGCAAACGCCTGACAAAAACACAAGTAATGAGTGAGCGAAACTGCTGTCCACACAGAGGGAAGAAGATATCAATCTTTCACATCCAGCTTTCACAAAAAACACACAAAAACTTTATTCTTTTCTATATTTGATGAGGACGATTTCATTTTATGATTATAATCGTCATTAGCGAAAATGAAATGAAAGTGATATAAATAAGATTTAGTATTTTCTTGTCGTTCCAGAATCTCTCTCGCTTAAGCTCGTATTTAATTACCTAGCATTTTCTTTCATTTAAGAATATTAAGACCAAGTTTTCGTAATGTAGACAAACGTAGTTAATAATCTCTTGAAATTACCAGGCGTCAGTTCGTGGACTCTGACGGTTGTAATGGCGTCCACTATTTTATCATTTGAATTTTTTTGTTCATGACGCTTTAATACGGGATGGAACCTAGAAATTTCCTTTTTTTTTGAAGGACCATAAAAAATATTCAATTTCAAGTTTTAAATCATGTAGTTTTACCAAAATATCTTGAAGGTGGTGGCCACTGTTCTCTATGCACTGATGCAACTGATCGTTGACTTAAGATTTATAACACAAATATTTAACAATTTATCAAAAACTTCTTCTTCTTCAGCTTTTCCCTATTTTATTAAGGGTCGCTGTTTCTTCTTCTTTTCTACTTTTTCCTATCCAACGTATCTTCTTCACACAGTCCTTTTTCTCTCAAGTCTGTTGCGACACAGCCTTCCATCTTTTTTGGCCTTCCTCACACTCTAGCCCAAGAGTGGGGAACGTCCGGCCCGCAGGCCGTATAAGACCCGCAGCACCATCTGGTGCAACCCGCAGGCTAAACTCAAAATTTAACAACTACGAAAAACAATTACGAGTTGCAAGATTATCAATGCCAGCTAACTTCACGCGCTTCACTGAAGAGAAATATTTAGTTGCAGCATTTACATTAGTGGTTGATTAATTAAATGTTTAACCAAATATAAGAGGCTAATTTTTAAGTTGATATTCAGCCCTATTTTGTAAAAAAAGTTGTTATTTTTTAGCAACGTTGTTATAGCAAATAACCAATAATAATTGCGAACACTGAATAAAACATGAAAATGACAGGCTTTACATTTGTTTCTATTGGTTAAAATTTATAGCAACGTTGCTAAGACTTAACAACTTGCTTACAAAATAGGGCTGATTAACAGGCCTATTCTACAAAAAATATGTATAACGATATCATTACCATACGACTGTCGCTAAGCATTTGGTTGAACGACTTTAATAACGACAAATGCCAAAAAGGTATTCTACTAATCATATCGTGATCGAGTTATCGTTATGATGAGTTTTATCTAACTTCATGTTAATTTTGACTTTTCTGGGTGTGCCAATCTGCTTTGTATACAGATATTTGTAATGAGAATAAAATATAAAAAATATAATATAAAATATTCTTTATTATTTATAATAATATTAAATGTGAAAAAATGATATGTGACATAGTTTTTTCAAGAAAAACAGTTAAAATCTTCAAATGAGGGTACTTCCGGTTGACCAATTGTAACCAAAATCTAATCAGCTCTTCATATGGATATAACGAAGAAGAATACGAAAGAATTATAATTTTTGAAATTGTAATATTAGAGTTATCGCAGACGAAATTTTTGTTACACACCGATACACACACACATGCACACACACATACATACACACACACACACACACACATACACACACACACACACACACACACAAACATACGGACATCATTATTCATCAAAAACTCATCACCGAATTTTTTTACCAAATACAATACCTTCCTTTCCTAAAGGTGACGGAAGGTAAAAATTAAAAGTGATAAAAATTTTCTTATTAAACCTACTAAAATGTTATGATTTATATTATTGTTTTAATATATAATTATTTGTTCTAATATTATGTCTTTGTTATAAACTTGACGTTTTCTACCTTGTAATGTGTCTTACGATTTTTTTTTTCTAAATCTTCATTACTGACTACAGCGCATAGCAACCAACGGAATCACAAGAATCTATCTGTCAAAATTCTTTCGTTATTTCAGACAGACTACAGTTGTATTTTGACGGATAAAATGTTAAACATTTGTTTATCATTTTGTTCAAATGTCATGGCTATTGCTCATGTTAATCTTCTAGTAACGTACTTCTTGAAATTAGTTGCAGGATTTATTCCGCCAAATATCGCTTACAAAGCATCTCTTTTAAAACTTTGTTTCCGTCCAATTTTCCAGGATTTAATATAAAATATGTGTCTTGATTTAAAAGTGAGATAATCCCATCTTCGGTTTATATCCAATAACTTGGTCCTGTTTGTCTTGTTGGTTCTGCAATCTTGCTTGGAAGTGAAGGCTGATATTGGCTCTGGCTGGAGTATTGTCTGCTACTTCAGATAAGTTATGCCAAGGTTTATTGACTACTTGCAGAAACTCGTCTGCGTCTGTGTTTGAAGCTGTGTCTATGTCATCTTCCAACTTTATGTAAAGATATGGAAATCACATACAAACGAGACTGTTTACGAACAGACAACTATGTCAAATGTGTTGCGTAATATAAATACAAGATATATGTATGAGAGTGTGCAATTCAGAAGAACGGAGATGCTGGTCAAAGCTAATCGTAGATGGCAGCTGGTAGCTTAGGTACTTTGACCGCATGAAATTTGAAAGCAGTGGCTATGACACTGACAGCTAGTATTTGTTCTTCTTAAAATGTTCCGAACAAATATATGTTCGTGAGGTTATTGGCCCATAAAGCCGCTTTTATTATAAAAGTGTGCTCGTAATACGGGCTAAATTTCATTGGCTTAACCATAACTGCAGTTGTAATTTATTTCTTGGGAAGCTATTCGCGGAAAACTAAAATGTAGATGGCAGTGTTAAGTTGTAATGGCGGACACCATAATGGGGAAAACAAAGTAGTAGTAGTAGTAGTAGTAGTAGTAGTAGTAGTAGTAGTAATAGATCTCTTATATTTAGACTTTTTGTAATACCAGCTAACTCTGTAAAGACAGAAATTATTTCCCCCATTTGGGAACTCAAAAACGGTAAGCCGTAGAAAGGTGAAATTTTGTATTTAGGACTATTATGATAACTAGTTGTGCACCTCCCTTTTTGGTCATTAGATAATTTCCAGAAGTGGTACTTTACAAAACTTTTCAAATTTGACATTGCTTGGTGTGTTGCCATGTCATTAGCATAAAAACACCATCGTTTCCTTTCAACTCTTTAACGCACGACAACATCTAGGGATTCTTTCTAATTGGGCCACGGTATACTTTGGTGCCTTTCTTCTTTTTCGAAACACGTCATTTCGAGAAAGTGTTCTAAAAACAGTGGTCTTCGAAACATCGAATCTTCTGGCTACAGTTCGTTGTGACACTCCAACTTTGTCTTTAACGGTTGCAATTAATCTTTGTTCTCTCATGTGGCTCAAAAATTTTGGTCGGTCACTTTTGGGCAAATTAACACAGGATATACCTTCTTGACAGTCTTTCATTGTCCGATAAATTGTTGCCACAGAGATAATGTGCTCGCGATAAATTGCAACAATATCACACTTAGGCATTCGCCCAACAAGATTGTAAATTCCTTTTCGAATATCTACCTTATATGACATTTTAATGCATCAAATCGAAAAAACTAAACTGTTAAAAGAAAACATCTAAATATTTTCTCAAAACTTAAGGACCTTACGTTATAAGCCTGGATTCGTAATTATTATTTACATATAAATATTATGTTGGTGTTAAAAAACTTATGAATACTGATTATTTATTTTATATTATCATTATCATTTGCTGCGAATAAAATTAAATACACTACCTAACGGCGTTTTTTCCGAAAGTCAATATTTAAAGTTTTTTTTCTAAACGAGTTAGTTAAAATCAAATTATATAAACATGAAGACTTACCCTGGAGTGCCTGTAGTCGTGGTGGTCAGCGTTACGGTTGAGGGTAGCACCAGCTCCTCTGAGCGGGTCGGGCCGGTTGTACACCAGCTCGTCGAATCTCTGTCGGTCTTCCACCGCGATTATCTCTCTCAACTCCGTCACTAGGGTGTACTGTAACCAACAAAAACAAAGAAAACTTGAAAAATGTGTTCTCCCTTTGAGCCTGTTTCACATTTTTCAAAACGTATTTTAAATGAAAGTTTATGTAATATTTTTTTTATTCATATTTTTTTAAAATAATTTGTTGTTATTTTCGTAAAAAACACCCCCCCCCCACTCCTGTGTCGTAGAAGCACATACATTACGTCATTCACAGCCAATAGAAAAACAGTTTTTCCATCACCTACCTTTATTTTTGTTATTTAGATAAATAAACGTAGGCGACAGCTTGTCACATGTTAATAACAAACTTCTAATTTGACATTTGACGCTGACATTTTCCATTATAAATGAGTAATACAGTAATAATGGCTAAAACAGACTACACTCAAGCTAAGTCGGACAGTTTATCGAAAGTCAATAGCTGGATGGTGGCTGAATTTATATCAGAAAACGACTGTTTTACTATTGCCGAAAGAAGGTGTGTTAAAGAGTTAAGGTAAAATAAAATATAAAAACCCAGCCATCAGCTCTTCGACCTACTGTTTCCAGCCACAATTTTCTTTTCGTTGCATCTTTTGGCATATTTATAAATTCAATAGTAGGTTTGCTCCTAGCGCATTTTTTCAAGAAGGCACAGTACGTTACTGTAAATTACTCATTTTATACTGGATTTTTTATTATTTAACACGTAACAAACTCAAAAATTTGACAAATTTGACTTATACTTATCATAACACTTTTGACACTATTATGGGATCAATTAGAGCCGATGAAGATGCATGTGCTGTGACGTCACATTATGTTTCAGATCACGTGACTTTTTCAAAATATCCAAATTTCAAAAATTAGTTGTGAAATATCTAATGGATATTTGGAGATATATTCAAATTTGAGACTATTTAAATAATGATATTTTTTTTAAATTTAATACTTAAAAGTCATATAAAAATTCTTGCAACAGCTCTATTGAAATTTTAAGTCACGAATCATTCGCTCTTCTAAATTCTGTCTTAGTAGTTGCATTGTGGATCTGGCCGTATGAATAGTAGTTGCTCCATAAAGCGATTTATAAACCGCTCTATACAAATCTATTTGACATATCTTTTGAAGTATATAGGATGGCACGAATCCAAAAACTATTCATTTAATAATCATTCTGTGCCAAATGTTCCTATTCTAGCAAAATTTTATCTCTTTTATTTGCAATAACGCTTACATAAAATATAGTTTGCTTTGTTTTATTTTTATGTCCCGCTAAGTACGAGAACTGTAGAGTACATCAAGATTATGATAAATTAAGCACGTTGTATTGAGTCTCCTGACGGTAAAGCTGAACATTCACATATGCACTATGTTTTAAATGTGGTGATTCCTAAGTCATCAATGAAAAGTGTCTGGATCAAATTTTATGGGTGGGGCAGATATCTAGTGACGTCGTAACGCTATAAAATTTAAACTTTTTACCTCCCGCTACCCTTGGTCAGGGAGGTATAGGGATCGTGCCAAAAATCGCATATCGATATTTTGTTAAATGACCACGTTTTAAGGTCCCTAGAATCAAATTTTAACATTTTCACGATGATGTCTGTGTGTATGTGTTGATCCTCCACTCTAACTCAAATACTATTATTCAGAAAATGTTGAAACCTTGTATTATGAACTTTCTCTATTATGGAAAGATTAGATTTTGGTTTAAATCGGATAACAGGAAATGGCACTTTACTGGAAGCTCAAAATAGCTTTTTCTTCGAAAAATACCTTTAAATGTTATTTTTTCGAGGTTAACGTTATTATAATAATTAAAGATTATTAAATTTTCTACAGATTATCTATAATTTAATTCCCAGAGCCTACGTCTTAAACCAACAAAACTCCTTCAAATGTATGTAACTGACAAATAAATGTTACTGTCAAAGAACTAATCATTTCAAATTAATAATAGTAACGTTTTAAAAAGAAAAAAGTAAATAGAACAATAGGAAAGGAAATCAATACAGTTTCCAGCATATGTAGATATGTACTTAGATTAATAAAAATTAACGATTCGCCAAAAAGTTTAAGCTGTAGTATTATTCACGAAAGATGACTATTCAAGGTCATTTGTTCGAAGAAAGAATACACTTCACTTTACAGCAGTACCTTGGCAACATTTTGTATTAGAAAGAGAAATATTATTTGACCTATATCTAATTAATTTATGTGGTGGGACAGATATACGTAAATAGTAGCATTACTTTCTAACACATTATAAATAATAAGGACGTATGTCGTAGAATTACAGATACCTAATAATCTACTACAATGCCCTCTGTGCTAATATTTACCCAGTGGCGTTGCCGTTTAAATCAAATTATTATTACTTGGTTTATAGTTAAGACTACGTTTTTGAATTTTGCAAAAACATAAGTGAAGAACATAAATCTTTCAGAAAGCCATTATTTAGAACGAAACATATTTTTAAATAACATACTCATATTTTTTCATTTAAAATGTGTCCATAAATATTTCATGTCACACGCCTATGCTTACGAAATGCAGTGAAGTTATCTACGAGTAATATTATATCAGACGGCTCACAAATGACCTTGAATAGTCATCTTTCGTAAATAATAGTTTATGTCTTATTATTGGATTAGTGAATTCTATTCTATCCCGGTATTTAAAATTTAATCTACATTTTATTATCAAAAAAGGTAGTTACTTGGATTAGACTAGACTATATTTTAAGAACTAAACTGTCAAAATTAGAGTAAAATTCGCTAATCCAAAAATAAGGATTAGCTTAATCTTTTTTGTTACTCGGGCGGTTAATGGCGGGAGGTATTGTGTTGGGCACACCAGATTTTTAAATATATTTCACCAAATGTCCACCATTAAATCAATTAATATCGCATTCACTTTTCTACCGTAAAAATTGACTTCAAGTTAACAGAACCAAAATAAGTTACTTGATGCCCTGGAAACTTCAGATCGTTGAAATATGACAATATACGAACACCATCTTTTCTTCCTTCTCTATATTTTGTATGTATTTATTGCGAATTTTCCCGCCCATTGAACAGGAGTGCGAAGGCAGGTTCGCTTCGATCCGTCAGCAGTTGAAGTTTAAACGCTTCGCGTTACATTGTGAACGCCACGCCAGAGGTGTATAGTAACTCGGGGTGCTTGTGCTTGCTCTGCTAAGCTCTTGTTATCGGACTCTCAGCAATGGAAATGTGCGGGTGAAACCTTTTACGAAATGTATAGCCGCGGTACAAACACGGTCTTATAGATACGATAACATAGGATAGGTTCAGATAGGAAGGGTAGGTGTTTACAAAGGATTCAGGAGAATATAGTTTGTCCTGGATACATGCATCAGATACAAAATGGACGATTTGTAATGGAATAAAGGCCTTATCACAATACAATCATATCTCTGACTCTTTTTCGCTGACTTATTTTGTGTAACTAACTCGGTCTATCACACTGCAATTTCGAACAACCGTTTTCTCTGACTTTTAGTGGATTTTCATACTTGAAGTTGGTTAAAATCATTTATTCCGTGATATATTCTGGAGTTAAAAATAAAATTTCTATCAACCAACATGGCTTCATGGAAAAGCGCTCAACTGCTACTAACCTCACTTTTTTTACTCATGTTAGCCGTGTTCCTTCGGGCTGTAATTTGTAATCTAAATGATAAAAGTGATCATGATTAAGAATAATAATGTTTTTACGTTTCTTATTCGTTAACCCCACTTTCGCATTTTGTGATCACTAGACAACCTTCTCCCTTCCCTTCAGAATCAACCTTTTTCAGTGATTCACATGAATTCAGTTCAGAACAAATTGAAAATATACTATTCTATTGAAATATCAACGACTACTTTGTTATAACTGTATAAGAAAAATGTAGTATGCTTAGTAAAACAACAATATTCAGAAATGTTGACAGGTGTTGATATATAATAGAAATTTGATAATAATAAATACTGTCTTCCCAAATATAAAAAGTGTACATGTATTCATTTTCTTAATACTCAGCATTCCACCAATGCAAAATATTCCGAGCGTAGAAATTTACGAATGTGGGGTTTGTGGCATTAAGGGAAATAAAATTTTTCTACAAAAGCGTGTAATGAACCACATAAAGATTTGTTTGAAATAAACATTATTTTTTTACTTCAATATAATCCATTTTTAATTCTGACTAACACTATAGGCGATGTGCACATTTTGAGCGTCAGCGCCTCTAACGGCTACATTGACATTTTTGGTTACCTTATCAATTTTGACATTTCGAGAAACTAATACAATTTACAATTTTATTTTGAGTTGTTGCTATTGTGCACGAATATTATACATCATAGTATATTGAAATGAATAAAGAAAATATTTAAAATGCTATATATGTGATGTGACTATCAAAAAAGTCAAAATATCAGCGAAGGTACTGTGACAGAAAATATAATTTTTCTCATAATATGTGCGATTTCTGTAAACCATTTTATCATATTTAAATTTATATTATAATTTATAATATTAGTTGAATGTTACAAGATGCACAATACTTGGAAATTGAGATTAAAAAATTGGAAAACTTGAATGATTGGAAAGAAGAATATTTCTACATATCACGTTATTAATTTATGTCAGCATCTTTCTTTTATATTCGCAATAAATGAAGAAGATTCTTAATTGAAAATATACCAGGCTCTAAGTGGAGTCAGTTGCACTAGCTCGGAAAAGAAAATACCCGAAAAATACGAACCATGTGAATTTCTACCTTTAACATTAACATTACATGTATACATGTATAAAATCTATAATAAATAGACGAATTATGTAAAAAATAGACTTCTATTTCATAAAACTGCAAGTGTTATACAATTTTATGACAATTTTCTGCTTCTTGTATCATATTTTTTTCAAATATGAACTTAAGAAACACATTTTTATATAATTCATTATTGCAATCAGACGACTATTGTCTGAATTTTATTCATACGATAAGTATCTTTTACAATGAGAAAAAATGTATACCTAAAATAATTTTTCACGTTAGTTGAAGAAAAAGTTATTTTCTAAAACATCTGTTCCTCATATAATCTTCTGAGAAATTTATAAAATTTGATACTTCAATCGGTAATTTTGTGAGAATTATTACATCCCCTAATGCATCACATAATATTTGACATCCTATCATTCGCATTTATTGCATATATTGTATAAAATAGAAATTACAAAATTATTCTGACATAAAATATAACCTTGCTATGTTTCAATGAGTAACCACTTTTGTCATTTTTGTCCGCTGTCGGCGCTGACTACTTTTGTGCACACCGCC
This sequence comes from Harpalus rubripes, assembly GCA_963082715.1. NCBI lineage: Eukaryota > Metazoa > Arthropoda > Insecta > Coleoptera > Carabidae > Harpalus > Harpalus rubripes. The sequence goes on from OY720460.1 coordinate 12,326,029, forward strand.
TATAGACAGTTGATTATTTATAAAATAAAGTAGGATAGTTTGTATTAGTCTTCATATGACATTGACATTTGACACTAGATTGTGTTGTTTTCTTGCTATAATTTTTAAATCCTGTTTCAAAAGGATCACGATTAACTTAATCAGGATTCACAAAATCACAATCACAACCCGAAGGAACACGGCTGTTGTATCTACTGCCCTAGACTCTAGAGGTCAGGTTGACTGTGTGTACACCGATTTTGCAAAAGCCTTTGACAGGATTGATCATACCATTTTGCTTAATAAAATGCACCTTTTCTCTCTACCTGCATCTTTAATTTCTCTTCTCTCTTCTTACTTACAAGACAGATTACTTTCTGTTCATTTGCTAGGATATAATTCATTTTCATTTACTGCCACCTCTGGTGTACTAAAGAGCTCCAATTTTTCTACTTTCCTTTTCTTTTTCTTTATATTTGTCATTTTTTCGCAAATTCCTTTTATATTCTTTTTTACGTATATTTTTTTGCGTTGTTGACTTTTTTATTTTCATAATCTTCATAATGATGTACAAATATTTTTGACAGTGGCATATAAATATTTTTGACAGTGACATTTATGTGTCAATTACAAACATTTGAATTTCTTGCCTTGAAGTAGTTTGATCTAAAAAATTTTACATTAAATTATTTTATATGCATTTCTTTATCTCTAAATCTATAGAAGATATAATAATGAATTTATATTCATCGAATAAAGAATTTAACATTCTTTAATATAAGTAATTACATAAATTTTCGATAAATAATATTTAGATAATTCTTTTCTTGTAACTACAACTTCCGGTTGTCCAATTGTTACCAAAACTAGATTGAGAAGTCCGTAGTTAAAAATGTCTTAAGTCTTATAGTATTTGAGAAATCGTGGATCCAACATCCACATATCCACACACACATACGGACATCATCGTAAAAATGTTATAATCGGATTCTAGGGATCTTAAAACGTGCTTATTCACTAAAATCTGGATATGCGATTTTTAGCATGAATTCAATGCCTCTCAGCGAGAGGTAAAAAGCAGGCCCGGCTCGAAAAGTGACTCGAAATCGGGCCTGACTTTAAGCCGAGCCGGGCTAAAGCTCGAAATTGAGTACATTAGGCATTCCTAATTTTGTTTCTTACAGTCTAGCAGCGTGAACCATTTTGAGCCACTAATTCTGGTCGCAATCTCTTCCATGGTATTTAGCGGATAATGCCGCCGTTTCAGATTTTTGTTTATGTTTGAGGGGTCTATGCATATTCTAATTTTATCCTTTTGTTTGACCACCACCATGGGGGAGACTGCCGGTGTTGGTTCGTTTATCGGCTCAATTATTTCTAGTTTGACCATATTGTCTAGCTCTTTCTTCACATCTTCTCTAATAACGTGTGGTATTCTTCTTGGTGGATGTATTATCAAGTTTGGATTGTCTATCAGTTCAATGTCGTAAGTGAAACTTTTCAGGCGTCCTAAACCTTCAAATAATTCTTTTGATATCGTTTCAATTCTTTTTATTAGTCCTAATTTGACACAGGTATTTTTACCCAGAATTGGTTGTATATTTTCTTGAACTACCAGGAAATTGACTAATTCTCTTTTTTCTTTTATATTTACTTTAGTAGTACATTCTCCTTTTACTTTCATAAGATGATTTGAAAATGAAACCAAATTTTTTACCTTTGATTTATTTATTTGCAATCTTGCTTTACTGGCTATTTGTTCTGTTAGCACATTGCATTGTGCATTAGAGTCTAATTTGAATTTTACCTCTACTTCTTTTGGTAACTTTATGATTTCGTACCAATCTTCTGTTAGGCATTCTTCTCTATTTATTGAATCAATATGTATTATTTCGTCGTCTTCATGATCTTCGCTTATTGCATTCACTTTAATGGTTTTACAGCATTTTGCGAAATGTCCTGTTTTGTCGCACTTTTTACAACTTTTGCCGAATGCTGGGCAACTTCTTTTCCCATGTGTCGTACCGCATCTTTTACAATTAAATGTTTCTTTTGAACTATCTTCTTTATATTGGTTTTTGTTCCATACTTTCTTCATTCTAATTGCATTAATTTGCTGTGTATCTTGATCTTCTTTCATATTTTTAATTTGTTTTTGAGCAAGTTCGCTGGATCTACAAATGTTTATTGCATCATCCAATGTAAGCTTATCTTGAGCTAGCAAACGTTCTCTGACTGTGTCGCTACTTATTCCCACTACTATTCGATCACATATTAGACTTTCTTCTAACATTCCGAATGCACAATTTTTGCATTTACTTTTGAGCCTGGTGAGGAACTCATCAAAGCTTTCATTTAATTTTTGTTCTATTTTATTAAATATGTACCTTTCATATGTTATATTAATTTTAGGTACGAAGTATTCTTGAAATTTCTTCTTTATTTTTTCTATTTTTTTAGCTTCTTCTTCTGTCAGATTGAATGTGTTATAAATAGCTGTGGCTTCTGTGCCTATTATCGTCATAAAAGTGGCTACTTGTACTGCTGGGTCTTTCTTTTTTAGACTCGTAGCTACTTCATACCACTCGTATTGTTGGATCCACAGTTTCCAGACGCTGGACATGTCGCATTCATTGTTTATTAGAATTGGTTTTGGTGGTTTTAGTCCTATTACACTGTCCGCCATTACTTATCTGGTTTCGGCACCATGTGATGATTATATGTTGAAACAAGAATATATATTTTAAATAGTTATCTTTAAATTACAATGAATGTATGACAGGAAGGATTTCTGAAGAGCGATGACGATCGCATGACTGCTAGATTCAAGTGATTTTTTAAACAGCCAACTTGTTATTATCTGACAGATTTTGATAAAACACCATATGTCAAATTATTAAAAAAAACACAATGGCCCGTACCACGATCACGGTTTTAACTAAAACACTGTTTTAAGAAATGTCAAATTCAAATTTCAATATTTAATTTCTCCCTTATGTTTAAAGAACGATTTTTAAAAAAAATATTTGTTTGAATACAAACTATGTTCTGTTTTATAATGATATTTTGATAAATTTTATATTATTTATTATTATTATTAAATAATGAAATTTGACATTTCTTAGAACAGCGTATTAGTTAAAACCGTGATCGTGGTACGAGCCATTATGTTTAACTAAATCGTTTCAAATTGCTGAACATAAATTCTTAAAAGTAGTAAGTTTTTTAGCAAAACATTTCTTTATAAATAGGATTTAACACCCTGTTTTCAGAAGAGGTCAGAAATTTTATGTAACTTTATTAACAAACCTTGTACTATCTTTTACGTAATAGATTATTGTATCTGACTTTCTGTTTTCACTCAAAAATAAGATAACTATAATTCTTTTATATTATTTCGAGCCAGGCCAAGATGATAAGTCTGACGCGGTTCGCCAAATGGTCGGCCGAAAATGAAAATAGGCCCGACTCAATGATCGCCTCGAAATCGGGCTAGGCTAAAGCTAAAGATCGAATACATCCCTACACGCGGCATATTAATTATCAAGAATGAGCACTTCACATTTGCGACTAGAAACTAAATCTATTTATGGTTAAATTGCATCAATATTATTTTACTTTTAACGAATAATATCAACCTGAATACTTTGATTTTGGTCGTTAATGAAAATATATTTGTAAATTTTGTTTGATGGGGACTTGAGGTCCATTCAGACATGGGCCGGAGGGCTCTTTCGGACGAGGGCCTAGGGAGCAAGTGTCCTGTTGTTTACCGTTAAATCCGCCACTGATTGTATATGGTTTGGAAACAAATACACTTTACCCATAACCGTTACATTATATTTAAAGATCTTTATTTCTATTTAACCAAATTATGTTGAAATAAATAAAATAATGCGAAAGTACATGAAGTATATTCCGAGAATAAGCTTTGAATGTAATTGTCTTGCTTGTGTATTTAATATTCTTGTTGTTTGGTAGTATAATAAAGGCAAAGGCATTGCAGTTGTGGTCATTGTGGGGGCAGCAAATCACTGAAGCGGTTACAATAACTCAAGAATGCTTTGTTTTGTTTCCACACAAACGTTACAAAACACAATTTTCATTGCGCAGACCTTTTACTTTGAAATATTTTCTAGTCAGAAAGAAAATTAAAATATAAGATAGAAGATTCTTTGTGCATAGACTTTTGTCATGTCTTATAAATAGAATTACCACGCATAAAATAGGGTTCATGGTAGAATGAAAGATTAATAGTAATTTTCAAAATCTTTTTCATATGGAAAGAAAATCAAAATTATTATACTTAATAATCCTTAATAAATCTTTAGTATGTTTTCTTAAAACCCTACGTTAATCGCGGGTCTACATATGTAGACCACGAATCTTCAAACAGTAATAATTCAAACAACATATTAATTGCATTAATTGGTTCTGAATAGCTGTTGACTATACGACTTTCTATAATTTTAGTATGCTAAATACAGTTTGTGCAATTTAAATACAAACGGTCTACGATTAGCTTGCGGGACTAACCGTGTTATATATTATATCCGTTTCAAGATTTTATATTTTTGTTTAGGCGTTTATTATTGTTATTTATTAATGTTAAAGGTAGAAATTCACATGGTTCGTATTTTTCGTGTATTTTCTTTTCTAAGCTAGTACAACTGATTCCACTTAGAGCGTGGTATATTTTCAATTTCCGTGTATTGTGCATCTTGTACCATTTAACTAATATTATAAATTATAATATAAATTTAAATATGATAAAATGGTTTACAGAAATCACACAAATTATGAGAAAAATTATATTTTCTGCCACAGTACCTTCGCTGGTATTTTGACTTTTTTGATTGTCACATCACATATATAGCATTTTAAATATTTTTTTTATTCATTTCAATATACTATGATGTATAATATTCATACACAATAGTAACAACTCAAAATAAAATTGTATCACTTTCTCGAAATGTCAAAATTTATTCGGTACACTATTATTCACGAAAGATGACTATTCAAGGTCATTTGTTCGAAGAAGGAATACACATCACTTTACAGCAGTAGCTTAGCAACATTTTGTATTAGAAAGAGAAAGATTATTTGACCTATGTCTATTTAATTTATGTGGTGTGAAAAATATACGTAAATAGTGGCATTACTTTCTAACACACTATAAATAATAATAACGTATGTCGTAGAATTACATATACCTAATTATCTACTACACTACCCTCTGTGCTAATATTTACCCAGTGGTGTTGCCGTTTAAATCAAATTATTATTCCTTAGTTTATAGTTAAGTCTATGTTTTTGAATTTTGCAAAAACGTAATTGAAGAACATAAATATTTCAAAAAGGCATAATTTAGAAAGAAGCATAATTTTCAAATAAATTTCTCTTAAAATGTGTTCATTAATATTTCATGTTGCACGCCTATGCACACAAAATGCAATGAAGTTATCTGCAAGTAATATTATACCAGACGGATCACAAATGACCTTGAATAGTCATCTTTCGTGAATATGTTTCTAAAACGTCAAAAAAAAATTCGTTTATCAAAACTCACTTACTTGTAATAATACGACATCTTATTGGCTTAAAGGGTACAAAATTTTTTTTGTGACGTTTTGTCGAAATGAAACTTCGTAACTAGGTAGAATCCAGAATTTGAATTGCCTTATAAATTTATGAGTGAAATAGTCAGTATAATACTGTTCCCATTGGTTGAATTTTAAAGTGTTTTGAATCATGATTGGTTAAAAACTAATCGTTAGAATTTATCAATACAAAAACAAATAAGAAATTATTCCTACCTTCTCCGGCGTGTTGAGCAACTCCATGACAACATGCACATACGCCTCGACATCCATATGCCTCGCCGCATACTCATCCGTATAGTAGCACAAACTCGCGAACTCCGGCCTCGCTAGTAGCACCCTCGCTTTCTCTTCTACCATCTGGAGGGCGGCTGCCCATCTTCGAGCCGACCTCGCAGCACTGCTTGCGGGACCTGGAGAGCCATCGCCGTAGGCTGTACACGAATGTGGAACCTTCCCCACGTCACGGACGACAAGGGACATGCGTTTGTGGTACTTCAACTGGGAGACGGCTTCGTCGTGCGTTACGTCCAGGAAGGATTGGCCGTTTACTTCTAGGATTTGGTCACCTACCTAGAACAGAAGAGAATATATTGTTAGATTTGAAAAGTCTAATGTCTCATAAGACCAACGTACTGCTTAAATCACCAATTTTTGTAATGTGCAATTCATATAATAATGTATGTAATACTATTGATATATTTACTGGAAAAACGATCGTTTGTTCATACATATTTAAAAACATATACGTCTATTACATATTTACTCGTCGGATGCATGACATTTTGAGTAACAATTAATAAAGGGCTACTATTTATTTACTTATTATTTATTTGTTTATAATATTTCGGAAGGTACCTAAATTTATACATTAGTGATCTGAATTCTTGATCCAAATCTTCTTTCCGGATCCACCATAGACAAGAATATTTACCAATACGAAGCGTGTCAAAGCCTTTGACAAAGTCGACCACTCTATATTACTTGTAATGGCCAAAAGTCAACAGTCCCTGCTCGGGCGCCATTTTGTAATGGCCAAAAGTGTCTTTCAACTTTACTTGACGTTCTCTGTTGATGCCAAAACGGGTTTCTCGGGCGCCAATCGAACGGTCGATAACACAGCACAGGAGAGGTGGTAAATCTGGTGAAAGACGCTCTTATAGCGTCGTTGAAAAGGGTGGCTTGAACGCCAATAGCTTAGTGGAGACAGAGTTCGGTTTTTGACAATGAAATCATATGTAATGAATTTTAATATTTTATTAAAATATATTAAAACGAGAATAATAATAAAACAAATGGAAATAGCAATCTCTAGCATATAATCGGCTAATACAAATGAACCAGCGATACTTGCAGGATTCGTTCAATCAAAGAAACGGTCAACAATAACACACCCCAAAGTTAAGAAAAACAAAAACGTAACAGTGTTGTCACTCGACAACATTCACCAACAATTGCGATTTCGGAACGGAGCCGTGTTGACACACACCAACACTCATAGACAATCGCGATTACAGCAAACAGTGGTAAACCCCACTGTGCGGAAACATCCGGCTACGGCGATGTCCGTAGTCGTACAAAGCACCTTCTGCACTCCCTTACGAGCTGCCGACACACACCAACAGCACTGAGTCAGACGCAGCCAAGGTCCTAACAAACTGCTCGCCCGGCACTCACCAGGTTGGCGGAAGACGGCACACACCGTCTCCCCGAGAGAGCACACACTCTCTCTCTCTCTAAGACTCAATGAAGAGCTAACGCTCTGTTGAGAGAGCACACATTCTCTGAATAAAACTGTCGCTTGGGCCCGTATTTATACCCCGAAAAACTAACTTGTTAACCACAAGACTACAATGCTAAACACGAAAATTAAATCCAAATCTAGTGACCATCGTCACATACTAAGTAGGCTCCATTTTGATTTTGGATTATCTGATGACTTGCTACAATTCATGTCTTCATATCTAAGAAATCGCGAGCTTTGTGTTCGTGTTGATGGTATTACTTCTAAATGTTATTACGCAACCTCTGATGTCCCGCAAGGGTCTAATTTAGGGCCATTACTATTTCTTCTCTTCATCAATAGCATCACTAATATTATTCAACATTCCTACGTTCTTTTATATGCAGATGACTTGAAACTTTTCAGAATTGTTAACAATGCTAATGATTGTGCCTTATTACAAAATGACATTAGTACTGTTCTTGATTGGTCTTTAGCCACTAAGCTTTTATTTCATTTTAGTAAATGTAAAATTATGACCTACTCTTTAAAGCAAACAACTACACCGTTTAACTATTAAAAGAATAACACAATTTTGGAACGAGTTTTTTTTATAAAAAAGATGACAGTCCAAGCGTCAGGGTGTAAAAAGATGAATGTTCGACAGCGATATGCGCAAACTATAACTTGGCCGGCCGATTTCTGTTCAGTACTCGTACTGAACAGAAATTTGTTAAGCTAAGAGCGGTGTCAGTGGCTATCTGATGAGATTCCGTAACTCAGTAGTTAATTTTTAGCACTGGTTAAAAATTTAACCAATTAAGTATCTATGTTGACATAATATACCAAACAATAGGATAAAATTTTTAATCAGTTGCTAAAAATTAACCACTGAATTACACAATTAATAAAACCACCAAACGACGTAAAAAGTTTGGACGAGTGACTGATGTAGCGAAAAAGTTCCGACTGCAAAGTCGTGAAACTGGTGAAGATTTTTCCTGTGAACATTTGAAATGTTCTATCAACCAACGTTTCAGAACCAATTCGAAAATAACTTGTCATTGAATTTGGGAGTACATGGACTTTCAAAATTTCTACCTATAATCTATTCCACGAGATCTTTCATTAAAGCAAGACTTCGAACCGGAGCTGAATCGAAAACCGTACACCGGCAAAAATAACGGAGAAATTCTGTTAGGTCCAGTGGCGTATACAGGACTCATGGTAAGGGGGGGCTGCCACGTACCTACTATTTATACGTATAGGTATACTGTTCACCGCCTCCGCCTAGTTGCATAATATGTAAATTATATTTTCAAAGAATAGACCAGAAAAGTAAGGTTAGAATTTGCTTTTGGCGCGAGTTCATAGCCAAAAAAAAAAGATATTTTGTAAAAGAAATTAAGCAGCTCTTGTTAAGGATTTGATAGTTTGTTTATTCACTAATAGATTGCAACTGTTTAAAATCCTTGAAAAGGTAGGGTAAGAAAATTATTAGAAAATAAAATATTATGTGTAAGATAAAATTCCGTATGTCGTGGATAGTCCCTCACCCGCCTACAAATTTGTCAAGTGCAACACAACCTAAGCTGCGATTGGCTGCGTACCGAAGTTGTAGGACCAATCGAGATATACGTTCATTGAATTTTGTAGTGTTGTATTTTTATTTAAATAATTATAAACTGTGCACAGTTTGTATGAATATTATTGTACGAATCTGGAGATAAAGAATTAGGTGGTACATACAGGCTGTCTCACAACTCGCGCCCCAGAGCGAATGAGGAAACACAAGACTGCACACGGATGTGTAATTTCGAAGAAAAAAAAAATCTTCTTTAAAATTTGTGGGCGACTGTAGTTTTCGAAAAATGTCAGTGTCAAATTAAATTTGACAAGGTGAATAAAAAAAAAGCAAATTCTTACCATGTATTCAGCGGCTAATTACTTAGAAATGACAATAAGATTTTCGTTTAACACATTTTACACAGCTGCTACAACACGTTGCACTGTACGATATAAATGATGATCTCGAATGACTCCTTCGCTAACCTAAATTTGCTGACAGTGAAAAATCAACTCTAAAGTGTCAAAATTACAGTAAGTCAAACAAACTTTGTAACTCACTAGTAGTATTTTTAAAACTTAGCAACCAGTTTTATTTTGTAATAATATCATCACACCTCAAGATATCTTTCCGGGATTGGTGGATTAAAAAGTCTTGTAACTCCGTTATGCAAGCAGCCGCAAATTATTTTCTTCTATTTGTTGGCAACCAATTGTCGTCGGCAAGTGTCAGTTTCGTCTGGGGCGCGAGTTGTGAGACAACCTGTATAATGTTTTGCTTAAGAGATTTACTTTTATGAGATTTCTCAGCCTTTAAAGTTGAGGTAAAATTTCGTTGGTAAGAAATACACGGCGATTAAAATTATGTTCTCTTTTTATATTATACTTGTGAGCTAAACCATTAAGTCTATCTATCGATATTGTACTTCTTTTTCAAATATTTTAATGTAAAAACTGTAGAAAATGATTAATTTAAATACATTATATATTCAATTCACTGGACTTTAAGCCCCCTAAGCCCCCCGCTGAATACGCCACTGGTTAGGTCCCACATAAGTTGAAACTTGACCCATCTGTGGGTATAATAATTTTAAGAAATGACCAATCTGAGTTTAGAAATAAGATTAATACACTTTGTCAATCCAAAAACATTAGATACTTTCAAACTTTAAAATTCGCGTAATAAAAAAACAAAATTTGTAACATTTATCTTTTTCCCCTGGCTCTTGGCAGTGATTTTGGAAAAACGATTTTTCTTTGTTGAGAATGGAAGTTTTTAAAAGTTAGCCACGAGCGGAAAAATGTCTTAAGCCGGCACTGGTGTGTTCTGTATTCAACCACTTCATCTTCTTCTTCTGATTCACTAGACGACATAATTTTACCTTATGCAGAAGTTACAATCCTCTACACTTTAGTAAAATAATTGTCGCTTATACTGTAGTAATTTTATTTCCACAATTTTTATGAAATGTTTTATTAGTTACCTTAGTAAAAATTGACAGTAAAATAACTCTTACTGTAGTAGTAATTACTATAAAATTTTACTACTAGTTCTGCAGTAACTACTACAGTATTTTTTTATGAAACAATCTAAATCGCCCTCATATTTAAGAATTTCTCCACAAAATTAAAAAAAAATATATTGTTGGATGAATGATTTCTATACTTTTCCGCTTGTATCATTTTTGCGTACTTATCAAGAAAACTATTCACCATAATGCGTAACTAACTCTCTTTTTAATTATACAATAATTTTACTGTATCTTTTTTATATAAATTCATTGTAGCATACACCCCTTCCATGCGTGTGTGGTAGATTACTACCGGTCGACCAAGCAATGACGAACAACCATTCCGCGAGTAACTAGTAGTGTAGAAAAACCCCCGACCGGATTCATTGAACTGGCAACGTGGCAACACTGCTGCAGTGATACCAACTTCCCGCTGGCCGGAAAGGATGACCTTTTGCCCGACTTCCGTGGAAAAAGTTCACACAACCTTTCCCAAAATCGATACCAAGAGGGAGAGGGGAAATAACATATATAAGGAAATGACATACTTTTTTATTGTTATTGTCTTACCCAAGGACATTTTGCGCCAAATAACTTTTTATGGATTATTTTTTAATATGGCATCAGCATCAATGTACCGGGAATATCTCGTTGGATATATTTCGAGCTAAAAGTCTGCAAGCACTATAAATTGCTTTTATATGCAAATGAAGAATATTTTGTTTGATTTTATTATAAAAATGTAAATATATATTTGTAATGCATATATAATCAATCAATTTCCTACAATATGAATTGGGATGAACCAGAAAGTCATGCAACAATCGTCCCTCATTTTATCGCGCCCACAGCCATAATGTAAATATAGGGTGGGTACAATCAAAAACTGGTTGGGCACCAGTAATAGGTTATGCAAAGGTAACCAGAAAAAAAGGCGCCGCAGGCATTTTTTTTCATCCAATGTCAAATGCCTAGCGTTACATTTTTTCAAGAAATGTGTAGCTGCATGTTCTCCCCGTTTCATGTACAAAAATAAATTGCCAGATCACAGACTATTTTAGATAAGTGAATATATTTAACGGCTTGTTAACTTAGCTGGATACATTGTCAAAATTGAATATCACCTGCGCTTCTACTATTGCAATTATATTTTAACTGACATCTATATTACATAAACAAAAAACAATCAATCAAATATTAGCTGTGCAAAATACATTATTTAATTTTATTCTTTATCATAAATTATAATATTTGCGTTTGTTTGATTTTGTTTTTTTTTATCAAGTCATGGCTTATGGGAAGGGTAATTACCCTCTTAATCTCAACCCCCCCCCCCCCGTGTATGCGCGCCTGTTGGGCACCCATTTATTTTAAATAATAAAGATACCTACCTATATAGTTTTGTTCATATACACATATAAAACGATATAAAGACGCGGGTATCTAAATTTAAATAATTACATATACAGGGTGTTTACTTTTTTATGAATTACTGGTAATATGTACAATGGTGAAATTTTCATATGGCTGTAATTTCTGCCCTATTAATTTTATAACAAAAGTGTAAATACGAATAATGTAGTAGGTGGGCACTTGGGTGGGTACAAGACTTTTTAGGGTGGGCACGTGCCCACCCTGCCCCCCCCCCCCCTTAGCCCCGCCACTGCACAACGGACTAATGTACTAACCAAAGTTGTTAAATTGAATGTTACTTGTTAAATTCAAAATTCCAATTTACTATTACATCAAGTTGCTTAAATTTAACAACTAGTCGTTACGTCGAGTTGTTAATCAAAAAACTGCATTTCTCCTGTTGTTAGTATTGAACGATCGTTGGTATACAGGGTGTTAATACTAAGTCGTTACACCCGAAAATGGTAGTTAGTACTCATTAAAACAAACAACTTTTTACAGTTCCAATTTTTGATTTGGTTCCCTGGTTCATAGTTATTGGAGTTCATTTGTTTTTCGAAAAATCGTCATAACACCTTTATTTTAAGGACCATTGAAAAAAATATTTTTTCAAAATTACCTTTCGGCCCTGTAAAACATTTGCATTTAGAATAATTTTTTACTTTTTCACCCCGTTACCCTTGGTAAGGGAGGTATAGGGATCGTGATAAAAATCGTATATCGAGATTTTGGTAAATGAGCACGTTTTACGGTCCCTAGAATCCAATTTTAACATTTTCACGATGATGTCTGTATGTATGTGTGTATGTGTGTGTATGTGTGTGTGCATGTGTGTATGTGTGGATTCTCCACTCTAACTCAAATACTATTATTCAGAAAATTTGGAACCTTGTATTTCAAACTTTTTCTATTATGGAAAGAGCCGATTAGATTTTGGTGTAAATCGGATAACAGGAAATGGCATTTTACTGGAAGCTCAAAATAGTTTTTCTTCAAAAATACCTTTAAATGTTATTTTTTCAAGATTAACGTTATTATAAAAATTAAATACTATAAATTTTTTTATAGACTTGCATTAATACTTTTTCTACATATACAGAGAATTTATTTTAAAATGTAACATACGGTTTATCACTTCCATGGTTACACACTACTCTCAAAAAATGACAGCAATGTAATATTTGTCCATTTTAAAATGCAACATTATAAATAGTATTGCAGCACAGGAGATACCTCCAGAACACATCACAAATGGTGTCAATTCTTTCTACGAGCGACTAGGATATTGTCTCAGTGTGAATGGAGGTATTTTTGAACATTTATTGCATTAAAATTATGAATTTTTGTAAGCCAAAGTTTGCTAAGATGTGCTACATTAAAGTTTTGATTTTTTGGTAATAGTATGTAGGCTAATTTATTGGAAATTGGTATTGAAAATACATAACTACAAATTTTTGTATGTTGCATTTTAAAATGGACAAATATTACATTGCTGTCATTTTGACAGTAGTGTGTAGTAACCATGGAAGTGATAGACCATATGTTGCACGTTAAAATAAATTCCCTGTATTATGGATAAAGTTATAAAATTATCTATAATTTACATCCCAGAGCCTACGCTTTAAACAACGCAGTTATTCAAATGTATGTAACTGACAGATAAATGTCACTGTCAAAGAACTAATTTCAAATTAATAATAGTAGCGTTTTAAAAAGAAAAAAGTAAATAGAACAATAGGAAAGGAAATCAAAACAGTTTCCAGCATAAGTAAATATGTAGGTATGTATTTAGATTAATAAAAATTAACGATTCGCAAAAAAGTTTAAGCTAATTCTCATTATTGGTTTAGTAAATTCTATCCCGGTATTTAAAATTTAAACTACATTTTATTATTTAAAAAAGTAGTTACTTGGATTAGATTGGACTATATTTTAAGAAAAAAACTGCCAAAATTAGAGTGAAATTCGCTAATCCAAAAATAAGGATTAGCTTAATCTTTTTTGTGACTCGGGCGGCTAATGGCGGGAGGTATTGTGTTGGCCACACTAGATTTTTTCAAATGACAAAATGGCAATCGATCAAATATTTCAAAACAACATATTTTGATAACCACTCCATCGATTTTCGAAATTAAAACATTTATAAAATCCTTAAAGTATCTACTACAACATTTGTCCTAAACATTTTTTTCAGTGTATCCAAAATAGTTATTTATGTACTTAGGACAAAAAATTGCATATTATAGTAGTTGCGGAATCAAGTTGACTCTCTCAGTCAACTTGACTCCGTAACCTGCGCAGGTTGGGTTTAACTTTTTAAACATGGTTTCAAAAGATATAAAATAAATTCTTTTTTCTACAGTCTATATACAAAGTAGTCAGTTGCGCTCTCTTTTGTCAACGCAAAATGTCACTTTGCCACTCATGCGCGACAAAGTGGAAAATTCTAACTATACAAGTTGAGAAAATGTCACTTGTTTACATTCCTAATAGAAACGTTTAGTTAGGAACTAATGACACTTTAGTTACACATTTACTAGTTTCACAAGTCAATGTGACATATGTAACTGCTCTGTCGGTATATTACATAACCAAACAAAATGCCGCACTGCTGTGAAAATAAAATAAGGCATTTATTTACAAAAACGAAAGTATAAAATGCTTAGATTAGATTGAAGCAATAGCTCAGGAAGAATGAAAAATAACGATTTTATTAAAATTAAATATAAAATAAATTGTGTGAACAGTTGTACTGCCACCTGCAAAAGTTTGGCGTGAACACTCCCAGTGGACATCCACTTTTTCACTGCACTAGTTTAATGTACTTGAAACAAATAAATTATACAAAAACTTATAATATTCATTACAAAATTGGAATTAATTTTTAGTAAAAACGAAAGCCAAAACAATATCTTGATATTTGAATACGTTCCTATTTTCACTGCAAAACTATTGAGTAGTACTGTGTGTACATTTTATAATTTTTTTGTTTTGGTGGAGGACTGTAGAAAAAATCTTGTGTTTGTTTCGAGCGCAAATGGACATTGTCGATTTCGAGAGAATGCCGCGCTTCTACGTCGCGCGTCAACAACCTCTCAATCGACAATGTCCGATTTTGCACTCTTAATACACAAATAGCTATTTTATATGTTAACTCATTCATAGAATTTTTGACCATATGCCAAATTACATGGTCTGACTTGATAATGGCCTTAACGAAGGCCAAAACGTCGTCAAATATGTACTTACAACAATAAATTGTTATAAACTACATTGAAGCTTGAATCCAAAAATATACTCCTGTAAAACAAACTCCTCAGCTTCAGAAACATTTCATCTATTGTACTTTTAATAGACACAATCGAATCTAAAGAAATTAATTATTTTGAATTACAAATCATAAATCTTGAGTAGTACATTTTTACTTTCTAATATAAATGTTTTACAGTCTACTGGCCAGGACGAATACATCTAAAAACATCATCTATCAAAATCTGTTCACGAACCGCGTTGCCAAGCAAAGCAGAACAGTGAAAATCAAGCTACACATTAATTTTCTTGTTCTTGCAGCAAAGATTGAGCGTAGTAATAGTATTGGAAGGAGAAGCGTTTCTTTAATGACATGGCCTGGCGTATCTTATGACCCGTGGTGAAGTAAAGTTCATCGAAAGTTGGCTGGTAGTGGTAAAGTTTAGAGGTCGACAAAACTGCAGTGACTTGCCAAATTCCACCAGTTCAGTCAATTACCCACTTACAAAGATTGGAAAGAGGGAACTTGCTATATTAGTTATATCACGTACGCCCTGTTCATCTAAAGTACGACCAACTCCATCTTTCAAGCAAAGTAATAGGGCAACATTAATTTCAAAAGCTATTCCTACAGATAAAAACAAGATAATAGTTATTTAAGGATATATAGAATGTCCTATTTTCCACGAACACTTAAACAGCATACACCCGGACATTCAATTCACCATGGAGGTAGAAAATAACAGAACTCTCCCCTTCCTTGATGTTCTGGTTAATCGTAAACCCAACGGACAGTTAGGGCACGCTGTTTATAGAAAACCCACCCACACTTATAGGTATCTCAATTTTAATTCTCACCACCATCCCTCGCAGAAACTCTCAGTTGTCAACGCTTTCGTACATCGTGCCATCAAAATCTCTGAACCTGATTTCCTACAGCAGGAGCTTGATCACATCAGACATAGTTTAATCCAGAACAACTATGACGCAAAATTAATCAACAATGTAATTCATAGACAATTAAACCCTTTACCCAAAAAACCTGTGGATACCTCGTTCGAAACATTTGCATCTATCCCTTACATTAAAGGTTTCTCGGACAAAATAGGTAGAATTCTCAATAAAAACAATATTAAGGTCTTTTTTAAACCTCCACAAAAGATCTCAGAAATACTCCCCCAAACTAAAGATAAACGCGAACCCTTGTCGTCACCCGGTGTTTATAGTATTCCTTGTTCTTGCGGCACAGTATACATAGGTGAAACAGGAAGAAGTGTTCACACTAGATTGTCAGAACACAAACGCTGTCTGCGTAATGGTACGGTATTAACATCTGCGGTCGCAGAACACCAACACAATACAGGACATAACATCTTATTTGAAAATTCCCGCATTTTAGCTCCTGTCCCTGAGTTTTACAGACGTAAATACAGGGAAACTTTAGAAATATGGAAACATCCGAATAACATCAATCGGGATGATGGCTATTTCTTGAGCCACATGTGGAAACCGGTGATTCTCGGAACACGACACGCCCAATCTACCATTACGAACTCGATTCCCATTGGTCCTCATTAGCTCTGCTCATCTACCGTATCTTTAGATTAGTATATAACTGTCTTCTCGGCCTTCTTTCGTCACTTGGTTTATTTGGCCTCTAGCGTGGTTTACACGTCGGGTAACCTTGTAAACTGAGTCTCCCTCCTTGTTGCTTAAACTCGGCCTCTAGCGTGGTTGACACGTTGGGTAACCGTGTTCAAGACAGTACTATCCCCCTCTTGCTCCTGAAGATGCCCCATATGACTGCGGGCGAAACGTTGAGCTCTGACTCAAAATATGACACAGTCCATTCCCGGAAAACGAATATTTCTCATGAATATGTATAATTATTATTATAAATAAAGTGATAAATGTAAATGGAGTCATTTATTTTACCATTATGAATAATCATAGGGATTTGGGAGTTGTATTTGATCCGAAATTACAGTTTGATTTGCATTATAATTATACTATTGTAAATGCTTCTTATAAAAGCTTGGGTTTTATAATACGCAACTCGCAATTTTTCAAAAATCAAGCAACACTTCTATTACTCGCTTGTTCGATCTCGACTTGAGTACTGTCTTATTGTTTGGAATTCAATATACGAATTGCACAGTAATAACATCGAATGGATGCAAAGAAAATGTGTACGATATTGTGCACGAAAAATTTCAATAAATTTTAATCCCCTGAACTATAGTTATACTGATGCCCTACTACATTTCAATATGTTTACATTGAAGTCCAGACGTCAGATATACTCCTGTCTGTATCTACATAAATTATTATCAAACAAAATCGACGACACTACTGGCTTAAATAATGTATACATTTATATTCCGCGCCATTCATCCAGAATACATACGAGCATTACATTTTATATTCATCACATAAGGAGAAATTATTTTCTAAAACGTCCAATTACCCGGCTTTGTTTCATTTACAATGATATTGTAAGGCAAATAGATATTGAGGTTGACATTTTTAACATAAATTACGTTGCTTTTAAAAATATTTTGATTTCTAATCTGCGTACATTTTGATATAAATAGAACAAATCTTATTCATATATATTTTGTCCTTCTATTGTGTATTATTTATTTTTATTACTTTTTATGTATGTATATTGTGTTTCACATTTTGTCTACGTCAAACATGTTTTTTGGGTTCTTGCTAATTTGTGTATTTCTGACCCCCTGGTAATTGGGATATTAAATCCTGTAAGGAGGTCAATAATAAATAAATAAAAAAAATAAAATTATTACTTCAAAATATCGAGAAAAAATAAATAAAATATATACAGGGTGTCTCACAACTCGCGCCCCAGACGAAACTGACACTTGCCGACGACAATAGGTTGCCAACAAATAGAAGAAAATAATTTGCGGCTGCTTGCATAACGGAGTTACAAGACTTTTTAATCCACCAATCTCGGAAGGATATCTTGAGGTGTGATGATATTATTACAAAATAAAACTGGTTGCTAGGTTTTAAAAATACTACTAGTGAGTTACAAAATTTGTTTGACTTACTGTAATTTTGACACTTTAGAGTTGACTTTTCACTGTCAACAAATTTAGGTTAGCGAAGGTGTCATCCGAGATCATCATTTATATCGTACAGTGCAACGTGTTGTAGCAGCTGTGTAAAATGTGTTAAACGAAAATATTATTGTCATTTCTAATCAGCGGCTGAATACATGGTAAGAATTTGCTTTTTATTATGCACCTTGTCAAATTTAATTTGACACTGACATTTTTCGAAAACTACAGTCGCCCACACATTTTAAACAAGATTTGATTTCTATAAAACCCTAGTAACGTAAAATTACGGCAAACACACGTTAAAGGTGTAGGTCTCTGATTGATCAATTTTAAGACGTCTTTTCTCGAATATCTTTTAAGCTAGATTTTTTTTCTTCGAAATTACAATCCGAGTGCACTCTCGTGTTTCCTCATTCGCTCTGGGCCGCGAGTTGTGAGAGAGCCTGTATTATACCAAATGAACAAAATAATAATATAAAAACTTAATATTTTCAATATTACGAGGGCTGTTCTCTTTCCGCTGAGCCTAGTAAAATAATACACAATTTACTTGCAAAACAACATTTATTTATAATTTTTCAAGGCATTCCCCTGCACAATCAATACATTCTTGCATCCGTGAAAACCAATCTCCAAAGCATTTTCTCCAATCTTCCCACGTTAGTTTCTTTATTTCATTTTTAAATGCGTCAACAGCTTCTTCGGCCGATGTAAAACATAAACCCCGTAACTTATCCTTTACACGTGAAAATAAAAAGAAATCATTAGGTGCCAGGTCTGGACTGTACGGCAAATGACCCATCATTTCAATGTTTTCGGCATTCAAAAAATCAGTAGTTCGAGCAGCAGTCTGCGACCGAGCGTTGTCTTGATGCAAGATAATTATTAATGTTCGTCTAAAATGGTTTCAATTGCTTCGAAGGTTTGGATCAAACTCCCTTCTCACAAAATAAAATGTCACTTTTAACACTTAAGTATTTTTTTTTAAATTAAATTGTAACCAAATTAACTTTCGTAACTTAAGAGACCTTTTCAATTTAAAGAGATAGAAGATATGCGCAATGGGGATCTGCGCATAGTAAGAACAACTGAGATCCATAGCGTTTGTTTCTAAAAAAATTAGACGTAAAATGTGATAAAAGTCTCAGACAACTTTAAAAAACTTATTGAAAATAGTAATTAAAACTTTTATTGAAGCTAAAATGTCTAAAAGATGCAAATTTTAATGACTGCAATATTTTTGACGTTTCGTTTGACAGCCCATCTGGCAGTTGTTCGCGCCATTTTAATTACTATTTGCAGCGATAGAAAGAGATAGCCGTAAAATTAAAAAGGTATATTGTTTAAAATGATAATGCAAATTTTGTTTTCCAAGGCCTACTGGAATTTCTTATTCTTAATAATCCAGAATTAAATTCATTTACAAAACATGCAAAATTTATACAATTTATGCAGCAAAGTAAAAATCGACTTTACAAACTAGCTTAATGTTACTAACTCCCTCTTGTCCAATACATAACTATTATTTTCAGACATTGTCTGTTATCGAATGTCGCTCTGTTTGATTTTTTATTAAACGAGAAATAGTGTTAACGTCGAAAGCTGTTGTATCAATTCCTTGGGGTGTGTCTTGAAAGTTCTGGAAAATTTTTCTTCCCCAAACCTCTTTCATCGATTATAACTGACAAAGTCCAATAATCCGCATCACATTCTATGAATAGCCTCCGAGAACAAGAACGAGACGAGACTTCTACAATTGTTATTAGACATGACAAAAACGATTCGAATGATGTGTGTCCGTTCTATTTTCTCATTACTTTTGAGAGAGAGAGAGAGGGGGATTATGTTCCATAAAATTCTGTATATTTTTGCTTTACACTTCCATTTAATATGCGAGTTTTTTTCATATAAATTTCGGGCTAGTTTTAACATGTCATTGAAGAGCGGATTGATTTTTTTGCGAGGTTATGTGATTTGAGTATTAAGTACTACGCCATTGATTGTAAATACAACCAACGAATATTGTTTCTTGGAACAACACTCAATTAAATACTTTCTGTTTCATATTTGAACTGAATATTTAGGAGACCATATACTTTTATTTCCAATATATAAATTTGAGTGACAAGCAGTAGGGTAAGAGTAATACATTATTTTATCCAACACCGACTCATAATGTACAACATTAGTCACTCACGGAGTGTGAGAGAATATTTTAGAAGTCACGGAGGAATTATTACTGATTTTTGTTTTTTTTTTTTTAAATATAAATAAAAAATAATTTGCAAAATTATTAGTACTGTAGAAATAATTTAACTTATTTATTTAAATTAATATTAACATTTATGCTAAAATAGGTTACTTATCTTTACACAATGACAGCTGGCATGTACGGCTGATAAAACGAAAACGAGAAATGAGTTAGTGGTTACTTGCTTCAGAATAAAATTCAAAGATGTTGCTTATGCTTCTAAGTGAATACGTGAAGGTCCTCATTTTCACCTATATGAATGTATTTTTCTTTCAAATAATAGACCTTTTCAATTAAAAGAGATGCAAGATATGCGCAATGGCGATCTGCGCATTATAACAACAAATGAGATCTATGGCGATTGTTTTTAAAAAATTTAGACATAAATTTTGAGAAAAATCTTTGGTAACTTTAAAAAACTTCTCGAAAGAAGTTACAAAAGCTTTTATTTGAGCTAAAATGTCTAACGATTCAAATTTTCACCGAGAATATAGGTATTTTAATGACTGCAATATTTTTGACGTTTCGTTTGACAGCCCAATTGGCAGTTGTTTGCGCTATTTTCTTACTATTTGCAGCGATAGAAAGAGATAGCCGTTAAATAGGGTATTCTCTGAGGAGCACCAATATTAAAAATTTATTAAAAATATTAGTGTTGATAGGTAAACAACAGGGAAAAAACAAAAATCATATTATAAATTAATTGTTACAAAAGATATAAAGCATTTAAATTTTGCTGATGTACTAGATGACCTTCCAATGGGAGGCCAGTTGAAATCCCTACTCCATGTTCAAATGTGATAAGATGCCGCATGAACCACTGATAGTGCACCGCCGGTACTGTACAACTAGTACGTCACTATCACGTGACACAACAAAATCAAATTTTAAAAATTAATATCTCGCTTATTAAAAGGAATTTTTAACTCGGATTTCCACAGGTACTCTTAGATATAACTGTTCTTGAAGAAAAAAAAATAAAAAAAATATAAGAGAATACCCTATTGAAAAGGTCCATTCCCAATGACAGACAATAATTATTATTACAGCAAATTTTTTTCAATAACAATATAACAAAACTATAACAACCATTCAATGGTTACTTTGTAATTGAAAATACATCAATTGGTTGTCAGTGTCAAACGATGAATGAAAACATAATAGTATATTATGATATAAGTGTATAAACTAGCCTTTAAAGCACGCACGACAAGTTTAAAGCCGCGACGCGTAGCGGAGTGGCTTTAATGTCGTAGTGCTTTAAAGGCTAGCTTATACACGTGTACCATACGCTATTTTTTATTATAAATGCATCATAACCATTTAAAACTGAAAATTATTGCAAATCATACGGTTTTGATTTTTGATCCAGTGAGTTTAAGCGTTTCCAAGGAGACAGTTAGCAATTATTCGTATTGTTTAAGTTGTCAACAAGTCAATATTTTTTCACGTGATTGTGAGAGTGAGAAATGAATGAAATTAAAGAATTAGCTGAACAGGCGGAGTTAAGATTAATTCCGCCTAAATCTAAAGACGCGTATTATAAGGAATACGAAAAATTAAATAAATGGATGGAAAATAAAAATGCCGTAACTGTGGATGAAACATTGAACTTATTTTGTGTTTCGTTATAGTCAAATCAGTATAAACCTTCATCATTATGGTGCATTCATTCCAAATTACAAGCAATGCTAAAACTTAAGAAAGGAGTAAACATAGCTACTTTTCATAAATTGCATGCTTTCATGAAAAGCGTTAATAAAGGCTACGAGCCGAAAAAATCTTTCGTATTTTCGGAAGAACAGTTAAGGAAATTTTTTATTGAAACCCCAGATAATACCTACTTATTTTTGAAGGTAAGCACGAGATTATGATATTTTTTACAAAATTTAATAAATATTTTATTTTAAAGGTGGTAGCCATATGTGGAATATTTGGCTCATGCAGGAGATATGAATTATGTGATTTGCGCCTGTCTGATATTAAAAAAGAAGGTTCTGTTTTAATTATTAATATTCGACCATCAAAAACCGAAAAAGGTCGAAAGTTTGCTATGGTTGATAATGATGACATATCGTATGTCAAATTATTTAACAAATACCTATCTCTACGTCCAGAAAATATATCTACGGATAGAGTATTTTTGAAATACGCCAATGGAAAATGCATTAAACAAGTCGTTGGAATTAATACTTTTGGAAAATGTCCTTCTCTTCTGGCGCGTTTCTTAAATCTTCCTGACGCTACAAAGTATACCGGACACGCGTTCAGGCGCAGTTCTGCCACAATCATGGCAAACAGCGGAATGAGTGTGGATGAACTGAAGCGCCAAGTAGGATGGAAATCATCAACGGTAGCGAGTGGATATATTGAAGAATCCATACAGAACAAAATATCAGTCACGAAACGCATTGGAGAGGCACTTACCAGTACACAAACTATATTAAAAGATAATATAGACATTCCAGCAAACGGCGACAGCGAAACTATAAATACCCAGCTAAAATCCTGTAATTTCCATATTGCTGACAACAAAAATTGTAATTTTTATATAAATTTAAATAAAAACCAATAATAATAATTGTTTTAGTTGTTATTCATATTAATTGTCATTTTTCGTTACCTAGGTAACTCAAAAATTTTGCGTGTTTTTATGGTCGATTTAAACACGCTTTGGCGTGTTTTAAAGAGGGATTATGATGCATGTATAATAAAAAAAGATTTAAGGAGTTTTTTAAAAAGTGTTGGATAAAACGTTGTTTTACACTCGTATGGAATGTATATTAGTCACTAAAGAAAATTAGCCACTTTTTCTTTCGTGACTAATATGAGACATTCCACACTCATATAATAAATAACTGTATCATCTTTATGCACACTCAGTTAAATACGTTCTGTTTCATATTTGAACTATTTGAATATTTAGGAGACCATATACTTGTATTTCCAGAAAATAAATTTAAATACCAAGCCCGACCTTGAGCGCGCAAGCCATTCAAAACGACAAGAAAAAATATTCATCAAAAGCCTCACAAAGCTTTGCAAGAGTTTTGATAATAAATTTACCAAGAGTTACGCAAAACAAAATGCACACGCGAAGGCGAAATAACCGTCACGTAAAGCGAAGTATTCACAGCGAACAAATGTAAAGCTGGGACCACACATTCGGTATTCGCCGAGTAATGTTCGTCAATTGGCGAGCATATGTCTTCAGATATGTGTAGTTTGCCGAGCATTGATTAGCGGTTTCTACATAGCTATATACGTAAATATTCGTTCACTTTGACTCGGCTCGAAAAACCGACACGAAACGGAGTACAGACGAACACCGAATATTTGCGGCGAGCAGCCCATCCATATATTCGATATTTGGCGAATGTTTGCTTGCGATTCGCCGAATGCCGAATGTGTGGTCCCAGCTTAATAGTGTATGATTTCATATTTATAGAAGTAGAGAAAAGTTTGCAATTGATAATTGTTACTCACCATAAGACCAGCCCTGTCTGCCACCGAGTCCTTGTCGACTCCCGTGATGAAGATGCCCAAATTGTACTCGATGCCGCCTCGAATCATCAGCCCCAGACTCTGTCCAGGCTCTATGCATAGGTCCACCTGCACCCAAAGAAAACAACTCAAATTAAAATTACTTTTATCACTGTAACACATGAAGATTGCCGCAATTGATGTTATTTTAAGAAAATATGTGAAAAATTTACTAGTCCAACTAAATTATTATTCACGTAAGATGATTATTCAAGGTCATTTGTGAGCCGTTTGATATATTATTACTTGCAGATAACTTCATTGCATTTCGTATGCATAGGCGTGCAACATGAAATATTTATGGACACATTTTAACTGAAAAAGTAAAACTAATTTATTTGAAAATTATGTTTCTTTCTAAATAATACATTTATGTTCTTCACTTGTTTTTGCAAAATTCAAAACATAGACTTAACTATAAACCAAGGAATAATAATTTGATTTAAACGTCAACACCACTGGGTAAATATTAGCACAGAGGGCAGTGTAGTAGATAATTAGGTATCTGTAATTCTACGACATACGTCATTATCATTTATAGTGTGTTAGAAATTAATGCCACTGTTTACGTGTATCTGTCACACCACATAAATTAAATAGACCTAGGTCAAATAATCTTTCTCTTTCTAATACAAAAAGTTGCTAAGCTACTGCTGTAAAGTGATGTGTATTCTTTCTTCGAACAAATGACCTTGAATAGTCATCTTTCGTGAATAATTTGGGCTCCAATATCAGATCAAATTGTCATATTCAGAATTCTGATAAATTCCAACGACTAGTTTTTAACTAATCATGATGAAAACACTTGAAAATTCAACCAGTGGGAACAGTATTATACTGATTAAATTCCGTTACCCCGATAAATTTCCGCTAACAAGTAAATTAACGGTTGTTATTGTTTATAACTAATTAATATTTTAAGTTTAAAAATAAAATAATAATAATAATTAAATTGTTTCATTTTGCGTTGTCTTTGGAATTTATCTCACGAAATACCACACGACTTCTCTGATTTTCTCAGACAAATTTTTATTTTCAAACACTCATTTTTTTACTTTTAAGCAAAATCACTCAAGCAAACTGATATTAGGTAAAACTCCTCCTCCTTCGGAGTCGAGATTTACCATGCAGTTTGCTTCCGTGTTGTTGCTAAGCAAAAATAAAATAAATAATAAAATCGGGAGGTCTTGTAATATTACTTCTGATAAATTTTACTTGCATTTTAAAGCTACTGGTTGCCAAAATATAGTTTATAAAAAAAACAATCACAATGATTTTGCCACACCAAGATTATATATCAATTTTGAATCTCTGATTTCTCATTTACAAAACACTGCGTAAACACTGATTCACCACTGTCTATTTATTATTATTTGTCGTTGTTTTCATGAATATAATAATGTGGTTCTAATTGAATTTGGCAGGCAGCGAATCTCGAGTAATCTTTTTAGTGGCTTCGGGGCCTTACAGTGGGTGGGAGGTATGCAAATACCAGTATAATAATGAAAATTGGAAACAAGAAGTGCTTCATAAGCCGCCTAAAATATTCAACATTCAAATAAATTCGCTACAAACGCAAATATTCACCACAAAGTAGCATCAAGGAGGAATATTAATATTAAACAATAATATGATGGAAAAGAAAGTAATAATTCTTTGGACTTGAATAGTAAAGTTGAAAAAATGCTATGAATCACAGATGCTTCCTTTTTAAATTTGCCGGTTTAGCCGCCATTAGCCAAAATAAAACAAGTGATTTAATTCCAGTGTTGCTCATCTCCACGAAATTTTTTGAGAAGGATGATTATTTTTAATGAAATTTTAATTTTCCAAATACGATTATACTTTACCGCTTGTTAATATTGATAAATATTAGTTTTAAAGAAAATGTAGATTTGCATAATAATGCATATAATACAGATGACTAACCGCATTTTTTTTATAAATAGCGTAAAGACGTGTTCTACAAACGTTTAGTTGCGAGTAAACAATAAGTTATTGTGATAATGATTGATATGGTACATTATAATAAATTTACTAATTATTACTATAATTACTTATTATTAATTAATAAATAAAATAGCACTTAACAACTTTATGGAAAAAATTAATCCAAAATTTCAAATTTGACATTAAAGACTCATATCTATATTAAAAATTGATTAGATATTTTGGCTAGCGCGATTCAAATAATTTTTCTACTGAGAAGAGTCAGTTATGTAAAATGGCCGGATCGGGCTTTTTAAAATATACGGTCTTGGCCGGACCGGGCTTTGAAAATGAACGGGCCTGGGCGGACCTCGCTTTTTAAAAGAACGGGCCTGACCGGGCCGGGCTCATTATGTAAACGGGCCTGGCCGGGTCGGGCTCTTAAAGCGAATGGACCGGGTCAGGCCGGGCTTCATATTTATCTTGAAAAAGTCGGGCCGTGTCAGGCCGAGCTATTTAAATGGGTGGGCCGGGTCGGGCCGGGCTTTATATTTCTTTAAAAAAACTCGGGCTTAAAAGTTATCGAGCTTCAGGCGGGCCAAGCCTCAAAATTTTGGCTCGTGCAGTGCTCTACAAAGGACACTGATTCGACGACAAAGAAACAGTCGAAACTAATACGACGAACGCTCTAAAGGCAATAACAAAAAATGAGTTCCAGGACTGCTTCCAAAAGTGAAAAGGCCGTTGGAAGCGTATTCTTCAATCAAATGAGGACTAATTCGAAGGATGCCACCAGCCCGATTCTTATCACTCATTATTAAAAACTCAAACGTCAAACTAAACAAAATCTGTCACTTTACGTTGTCAATATAAGCCGTGTTCCTTCGGGCTGTGATTCGTAATCTAAATGATAAAAGTGATCATGATTAAGAAGAATAATGTTTTTACGTTTCCTATTAGTTAACCCACATTTCTCATTATGCGATCACTCGACAACCTTCCCCCTTCCCTTCAGAATCAACCTTTTTGAGTGATTCACATGGATTCAGTTCAGAACAAATTAAAAATATATTATTTCGAGCGTAGAAATTTACGAATGTGGAGTTTGTGGCATCAAGGGAAATTCTGACTATAACACTTGACAGTTGATTATTTATAAAATAAAATAGGATAGTTTGCATTAGTCTGCATATGACATTGACATTTGACACTAGATTGTGGTGATGTTTTCTTGATATAATTTTTAAATCCTGTTTCAAACAGACCACGATTAAATTAATCAGGATTCACAAAATCACAATCACAGCCCAAATGAACACGGCTATAGTAGAAATATGTACAAATATTGAGAATCGACATGCCTTTTAACTCACTTTTTAATAATTTCACTGCTATATTTAACAATGGTTATGTACAACGACCGTTTTTAACAATGTCGTTAATTATGTATTTACTGAATACCAATTAAATGACAGTTGATACAAGGGTTGCTAAAAATCGTTGATAACTCTCAGTTGTTACCTAACGACTATATTGACAACTATCTTAGTGAATTAGGCCGATTGTCTGTATTATCCTTACCCTTCGTATGCTGCGATCCTTGCTCTGGCTCCTGCTAGTGCTATGATGGTACCTAGGCGGTGCACACGTCCTCCCGTATTCCATGGGCGGCGACACGGGCCTCCCCTGGCGGTCCATCCACGAGCACGTCTGCCGGACCAGCCAAGGCCCCCCACCGCCGCCCCCGCTGCCCGTACCTACGCCACTGCCGTACGGCAAGGCGGGTGAGCGCACTGTCATGCTCAGTTTCCTACATGACTTTAGCATCTGCAATCATAAGACAAATAGTAGCGGGGTTAGAGGGGTAAGTGACAGTGTATTGCAAAACTAAATAAGACATACTTTATTTATGGCGTGACAGCTCTTGTGGACCACAACAAAAAAGAAAAGGAGATTAGTTATGTGTTATGTGTATTCAGACAAAAGTGAATAAGTCATCTGATATATAATACAAGTGTCCCTCAGGTAAAAATGCAGTATTAAGGCGCGAACAGACACGTGACTCAAGCAACCTTGAAATGCGTAGAATCAGCTGATATGTGTGCGCGTGTCATTTTGACAAGAACAATATCACTTTGACAAGACCAATGATTTGACTTATTTTAATTTTGAATTGTTAAAATGTTATGGTATGACCAGAGACAACTATCTAAAGAAAGATTGGACAGACTTATGGGTGGCCTTGTAACAAAGTGTTTGGTGATAAGGGGTCAACGGACCACGGGGAAAATACTTCCTTGCATATTTCTTCAGAGGGCAGCAAAATCACAAAAATGACGAAGACTTAACATAGAAGGCAATGCAAAAAAATATAATGGAAAATTTAAACGTCAAACTGAAAAATTTAAAAGCTGACATGACATACATAATTTTTGATCCCACATTATTTGAATTTTTATATGTTTAAAACATACAGAGAACTCATAAGGTATCTTATTCATTCTTTTTATATAATAATATTTATAAATTTTTCTTATATATGTTTGTGTAGAATTTCATGGAGAACAAATTCTTAATGCTTGTATATCGAATATCAATAGCTCAGGTGATAAAGAACTTCCCGATCCCGAAACTTACAAATTTGCAGATAAATATCCTGTTAAACATTCATAAAATGAACTTGATCATTTGCAATTCTTCAGAAGAATTCTATATGAGAAAAGAAAGAAACCAACGCAAAAAGGACTAAAAATACACAGTAGTTTAAAAGCTGACAAAATCGTTCATAAAGTTACGACTATATGAGTTATGTGAAGAACTATGACGTCGTTGGAGGTTGATATTCCTTAGCTCCCAATTTTCGTTTCATTTTTTTCACCTACGTACGTCCCTTTTCAACACATCTTTAAATAAGATTTAAAAATTCTTTGAAAAAAATAATGCTAATACAACGATCTACATATCCGATTGTGTTGCTTACAAGTTTTAGTTTACATCACATACATAGATGTAAAAATATGGCTCAGATATTACAGTACACAAATTAGAAATTGAATCTCGCGAAGAGGTGAGGAAATTGCAAAAATATGCAAACTTGTATATACATATACATTTATATTTTTCACTATTTTTATTATTATTTATATACCTACTAACTGTTCTTTTGCAATTCATAATTTGTACAGCATATATTTTAAATAAATATTCATAATACATATTAATATGAGATTTTCTTTTTCTCTCAAATTAAAAAAAATAATTGAAAAACACACACGGTCAACATTTTAAAGATCTAGTTACCGTGGTTTAATTAGTTGCATATGTTGATAGATGGCGAACTTTATGACGACACAAAAGCATTGAGTTTCCAATCTCTCTTTAGACAGTTGTCTCTGGGTATGACTAGCAAATGAAAGTTGACGTTTAAATTATTTTATAGATGTGGTTTCTTTTGATACACTAAAGAAGAATAGAATTGTACGAAATATTCAGGTATGAAATTTTTACATGAACCCATTTAAATACTGGACTAGGAAATCACAGAAATACATAACTATGTCTGGTTGAAAATAGATGTGTTTGGTATCAAATGAGAGGTCTGGTTAAGAACTGTTAGACACAAGTGTGAAAATTTCTGACAGGTTGATTGGCTTTTGTTTTATGCATACAGTTAATTCGTTTGATAGAAGGGGGAACTTGGGTATCTGACAAGACTGTTGGCGTTAGCACTTTGGTTTTAAATTGTGCATAAACGGATTGGATGTACGTATAGACTATTATAAAACACTATCGGCGGAGCCCTAGGGAAAACTCGGCTTCGCCGACTTTCGCTAATACTATACTATTTTTAAGTTCATGTGTTTTACTGCCTGAAATTTGTAAAATATTGATCTTGTCAAATTGTCATTATGCTTGTCAAAATGACTCCCACACACAAATCAGCTGATTCCAAGTACTTCAAGGTCGCTCGAGTCACGTGTCTGCTCGCGCCCTATACGGTATGTGCTTATTTGTAGTGTCAAAAATTTGAAAGGAGGTACATAGTTCAAAATTTGGTCACTATGGCAGTAATGATGCGCCAAAATTAAGGCTATTGGGACCCGCAGATTTTCGTGAAAAATATATTATGATATATACCAAAACTTATCAAATTTGGTATTTAAGGCTTTTATATAAATTTTGGCTAAAATTGATAAACCAGAAGTGATACTTTATTTGAAGTTCTGAACATATTTTCGTGAAAAATAAATTGATATAATCCAAAACTTTTCAAATTTGATATTTAAGACTTTTATATTAATGAGAACGACATACTAGATGTTTTCTAAAATTGAAAAACCGGAAGTACTACTTTACAGGAAGCTATAAACAGATTTTCTTGAAAAAATATATTAAAACATTATTGAAAACTTCTCAAATTTAGTATTTAAAACTCGTGTATAATCTGAAACAACATTATATTCTGACTATACCTATATGATAAACCGGAAGTGGTACTTAATTTGGAGCTCTTAACAGATTTTCGAGGAAAAATGTAATATTATACAGAATGTCTCAACTCGCGCCCCAGAGCAAATGAGGAAACACGAGACTGCACTCGGATGTGTAATTTCAAAGAAAAAAAATCTAGCTTAAAAGATATTCGAGAAAAGATGCCTTAAAATTGACCAATCAGAGACCTACACCTTTAACGTCTGTTTGCCGTAATTTTACGTTACTATGGTTTTATACAAATCAAATCTTCTTTAAAATGCGTGGGCGACTGTAGTTTTCGAAAAATGTCAGTGTCAAATTTGACAAGGTGAATAAAAAAAGGCAAATTCTTACCATGTATTCAGCCGCTGATTACTTACAAATGATTATAATTTTCGGAGAATGTGGAGGTAACGCCAGAGAGGCAGCACGAGTCTATTCGGAACGTTTTCCGGATAGAAATCTTGTGGATCATAAAGTGATATTGAGAGCCATCACAACAATGCATGAGACCGGTCAAGTTATGCCAGATCAAATGACAATAATATTTTCGTTTGACACATTTTACACAGCTGCTACAACACGTTGCACTGTACGATATAAATGATGATCTCGGATAACACCTACGCTAACCTAAATTTGTTGACAGTGAAAAGTCAACTCTAAAGTGTCAAAATTACAGTAAGTCAAACAAATTTTGTAACTCACTAGTAGTATTTTTAAAACCTAGCAACCAGTTTTATTTTGTAATAATATCATCACACCTCAAGATATCCTTCCGGGATTGGTGGATTAAAAAGTCTTGTAACTCCGTTATGCAAGCAGCCGCAAATTATTTTCTTCTATTTGTTGGCAACCTATTGTCGTCGGCAAGTGTCAGTTTCGTCTGGGGCGCGAGTTATGAGACATCCTGTATAATCTAAAATATGATATTACAGAGTTTTCTGTTCATTGGAACAACAAATTAGATTTTGTTTACAAACGATCAACCGGAAGTGATACTTTACTTAAAAGCTCATTGCTATTTCAAACACGGAATTGACGAGAGGTCATGTGGTGGCCACATCAGATTTTTTAATATTCAGAATGTGTTTTCATTGAAATATCGTATAGTTATAATCCCTAACATATCTTCTTTTAAACACTAAAAATAATATAGTAAGTGAAAATATGTAGATTTAAGTACGCATGCTGGTGCTCCGCTGAATAATACGTAGGTATGATTAGTGGTTGTAGTCTTGAAGTGGTAATTGAATTAATGGCGGGATATTATCCGAGTAATCCTAGTAATTCGCAAATTAATAATAATAATAATATAATAATAATAATTTATTTTCAAAGACACAGTAGTACAATGTGTATGGAAAAAGGTCAGTACAAAAATACACAATATAATGAGAACTACATCATTTTTTACAAAACTGATAAAATTCTTCTAAATTATAAAAACATTGTTCAATTAGAAACATTTTAAGATGTTTTTTAAAGGTTGTAACATTGTTTACGTTTTTAATATTAGGAGGTAAGCAGATGTAGATGTGCAATCCCAGTATATAGGGCGAATGTTCTCCAATTTTTGTTCTGGTTAATGGCGTACGAAACTCATTTTTAGTTCTTGTATTGAACTGGTGGTAATTTCTGTTTAACATGAACTTATCTTTATTATTATGTATCAAAACACATAGATCGAGAATGAAAAGGCACGGAAGTGGGAGAATGTGGTATTTTTTAAATAATTCTCTGCAGCTACTCCGGCGATTTGCACCAGCCAAGCATCTTACTATTCTTTTTTGGGCTATAAACACCTCATTACTTGTGGATGAATTTCCCCAAAAACAAACACTATATCTTATTCTTGATTCGACTACAGCGTAGTAGTACATAATTAATTGTCGTTCATTTAAGAAGCATCTTAAATGCCTAATTTGATAGCAGTAACTATTTAGGTGGGCAATGATTTCTTTACATTGAGATTTCCAATCAAGATTTTCATCCATGGTTAAACCTAAAGTTTTAATTTTGTTGGTTTGTTGTAAAGATGTATCAAAAATAGTTATATCAAGTTTTTGAATATTTCTATTTTGATAATTATGAAAATGAATAAACATAGTCTTAATCTTGTTAAGAAATAAAGAATTGTCATTGCACCATTGTGAGATGCTTTGTAGACAATTGTTACACTTAAGCTGTAATTTTTCGTTATCCTTATCCGAGATAAGAACTGAGGTATCATCAGCGTACAGTGATACCGCAGTTGAATCATTAAGTACGAGGTTTAGATCATTTGTATATAGTATAAATAAGATTGGAGCAAGAACTGCTCCTTGTGGAACGCCTACGCTCGTGGTTACATAATCAGAAGAAAAGGTTTTAGTTTTACATGAGTAAGTATGCCTGACTGACACAAATTGCCGCCTATTTATCAAAAAGCTTTTCAGCCATTCCAGGGGCGCTCCACGGATACCCATGCGCTCCAATTTATAAAGTAGGTGATCGTGATTTACGCAGTCAAAGGCTTTGCTCATGTCGCAAAATACTCCCACTGGGCACTCTTTATTTTCCATGCATGATACTAATTTTTCGTAAAAATTAAACACTCCACTGGACGTAATGCATGATGCATGGCGCCGCACCAACCAACTGTATTCGTATTGAACGTTCGCCCACTATTACCAATGCCACACACACTCACACATTCAGAAAGCGCGCAAGAACGGTGATGAAGAATGAATTGTTAATACGAACAAATACGATCTTCGTTTTACATCTTTAATGTAATTTAAATTTATAAATATAAATTTTACATATCTGCCTTTACTGGTTCATGATGAATTTAAGAAATTTATGATTTAGAATTTACATATATTTTATATTCTAAATGTAAATTTGTAAACGCGTCCAATCATTTCACAGTATTTCAAACAATGATTTTTGGTGGGGAAAATGACGGTTTCAAGTGACAGTTGAAACATTTTAATTTTTATTTGACAAATGGATTCTGAAAATATAGATATATTATCAGGCCCGGATTAGCATTTCTTTACGCCCTAGGCCAAAATTCATGACTGCACCCCCCTCACCCTCTCAATATGTACCGAGTTTTAATAATGCTTGATTTCATTAAATTCTTGTTCTATATCGGTGCCTTTATGAGTCTATAAACGCACTGAAAACATGTTAAGAAGATCTATAAACGTACTGTGTTTGGAGCTTTTCGTTTTCTACAGGTGGTATGACTTACTGCTTTTAACAACAAGGAATTTTCATGCCAGAAGTTCAATTTGTTAGCGGGAAGTGCTACCAACGTAAGTGATTTTACAAGTCGCATTTATTAAAAATCTAATAGAATTATAACATTACCCCAATAGAAAAAATTATATAAAAACATATTTCATAAGAACTGTGATTGCATTTGTCCTTTATAAAACTCACAGCGAAGCGGCTCGTTTTCCAAAGTTAGACTAGTGGGTTAACAGATTGCCTTATGAAATTTGTTTTTCAATATACCTACTATTATCAGTCATCAAAGATACATTTACTATCTTTTTATAACTAGGTAAAGATTACAACTTTTAATTTACTTCTCTATCTCTCAAACTTATTAGATGCAATTTTTAATTCTGAACAGTTTTCGTATTTATACTTTTATTCTAAAATTCATAGGGCAGAAATTACAGTCATGAAAATTTTATCATTGTATTTGCTAAGATTCATAAGTAGACACCCGGTATAGAAATATTAGAATTATTTAAAATCTTCGACAACTGCCATAGCTCAACAGGATTTACCAATCACTCTACTATACTGATTTTGTATAATTAAAGCAAATGTGACTGTTTACGTCGTCTAGTAGAGCTGGTGCCAAATGTCATGAGCTATGAAATGCGCAGATCAAGAAGAGAGACAGCTAGAGACAGGTCAGACAATAACTACTGGATGTGCGCCCCCTTCGTACCTGCGCCTTAGGCCATGGCCTAGGTTGGCCTTATGGGTAATCCGGGCCTGTATATTATTAATATTATCTGTAGAGCAATGCAGATTGATTATGATAAAAATGACAAATATCATATAACTGTCATCCCATTTGTGTCAAACCACGTGACCCAATATAAGTTGATTTGGCATATTTCATATCATTAAATTCACTATAAACCAGCAAGATAAATCGTAAATTTCAAATCTAAATTTATAAATTAAATCCATCATAAACCAGCCATAATATGTTTACGTTTCTAGTTTAAGTAAGAATACAAACTTATTCAATAAATATACATGATCTAGAATCATATAAAAAATACGTAATAATGTGATAAGGCGAGGGTAAGAGCATTAACAAATAAATAACTTTTTATAAACTTACCTAAATTATAGTTCAAGAATAATATTTCAACTTGCTATCCTTGTTAGTGAAAAACCTCATGTGTATTTAAGCTACCAATGACGGAGATATAAATAAAAGTACCAGTTTTATAGCTATTAACAAACCTAGGAATGTGAAGCACATCATAACTGCCGCAGATATAAGTTTAAGACATCTAAGGCAGGCATCGGGCAGCTAAATGAATGTGCCAAAACACTGTCTTAGTTCCAGGAAGCAAACTGTGCTGTAGAGGCGCAACAGTGCTTAAATTTTGAGAAAATGGATTGTCACCTTTGAGTTCAAAACATTTTGCAATATTTTGAATTGTAAAGGCACATATGTCATCACACATGTCATTGAACCTACGCTTTAACATCTTTAAATATTTGGTAATTCAATTTGTAATAGTTTATAGTTTTAGTTATAGTGCCAGTAGTGATTTATTTCGTGATTTCTCCAGTTTTAAAGTGTATTAACTGTGTTTATTTTTTGACGTAATATGGAATTCAAATTTAATAAGCTGATTCGTTGTGCTGTTTAATATAATGTGCAGTGCAAAGAAGCAAATACACGTTTACTTTTATATTTAATGATGAAATGTAGTACCATTTTCAATATCCTTTTTAACATTTAACTTCCCAACTTTTTAAAAGTCAGAAATCGTTATATTACCAACTGATTGTGAATAAACAACATTACCTACTTATTCTTTTTCCGAAAATGCTAATTTAAAATTCCTTGCATCTTTGGCAAATTCATTTAGAATTTCGTCTATATGTTTTTGTTTATTTTCGCTTATGTAATCGCGATGGAGGCTCTCATACATAAACCGTCTAGCCGATCTTCGCTAATAGTAGATCTAATCCATGTTTTCACTCTTCTTAGAGTGCTAAAAGATCTTTCCACAGCATGTAGTTGGAGGAAGACAAATTAAAATTTCTAAAGCTTTGGAGATTGCTGGGTAAAATGTACAATGTTGTAAAAGTTCTGTTACAGGAGTTTCTTTAGTAATAATCATTTCTTTATTTGAAACCCAATATTCGTGCCATGCTAAAGCTTCTTCAAAAAAATAGTTAATTTTATAATATGAATGAATCTCTTGAGCTAGTTTAGTAAAATTATTATAGTTTATTCGTTTTAAATTAATCGAATGCAAATTATAGAGCAAAAAGGCAACATTATCATCTTTCGAAAACCGAGAATTTAAAGACTAATTAAAAAATCTAAGTAATTTATAAAAATTACTTTTTTAAAATACTCTCGCACAGTATTAGCTTCGTAGTTTGCACGGTGAATTTGTCTTCCACCACTAGCGACTCTCGGCATTTTTAATTCAAGATCAAAATTTTGTGCAACTTCTTCAGCGCTATTAAATAGTTCAGTAAAAATTATTTCTAAATCAGAGTACCTATGTTAAATATATCCAATATGTGATTAATCTGTACAGCTAGCATATCAACAGAAATACCCTGCAAAATATTTGTTACGGGTTCCAGAAGTGCCGAATATTTAGAAATTATTTTAAGGGAAACAATAAAATAGTTCTCAACAGTAGCACTTGATAGTTGTTGTGCTCCTAATCTAGTAGCACAATTAACTTCAGCCATGGTATTGGTAATAATTTTATTTATAGTTTGTACTGCGGATGTATCTTTTAAATTAAGTGCGCGCGAAGCTTACGCTAACTTCATGATGAAGATTTGAACGTTAGGAAACAGAACGAAAGAAGAGAACAACAGGGCGATGTAAGGACATTAGGATACGACATAAGTAGCCGTGGCAAAACAATTAAAAATCTGATGTGGCCAACACATAACCTCTCGCCAGATATTTTACCTGGTTGTACGCATAAAACGAAAAATATTTTTAAATACAAATACATATATTCATGTCTCACTACAAAATAATTCTCACATATATTTACAAAATCTATGGGATATTTTAAAATAAATTATGTACAATACACACATTTTCTTTATATTCAATATCCTGAAATTTTCTTTTTCTACTTTCCTTTTCTTTTTCTTTATATTCGTCATTTTTTCGCAAATTCCTTTTATATTCTTTTTTACGTATATTCTTTTGCGTTGTTGACTTTTTTTATTTTCATAATCTTTATAATAATGTACAAATATTTTTGACAGAGGCATATAAATATTTTTGACAGTGACATTTATGTGTCAATTACAAACATTTGAATTTCTTGCCTTGTAGTAGTTTGATCTGAGATTTTTTACATCAAATATTTTATATGCCTTTCTTTATCTCTAAATCTATAGAAGATATAATAATGAATTTATATTTATTGAATCAATAATTTAACGTTCTTTAATATAAGTATTTACATAAATTTTCGATAAATAATATTTAGATGATTTTTTTCTTGTAACTACTACTTCCGGTTGTCCAATTGTTACCAAAACTGACTCGACTCTTCCCATTATTGTTAGATTGAGGAATCCGTAGTTAAAAATGTCTTAAGTCTTATAGTATTTGAGATATAGTTAATCCAACATCCACACACACACACACACACACACACACACACACACACACACACACATCCACACACACACACACACACACACACACACACACACACACACACACACACACATCCACACACACATACGGACATCATCGTAAAAATGTTATAATCGGATTCTAGGGACCTTAAAACGTGCTTATTCATTAAAATCTGGATATGCAATTTTTAGCATGAATACAATACCTCTCTTATAGCGAGAGGTAAAAATGGTAACTTTGCTTTTAAAATTCTTAAAATTAGAGAAAAGCCAGGGGGGGCAAGCGCCCCCTCTTGCCCCCTCCCCCCCTATGGGCGCCCATGAGTCTGAACATTTCAATCGTGCATTATTTACTTGGCAAAGTTTGAGTATCAAATGCTCTAGTTTGATGTTTGGCAAACTGTAAGAACACATGACATCCGATCGGCTAATTGATCGGCTGACACAGCGAGCATGTGACATCGGATTACATAGACTAGCGCTCGTCCTGTGTCTATGTATGTGTGTGTACATGTATCGACCACCAGCAGAATACAATATCCAACCTATTACATTCACTAGTTCAATCATCCAACATCCAACAATGATGAATTCATCGCAAAGCTTTTGTAATGATGTTATTGTTTGCTATGTTAACTACGATGTAAATACAAAATTAATATGTTATTGGTTTATAATGTAAGCTTTGTATGACATGATGGCTCTTTTAAGAATATACAGGTGTCCAGGATGATGTGTCCAACATGGGTATCTCGAGAGATACAATGCCTAATCTGTGGCTGGATTCTATTCGAAACTGTAAATGCCCATTCAGAACAAAAAAATAGCGGTAGTGTAAGAATTAGTGGCATCGGTAGCGTAAGAAATTTATAGTAAAAATTATTTCCGTTCACAATGAAAAATTATTGAAATTATAGTTTCTAGGAATTTTTTATTATAAATTACTAGGGTGCAAAGTTGACAGTTATAGCTGTCATTTTATTTTTGCACAAAAAGCAAATGACAGATGATGACATATTAATTACACTTATCCACAAGCACTCCATTGTGTGAGATAAGTGAAGAGATTAAGGGAATTTAAAATTATTTAAAAAAAAAGGAAATGCGTGGGCACAAATTGCCTTTGAAATAAGCGAAAATGGTAAGTTATGTGTTCACTTTTAATTGTGCAAAGTTTATTAATAAGTCTGTTTGTTTATATAGCGCAACGTCTGAGGTACACCACAAAATGATCCTTTTTCTATTGCTCATATTATCTGATGAAATCAGAAAACAGATGTCAATAAACAATAAACGTCAAAACTGTCAAAAAAATTAAGCGGTAGCGTAGTAGCATCGTAGAAGTTTGGAGATTGCAAACTCCTACCGCTGCCATTGCCACTGCACTACTACTAATTTTCTTAATTTTTCGATGTGAACGAATACATTTGCTATAACGCATTCAATCTTTTACCCAGGCCACTACAACTGCCACTAATTCTACCGCTACGTTAATTTTTTTGTTGTGAATGATACTTAATGCTTACATTGACAATGTCGTATCGAAACAAAATGTTCGATGAGTAATAGGCTACTTGCGTGGTACTGAAAATCTTATATCTATCACTAAATACCTAAAGTAAACTTGAAAACGTATGTAAAAATATAATTTTAATTTAAAACAATTATTTGTTTTTTAATAAATTAAGAAAGATGATTTTCTTTGACGTCATTATTTTGAACTGG
This sequence comes from Harpalus rubripes, assembly GCA_963082715.1. Lineage (NCBI taxonomy): Eukaryota > Metazoa > Arthropoda > Insecta > Coleoptera > Carabidae > Harpalus > Harpalus rubripes. The sequence goes on from OY720460.1 coordinate 12,364,965, forward strand.
AGAAAGGGATGCATATTTAAGAATGTAACCTGTGATGGCGAGCGAGTGCGAGTTTTAATTTGATTTTGACATTAGTTAATTTTTTTGTCATGTCTCTCTTCTTTATTATTTACAATTTGCGTGGTTTCTGTTACTTTTATCACATATTTCGATTTGTTAAGCAGGATTTTGAAGGATTTTAACTTAGCTTATACTCGTACAAGATTAAAATGACAAACGAAAATATTATCCTCCAAACTATTATTCAAACGTCAAATAGATGATCTGTCATGTTTAAATTACCCGCACATGCCGTTACTATTGGACATACCGATGTTATTGCTTTACGGCTATTCATTGGTTCGGCGTAATTCTACGTCATACATGGCGGTAATTTAAATATTAAAATTTCATTAACTTTTAATGAAAATTTTGCCAAAAGAAAAATATGGGTGGCAAGTTTGTATCGCCTCTTCAAAAATATTAAATAAAAAAATGGCACGCAAGTGCTGTCAAAATTTCGATTTTATTTTTTTTGTTTAAGCCAAGCTTAAAATTTAAGGGTCAGCGATGCAACTATGGGCATAAATCGCGAACGAAAGATGCTACTATTATGTATGATTTTAATCAACAAAAATATGTTGATGTGTTTTGTAAGTGTTTTTACAGATTTGTAAGATTAATATTCAGTTTCACCAACAAGCCTTAAATTTTAAGTAACGCTTAAACAAAAAAAATGCCAATCGAAATTTTGACAATATATTTTAATTCATTTGATATTTCATTTCGATGCAATGTCAAAACTGTCAAAAAATTAAGCGGTAGCGGTAATGGCAACGAAGAAGTTTGGAGTTTGCAAACTTTTACTGCTTATTCCATTGTCACTGTACTACTACTAATTTTCTTAATTTTAGGATGTGAAAGAATACAATTGTGTGTTGACATAGTGAGCCCGGCCCGGTCAGGCCAAATATATTTTAAAAAGCCCGATCTGGCCAGGCCCGTTCATCTAATAGCCCGGTCCGGGCCAGCCCTACCAGACCCGTTCATTTTACATAACTTGACTCTACTCAGTACAAAATTTTTTTAGTCGCGCTAGCCAAAGTATCTAATCAATTTTTCCTATAAATATGAGTCTTTAATGTCAAATTTGAAATATTGGATTAATTTTTTCCATAATGTTATTAAGTGCTATTTTATTTATTAACAATAAGTAATTATAGTTATAATTAGTAATTTTATTACAATGTACCTACCATATCACACATTATCACAATAACTAAACGTTTGAAAAACACGTGTTTACGCTATTTGTAAAAAAAATGCGGTTAGGCATCTGTATTATATGCATTATTATGCAAATTTACATTTTCTTTAAAAATAGTATGTATTTATTAAAATTAATAAATAAATATAAATAAATATATCATCACGGCATATTACCCATTGCTGGGTGTGCCAATCCGCTTTGTACACAGATATCGGTAATGATGAAATATTTGCACCGTGCGGGCGCTTACCAGGCGTCACCTCACGGGCACTCATTGCTGGCGTGAAGAGTGCACCACAGGGGTATATTTTGTGCCATTTAAAATTGCAAATATTTGGCGTTGTTCGGGATCGAACCCGGTTCTCCAGATTCGCGACTTGACACTCAGGCACGCGGCCACGAGACCCCATGGGGTATTATTTGTATTTACCTCTTGATATTCGCTATCTCCATTTGAAACCATTATCTGACGTTTAATTCGCTATCACAACAATTGATGTATAATTATCGTTAAATCTGCTATCCACGACTTTTACACAGCAGTTTTGTTGGCTGGTTGATGTTGTGTTATTGATCAGGGCCATCAAATCAGATACAGCTCGTAATTGAAATACATACAATTCATTATCGAGTGGCTGTGTGTCTGGTGTTTTTAAAGGATGCTCTAGTTGACTTAACTGGTATTGTGTCGTATCGACCAGCTGGCAGTCGCTATTTATACCGCCGTTGAATTATAAACCACGTGGCCGCACAACAATCACCACACACACAAACATCTAATATTTATCATTGACAAGGCAATCCACGCAATACTACAAATAACATTCTAGAATTTTTCTTTTCTACTAAATACGTTACTATTTAATAAATAAAAAAGTTTTATGCACTCACTGAATAATGTATGAGAACGCGTGGTCTATTTGTGAATGAGTAATTCGATTTATGAATGATAGACTCGAGATAATAACATGTCACACAATATGACAATGGCGTTTCTAAAATATGACAACAATAAGTTTATTCGTTTGTTGTAGCTCCAAGATATAAAGGTTTATAAAATTCGTGACGTCATCAGGACTGGTTTTGAAATCAAGCTTCTCATTGGCCAAACATTAAAAGCCCGCTCTCGCCATTAATTCAGAAAGACAACATACGAGACCCGCATAAAATCTGGAATAACTTTATACATACAGTTTATAAAATAAAGAATTACAAATCTCGAAGTATTCAAAACAAAGTTTGAAACTAAATTATTTTAGTTCAGCCACACATGTACGAAAAGCCCACCATCGCTACAGAAAACGATTATCAAAATTTAAGGAATTGTTTAATTAATTTTCAAAAAGATTTTTTTAACAATAATGAAGGCAATTATTAAACAACTAATCAGAGCTGGGCAATACTTGCAAGAAAAGTACTATATTAGGCATTCAAATACTTTCAGTACTTCAAGTACTGTACTTGAAGTATTTTCTTTCTACTTAACAAAGTAAGTCTATTCACATGTATTTGGTACTCAGTACTTGGAAAAATACTTGAAGTACAATGAAAAGTACTTGAAGTATTTTTAAATACTTGAAGTACTTTAAATGTACTTGAAGTATTTTAAATGTACTTAAAGTACTTTAAATGTGCTTGAAGTATTTTAAATGTGCTTGAAGTATGTTAAATGTACTTGAAGTATTTTAAATGTACTTCAAGAACTTTAAATGTACCTGAAGTATTTTAAATGTACTTGAATTAGTTATATATATACTTGAAGTTCGATGAATAATTTAAAAGTTAACAATGTTATGAGAATTGTTTGTCTGTCAGTGTTTCTTTTGCAGTGGTGTGGTGTTATTCCTGTAGTACATAATCATGTGAATTTCATCAATAAATATATTTTCATAGATAATATGAAATTAAAAATATATTTGCAAATTTTTTGGCATAAATAAATATATTCTAATCTGAAATAAATAAATAAATATATCATCACGGCATATTACCCATTGCTAGGTGTGATAATCTGCTTTGTACGCAGATATCGGTAATGATGATGACATTTTTGTACCGTGCGGGCGTTTACCAGGCTTCACCTCACGGACACTCATTACTGACGTGGAGAGTGCACCACAAGGGTCAATTTTGTGCCATTTAAAATTCTAAATATTTGGCGTCGGTTGGGATCGAACTCGGTTCCCCAGATTCGCGACCAGACACTGAGGCACCGGCCACTAGACCCCACAATTCTAATCTGCATACTGTATAATCCATATAATGTTTGTATTACCTAACTACAGTGCCGGGACTTTGCCGTATCGCCTGGCGATCGCATGACGTAAAATGACGTCATTCTAACATCTCGGTACAGCTTCTCGTATCGCTTAGCGATCATATGAGGTCAATTTTACGTCATGAGATCGCTAGGTGATACGGCAGTCCCAGCGAGGTACTCTTGTTTTAAATAACCAAATAAATATAGCATATTAAAATTTTTGTCATTAATCACCATATAATCAGAAAAATATCAATTATCTGAAAAAGTACTTGCACCCAAATTTACAAGTACTATTTCAAGTACTTTAGAAACTAAAAAAGTATTTGTACTTCTAGTACATTTAGAAAAATCATGATACTTGGTACCTGTACTTCAAGTACTACTTTCCGGTACTTTGCCCAGCTCTGCAACTAATAATATTTGATAAGTATTTAAAATTAAAAAAAAAATATAAAAAGAAGTACATGCAAATCACGGGAGTACCACTGAGTAGCCCTGATGACGTCACAAACCAATCATAAACTTGAATTTTGAATTTTCAAACCGGATTTTCATTGACATAACATTTTGTTATAAAGTTTCTTAAAAATAATTAAAATAAAAATGGTTGATAAAATTCTGGAACGTAATTTGGGTAATCTATTTAAAATAACTAGGTCAAGAACTATGAATTGGAATTTCTCAGTTGACAATAAAAACAACATTTGAAAGGGCCGTAATATATTTAGAGCCCTCGAGTAGTAAAATAACACTTTAAGACCTCAAATAATGAATAATAAAGTGTGCAATTAAAATCGGTTGAGAAATTCTTGCCCTATATATGTATAATATGAATAAATTATGTATATTATAAGACGTGGTTTTCTTCCAGATATTGCAGTTTATAGTCTGAGGATCTGCAGAGTTTCAAATAGAAATCACCAATAAACTAGTATCACTCCTTATGTTGAAACGTTTTATATTGCTGACGTTTGGAATATAAATATAAAGTTGAGATATATTCGTATTTTGCTGGATAACGATTCCAATAAAATGTTATGGAGAAACACGGCAAGTCAATGCGGATATATTGCTATCTTACTGATGTAACTATATGTTATAGCATAGACTTCATACCGTATCCTTCGAATATATACAAGTATTAACGCTCTATATTTTACAGGAGACCTACTTTCAAATGTACATTATTAACATAAATAGATATTTTGTTATACGAATTTTTAATAATAATAATATTTATTTATTTATTCAACGGGGATAACCCCAATTACAGAATAAATTACTGTACCGTAGTACAGAGTGCAGTATAAGAAAATTCAATTCAATTAAACAATTAACAAGAAGAAATTATAATACCCACTAAGAAAGAAGAAGAATATACCTACATAAAACAATATAACAATAAATAAACACCAGAGCTATTTAATTTCAAGTAGCATACTTTTAAACTTACCCAAGGCAACCGAAAAGTCTAGTTCAAGACAATATCTATTATACGTACTACACATTGAATAAACAGGAGAGTTTTGATAATAATCGTTCTTGCGAAATTACAGGCAAAAACTAAAGAGCTCCTAGAGTTAAATGGCCTTACATAAAAATTAAGGTGACTAAAGGTGCATTCACAAATGAAAATTACGTTTAGATTTATGGTTTATACTTTAGATTTAAAGACTTTGGCCGCATATTATGTAATGACTCCATTCACACTTCAGAATTTAGTGTCTCTAAATCCAAATCATAAAGCCAAACATTGCAAGGTCCAAACTTAAGGTTTATGATTTAGTTTGACGTCACAAACTTCACCAATGAGAACGAGTCTGAAATGATATAGATATATACACCCATCTTTATTTAGTATCCACTTGGTGGATTCGGCTTTTTAAACAAATGCGAGAAGAACATAGAGACCGTCATAACTGCTGAAATATAACCAATAATGCCAAACGAATGACAGTTTCACGGCGCACAGGTGTCTTGTCGAGTACTGCTCTACCGATATTTTAATCTTATTTTTGAAGCATTTATATAGATGTCTGTACATATCAAAATTAATTTTCAGGTAATTTAAACTTACATTTGTGAATGACTTACTTAAACCTAAACAGAAACCAAAAACCTAATTTTCATTTGTGAATGTACCTTAGAGGTGCATTCACAAATGAAAATTAGGTTTAGATTTATGGTTTATACTTTAGATTTAAAGACTTTGGCCCCATATTATGTAATTACTCCATTCACACTTCAGAATTTAGGATCTCTAAATCCAAATCATAAAGCTAAACATTGCAAGGTCCAAACTTTAGGTTTATGATTTAGTTTGACGTCACAAACTTCACCAATGAGAACGAGTCTGAAATGATATAGATATATACACCTATTTTTATTTAGTATCTACTTGGTGGATTCGGTTTTTTAAACAAATGCGAGAAGAACATAGAGACCGTCATAACTGCTGAAATATAACCAATAATGCCAAACGAATGACAGTTTCACGGCGCACAGGTGTCTTGTTGAGTACTGCTCTACCGAAATTTTAATCTTGTTTTTGAAGCATTTACACAGATGTCTGTACATATCAGAACAAATTTTCAGGTAATTTAACCTTTCATTTATGAATGACGTACTTAAACAAACAAAAACCATAAACCTAATTTTCATTTGTGAATGCACCTTAAGAATATCAGGAGCTTTAATAATATTATTTACAACTTTATATACAAAAATAATTTGCTGCTTAATTCGTCGAGAGTTCAAAGATAACATGAAATATAGATAACAATGAATCATAATCAAAGCTTGGCTAAACTAAATTAATTCGATAATAACAATGGCTCGTACCACGAGCACGGTTTTAACTAAAACGCTGTTTTAAGAAATGTGCTCGTGGTACAAGCCATAGTTTTTTTAAAAAAATTGTACACTTTCAATGGCTAGACGTGACAATTGTAAAAAGGTGAACCAGATTAAACTTGCGTATTCCAATTTACATCTTACAAGTGCATCAAATAAAGTTTTTATGCATGTTACATGTTTAAAGTTACGAGTTATTCTCAGTACAAACCCTAAAGTTCTATACGCAGAATTAATAGTACTATTAATGTGCAAATGAAAAGTTAGATTTTTGTCGCATACATCTAAATCCTTTTTTGATGATTGCCGCGCCAAAGAAAAAGTACCCGTAACATAATTAAACTCAATAACATTAAATTTTCTGGAGTAACTTACAACCTCACAATTGTTCAAATTAAAGAATAATCTATTTTTGTTGGACTATTCAAAAATACTGAACGATAATGCGTGAACTATGTCATTTATGAAAATTAAGAAAATCATGGGGTCTAAAAATAATAATAATAATAATAATAATAACTACAATAATAATTGTAATAATAATAAATAGTAATAATAATTATAATAATGTGCATATCTGATAAATAAAAACACAGCCAAAACTAATACAATGTAAACTCAGACGCCACCTAAACAAGACAACCTGCAAACGTCGTTCCGGAACCAAGAATATACTGGAAAGTTGGAAAAGTTGCGCGAGCCGAGCCTAGGCGAGCGGTGCGTTTCCCTTTGGCTCGTGTCAAATTTACCGACAACTGATGGAAAGCCCGAGCCGAGCCAGCGAGCCACGAGCCACCAATTCCCACGGCGTTTGGCTCGCCAAACTTAGGTAAAAGTACGCCGAGCCACGCGCCGCGGGAAGCCGGCTTAATGGAGATTTTATTGAAACTGAATCCTAAAAACGCATCTACACCTTCGCAGGAATAGCGAGTCGAATCGCAAACCGAGTGGCGGTGCAAATGTGTAGTCTGTTCATTTGTCATTCGCCTCGTTCCTCGCCTTGCCGCTCGTAGCGCTCGCTCCGGGAGCGGTTTTTGGGGACGAGTCAAAGGCTCGTAGTGATGCGGCGAAATATGTCTTCACACTCGGCGAGTGTGAAAATCTGAAAATGCTCATACGTGTTGTGGGGGCGAACGTGCGAATGCCACTCGCAAATTTCGGCGAGTACAAATGTGTAGATGCGCCTTAAAGCTGCATGTTGTCATTGTCAGGTCGCGAACTTTTCAAATGACACTCGTATTTAACAAATTTTAAAATTATAGGTCTTTTATTTTTAATTAGATAGATTAAAAAAAATATGATATCCCATTATTACTTTTTTTAGCAAATTGTTTCTCTTTAAATAAATATGAATACTTTTTACAATATTTTATCAGTATTACAATAATCTATTTATAATAAATTAGCATGTTTATTAAATCTAAAAGTATCATCCATAAAGTTCTGGAAGTTCTACTAATACCAAAACAGTCTTTTATACTTTTTTTTATTAATAATGAAACACGTGGCGAGAAATTTTGGGTGTGTGAGAGAGGTGCGGGGAGCATGTAAGGTTAATGTTTAATGAAGTGACGTCACAGCCGAGTTCTGTGTTTTTCCCTCTTCAAATATTTATAAGGTGAAAAGAAATTTTTGTCTGGTTGCACCTGTTTGGAATTAATTACTATTAAATTAATTATTTTTGGGACACTGGAATAGGTAATTAAGATCAGTTTTCCTCATATTTAAACTGACTTACAGTCGATGATTAAATTCAGACAGTACAGTCAGTAGTATATATATATATATATATATATATATATATATATATATATATATATATATATATATATATATATATATATATATATATATTAGAGTGGGCCGAAATTTCAAAATTTTGGATATTGGTTTTGGAATAGCTATTTTAAAAGTTGCATTTCGTAGTTTTAAAACCAATATTTATTTTGGGTTTTTTAATTGTGTAACGTCTTTTGCCCTCTACCGGGGATCAATGTTTTTTAAAAATTTGGAAAATTAAATTTTGAAATTTAGATTCGGAATACCGCCCAATATTTTAGAATTGATGTTGCAAAGATAATTTTTATTTACAATTTTTCTATAGTGATAGATTTTTGCCCTCTCCCGACCATCAAAATTTTCAAAATTCAGATTTGTTTTTTATTATGTACAAGAACTTTTTTTTAAATATCCCAGTGATATTTCTGTAGGTATAGTGAACATAAACATATGTTGCAGCTATTGGAAGTTCCGCTTTTGAAGTCATCAATTCATTTTTTATAATTTATATTCTTTTTATTTTATTTTGGAATCATAAACATGTTTATCCGCCCTCTAAAATGGGTGCTATTTGGCTTTTATCGCCCGAGAGCTTATAAAATTGCCAAGCAACAGCTATTCAAACGTCAAAATTGTCGTTTTTAGATAAATGTTACAGAATATAATAAATTCGATAAATCACATGTTCGTAAAACTATTCGTATCCTTTCTCGTACACATCTTTTCACTTCCGTGGAACCAACTTGCTCTGGGCAGCGTCAAATTCATTCAATATTTCTTTTGAATAATTGATATCTTCCATTTTTATTTGGCACTAAATTAAAATTTGTTATAAACAAACAATATAGCCAGAAACCACAGAACACTTAAAATTCACAACGCCAGCACAACGATACCGAATATATACCCATTGAATCCTTGAATTTCGAGAACCAAAATAAAATAAAACGTTGTATGTACCACGGGAATAATCAAGATTATAGCACTCAGGAAAATTATAGAACTCCGTTACGCGTCGAGCTTTAAACATTCCCCCGTGCTACAATCTTTTGATTATGCCCTTAATACATAAATAACTATTATCGTTCTCAACGTATTAAGTTCATACTGTGATAATGTGAAAGTACCTCAGTTATAAATAAGGGGTACAGAGAACTTTAAGTAAATATATGTTAGTAACAACCTTGACTATTGAAAATTCCGTTTCTGATATGTGCCCCGTACCACTTATTTACTATTGAGCATTTTACTATACCTAGAGAAATGTCATTGAGATATTTTAAAAAAAGTTTTAACAAATCTGAAATTTTGTAAATTTTGATAGTCGGTAGAGGGCAAAAGATCTATCACAATAGAAAAATTGTAAATAAAAATTATCTTTGAAATATCAATTCTTAAATATTGGGCGGGATTCCGAATCAAAATTAAAAATATAGTTTTCCAAATTTTAAAAAAAAATTAAGCCTCGGTAGTGGGCAAAAGACGTTACATAATTAAAAAACCCAAAATAAATATTCATTTTAAAACTACGAAAGGCAATTTTTAATAGCTATTCCAAAATCAATATCCAAAATATTGAAAGTTCGGCCCACCCTAATATATATATATATCCCAGTTGATCCCCACGTCATCAATTGCTGCTGCAAGAATTACAAAACTTGTATCTAGCATCTTTGTCGTACACACATGGCATATATGAGACTTTTATTCGCTATCTCATTGTCGTCCGTGTTTAGGAGGGGTACAAGCTATCTCCGTCTAACCAACGGCAAAAAATGAAATAGAAACTGTATTGTAACCGCGGTAACGAATGTCATTTTCAAATATTTGAATTATTTGTTATTTGAATATTCACATAGCAATCACATATCGTTGACTTCTATGGTAGTTGCGATTTTACACATGTCAATCATGTCATGACTTTACCGCACCGAATACGGTAATACACACCAAAATTTTTAAGTTTTAAGAGGTCATTAATAAATAACATGTTGGCAGTATTTTGTGGAATACTTAGAAATTGAAATAATAAATATGTTTGTATTTATTTTCCATTATGCCCGTACCTCTTGGTTCTCTGGTACTGCAAGAGTATGAGTATTGAATATAAAGTCTAGCGATTATAGAAAGATTTGCTGGCGTGAATAGGGTTCATTATTTCGGTGATTATATCTCTGGAAATTTCTTTGTTTTGTTATTGTGGAAATAAAACAATAACAATGTGGAAAAATATAACTTCAAACTCGTTGTGATTGTATAACTCTGGTTTGCTTATTCAGTATTTTTCTGTGTTTCAATATTAATTTATATAATTATTCATGGCAGAAATTTCAATAGTTTCTTCAATTCTTACTTATAATTATTTACTATATTACTATCTATATATTTTTAAAAATCATACTTGACACGTTTCACAAGGTTTTACTCGTAGTCTCTGACGAGTACGTGCCATAAAGGGTGGTATTCATAGACATTTCCTCGACCCTTCGTCCACTCATCCTATCCTAAGGATTAGTCGAGGTTGAGTGAAACCTGTACTCATAAATGAAATTCATTAACGTCAGTACTGAGTCACTCACTCAAGTCTGAGTGGAGTATGAGTCAAGGAAGAGACTTCTTTTTTTGAGGAAAATTCTGTGTTAAAAGTGGGCGCCACTATTTTGACAAGTATGACAAGCATATAAACCAGTAGTTTGTACAAAATTGTAAACTTATATAGTTCAAAATACGAGTTATTTGAAACAATGAGTAGGTTCAAAATTGAATGGCAGACAAAGGTTTTCTCCAGAGGACAAAATTATGTTTGGATTTGAAGTCAATGATTTCAAAATACCACACTGAACAAGAAATGTCCAATGGAATGGAAAATAACAATATATGCATGTCAAACTATAATTAGATATAGGAGGGTCCTGGATTCTAATCTCAGTGAGGTCCATGAATTTTTCACAAATAAAATATACATAGCTGTTATAATAATTCCATAGAGCCAAGCTCATAACCTTTTATTAAATTTTACAACTAGGGGTTACTTACTAAAATAGATTAGTATAAAACTAATGATACTGGTGCTCATAATTCCACTACTATACCTTGTTCCATTTAAGCCATTCAGTATTGCAAAGCATAGGGAATAGTTTTGACCTCTCTGATTGGCTGAAATTGGAGACAAGAGACAAGTTTACCCAATGTAATTTCGGCTACTTCAAGTTTGCGCTGTTGCCAGCTCCATCTACTGAATGGCTTAAATGGAACAGAGTATAGCTTATTTTAACTAGTAGTAAAGTATATATGGCAACCTTGTACTATTAATGAAAACGTTGAATGAAAGAGATAGTAATATACAAAAATAAATATGTTAGCATGAAATGAAAGATCTGTAAATACAGGTTAGGGTACTACTATGTGAGGTGAGAGTAGTGAAATTGTGAAGTGAAGAAAAAAAAGATTACATATTAAGGAAAATGGCAAATAAACGGAGCGCGAGAAAAATTGGACACAAGAAGAAAAAATATTAACGTTTTTAACATGACAAGATTTGTTAACCAACTTTGAATATGGAAATTAGCCAAAGAAAACGTGAAATATCTGATAAAACTTTTTTAAATGCATATGGATTTCATTTTTGAAAGTATGACACGTTTAAGGTGTATTCATTTTAAATTATGTATTTTTTAGCTGAATAGTAATAAAAAAACTTTTTTAAAAGTATGTGGATTTCATTTTTGATATTAAGACACGTTTAAGGTGTAGGTATTTATTTTAAATTATGTGTTTTTTTTAGCTGAATAGTAATAAAAAAGATGTTAAGTACAGTAATTCTTATTGCATATGCCTTATTTTTTATTCTACAATAAATGCTAGTATTGA